>CM062296.1:11585046-11919179 GCA_031216915.1 Pictodentalium vernedei | reverse complement strand
TAAGCATGCCCCTTTGTGCAGTGGCGGCGCCAGAGTTACAAAAGTGAGAGAGTACAGTTGGGGATTGTGCAGCGCCGAGCTGGGGTGGGTTTCGGTGGGGGTGGGGGGGGAGGTCCTCTCCCTAAGCTGAGAAAATTTTTAACTGTTTTGCAACAAAATCATGCGAATATGGGTATCATTGGAACCGGCTGAACAAGTCGTTTCCAATGATATTCATATTTGCATGATTTCATTGAGTTATACCTTGAGAATTTTTCTAAAATATTAAATTTTATTTATTTTTTTAAATTGCTGTAGGCAATTCCAAACGGATGCTTTGCACGCTCTCGATTCTAGCATTCGTCGAATACTCTTAAGCACTATGTTTCAGTCCGTTTAAACGTCGCATGCCTTGTTGCAATTTGGACCTTTGACTCTTGTTTGTTGTTTGTAGCTAGCGTGTGTGGGGGGTGTGGGAGGACGGGGGGTGGGGCGCAAACATAATTTCAAAACTTATCTGATTTAGTGCACTTGGGAATATGGGATTAAGCATACCGACCATTACACCGCAACGTTCAATACAACAAAAATTAAAATGATAGTATTGTATTACTACGCTTGGCGAAAAAAGTGGAGGGGTAAGTACCCCCACATACCCCTCCATGGCGCCGCCACTGCCTTTGTGTCACTATCAGCAGCTATGACTATAGTGTAAAACTTTGAGGTACAAAACTCGACACGTTCTGTGGCAAATGTCGATGTGAAACAGGATAATACGTGAGAAGAACTTGTGTACCTGCATTTTGCTGATAAAATATGTCTTGTATTAGACCACATTCCCCAATATTAATGTGTCCTCTTAATAACAACTGAATTTTTATTCGATCACAGTTTCAGTGGTAGTGTTTGGTTTTGAATAATTGCTGAATAGTCACGAAGATACGTTCGGTAATTTACGGAGATGTCCGAAACGGGCGAATGCGATAATTGCCGAGAAAGGCACTCGGTAGTTTACGACACACTTCATAAAACAATGATAAATCTGAGATATACTGCATTTTGTTTAACAGTCGATACTAACCGGGGATAAAAAACGAAACAGATTGATAACTAAATTACTAATTGATATGAAATCGGGGGTCAAATCATAAAATTTCATCGTCATTAAATTACAACTTTTTCCGAAATCTGCGATCAAACGTGTCCCTCACAACCTCTCACAAACAGTGAGGAGTGCCTCACAACCCCTCACAAACAATAAGGGATTCCTCACAATCCCTCCCAAACAGTGAGGAGTGCCTCACAACCCCCTCCTAAACACTGAGAGGTCCCCCACAACACCTCACAAACAATGAGGAGTTCCTCACAACCCCATCCAAACACTGAGAGTTCCTTCCCAAATGATTCCACCCCACCCTCAGTCAAGAAATATCTGCTACTCCAAACACAGTGTATTTAATGAACTGGGGCTGGGGATGAGGTAAACCAACCTCTCTGATAGCTATCCCACAATACATCATTCCCTCATAACGCCTTTTCTACTTAGAAACTGTTCTGTCCCGGAACACCTTTAAGGCCACTTCGAACATACCTATGGTTCAGACACAGTGGCCCGCGCTTTGCATAGCCCTAGTTGTGCATAGCCCAAGTTGAATAAAGTATATGCCATTGTTACGAAGTTGATAATGCCTCCGAGTACATGTTTAGTCCTCCAATGGGGAGATTATAGACAATGAACGAAATATTTTCAATGATATGAGTTTTATTTCAGCTATAAAAAAATATTACAGATTTTTTTGACATTTCAGTAACAAACATAGTACAGTCCTTTTCGCAATACCATAATATAAGCAATGCTTCTAGGGATATCTCTAATCTTCATTTGTTTCGTTCGACACGTCTAAAAACGTATATTTTCTTAATAACGGGTCAAAAATATATTTTCGTTTCTCAATTGCGAATTTTTCGGCTTCGTTCATTCCGAAACCCTCATCGCACCGAAGTCGCTGAGCAGTTTCTTTTATTTTTTCTGCAGATCGGATCTGAAAAATCTCTTATAGAGGGAATCTCTCACACTGTCTTCAGGAGAGTTCCTGGCCTCATTGACTGCCTCGTCTTCGGATAGTCTTCAAGAGAGTCCCTGGCCTCATTGACTGCCTCGCCTTCGGATAGTCTTCAAGAGAGTCCCTGACCTCATTGACTGCCTCGCCTTCAAGGCGAGGGAATACATTGTAAAACACCTCGTGCTCATTCGCGTACTCGCGTTTGCACAACGTCCCTCACCTCTCATGATTATTTCACGTAACCAGTCCAGTCAAGCGATTACTCTCTATTAATTGTATGAACAAGGGAGAGGGGGGGGGGGGGCACTGAAAATTTGCAAGACGTGACGTCCTATTTTTTATTCGGCTCCTTTTTACACTCACCCACCCACTACGTGCAAATTTTCTACTACCGTTATCAGACACCCACCCCCACTCTCCCATTAAAATCCAAAATAAGCTTATAACCTTAGTAGGCACAGCTGTTTTTAGGGGTTTTTCATAATGTTCTTAACCCTTTACCCAACGTAACGGCCAAAACCGGTCAGCGCTATTCTCAAAAATCGCCAATTATTTTTTATTATTTTGTTTCATGTTTTGTCTCAAAAACATAGGTTTTGACCCCCTCATTGGAACGAGCTCGTCGAGCTCGTTCCAATGAGTGGTCATAACCTATGTTTCTGAGACAAAAAAATGAAAAAAATAGTTATTCAATCATTTTTTGGCAAGTGTCAACTGCTTTTCATGTTAGGTAAATGGTTAAACTGGTGCCACCAATTTAAACCTCTGTGGGCTGGGCTGCTGTGGGCCCCAAACTACAAATGACAAGCTGCTCATTATCAGACTTGGCCAGAGCAGGTGTACATATACGGGAACAAATTTTCATTTGAATTGTTCCCAAAATATTGTCTGCACATTTTCTACATTTCGAACAAGACACCCACCCCCTACTAACGTGTGACATTTTCCCAGTTTAAGTCCAATATTCTCACATATAAAGCCTCCTGATGTTGTATTTATGTTAAGAATGTGATGTACAAACTCATCATCTTTAAGGTTTCAAACACAAATGATGGTATATATAAGCTGATATATTGTATATATCTAAAAAAATTCCAAAAATTGCACAAGTTGGAAATGCACATTTTTGGCGCACTCAAGAGACCCACCCACCCTCACGTCACGTCTTGCAAATTTTTGGTGGCCTACCCTTGTATGAATATATTTTATAATCGACACAACTGACAGATTGAACTCTATATCAACGAACATTTTATGGTGATATTTTGTAGTGCAATTGGTTCCTGTACATTTCATGGTGATGTCTAGTAGTGTAATTGGTTCCTCTATGTTGGCATTTTCTTCTGTTTTCTCATCAATCATTAACGATCCACCGAACATCAAATTATACGTCTTGATCCACCAAATTATTATATCTACCACATTGTATATTAACCCTGTCAGACTGTTTATCGTAATTTTTGCGTAACTACTATGTTGACACGTGCAAGCAACAAAGTAAATACGCAACGGGAAGCAGGATTAAATTAATAAGGAACAGTGGCGACACTAGAAAACATTTCACGGGTGTATGTTTGTGTGTGTGTGTGTGTGGGGGGGGGGGGGAGGGGTGTTCCCAATGGAGGGGTGCAAGATCGCAAGTAGTATTTCAGGATCGTGCGTTCACGGCATTTCTTTCAGATAAAGAGGACATATGCGAGTTCCTAAATTGCGAACGACCCAGCGAGGGTAGTTTGGGGTGTTTTGGGGGCGTGGTCGGGGGTGTCTTTTGGTCCAAAAACCATCAGAATTCTTCATTTTAAAGCACAATGTATATTAAAGGAAGACAGTTTCAATTTGTCATAATGAGAAAAACATGACCCACATTTTGGAGGCAAGGTCTGTGAACGTACATTGTTCAAAATTATCTGTGTCCGCGCTTGTAATTCTTTAATGGGTATGTTCGTCTACTGGGAGTGTATGGTAATAGAGAAAAGTGAGATAGTGTGAGGGTGTATGTGAGTGTAAGTGGCGAATTCCCCCATGCCCCGCCCATGAAGCTCCACCACTGGTACTGATACAAATAGGGAACAGACTCGAGGAATTAACGGTTTAAAGCACTAACCCTTTGAACAGAAAGGATATGTTTTTTTCAGAACTGCCATCACATTATGTCCCGATACCAACCGCATTACATTGCAGTGATTGGTCAATGCCAGTAGTATGTCATGTTCCCCTACAGGGATAGGTTGCAGGACCTCGGTGCAGGACCTCGGAAGTGACGTCATGTCACGTGACCTAGTGGCGCCATGTTGTGTTGTTATGGTAACCCGCGTGAGCGGCCACGTTGTGACGTCATCTCCATAGTGATACGTGGTGTTAGTGCGCATGCGCAGCGCGTGCTGTTAGGGTGATACGTGTTTTCCTCGTCCATTTTGTATACTGGAGGCCGCCATCTTGGTTTCTATGGTAGCACGTGATTGCTATGTTACCAATGGCTTCTAACAAGACAGGGGTATGTTCGGAGGGTATGTTCGATTGAACAGGGGTAAATCTAATTACCACAAACAACCCGACAATCCCTCCAAATCACGTGCTAAGTCAATAAAACCAATAAAATGGGAAATCCGTATCAAATAAAGTCAATTTCGGTGATTTCGGATGGATTTTGGTGATTTGGAGGGATTGTCGGGTTGTTTGTGGTAATTAGATTTACCCCTGTTCAATCGAACATACCCTCCGAACATACCCCTGTCTTGTTAGAAGTCATTGGTAACATAGCAATCACGTGCTACCATAGAAAACAAGATGGCGGCCTCCAGTATACAAAATGGACGACGGTAACACGTATCACCCTAACAACACGCGCTGCGCATGCGCACTAACACCACGTATCAGTATGGAGATGACGTCACAACATGGCCGCTCACGCGGGTTACCATAACAACACAACAAGGCGCCACTAGGTCACGTGACATGACGTCACTTCCGAGGTCCTACACCGAGGTCCTGCAACCTATCCCTGTAGGGGAACATGACATACTACTAATGCCTCGTTGATTTTATTTTATGTAGCCCGGCACTCGCTTATATCTACTGTCAGCGATTCTTATGTCCACTGCCAAGGAAAGCGTCTCGTTGCCATGAGAAACGGTTCATCGCAATGTCTTTTTTCACTTGAAATCAACTGAGACAAATACATTCAACTGAAGTAAAATGCACACAAACGTACCGTTATTACGTACAAAAAGATTAAGCAAACATGGGTAATTATTTATGAAACCAATTAGATTATCAGGTCTCTTTTCATTAATTTACTGTAACATAAACTGAAATCGCTTCATTCGAATCATTTTAAATTTGTTGTTGTACAGCGAATATTAGAAAGCAGACGTGTTTCGGTAAGGTGTTAACTTTTATCATTTTTTTAAATTCAATTTTACTTGTGTAAGAACGGGACATATACGTTATTCTGTTTATTGACAGGGGACATGGTCTCACATTCCCTGCATGAAACATATATTCAACCTCGGCTGACGCCTCGGTTGAATATAAATTCCCTGCAGGAGACCATGTCCCTTGTCAACAAACAGAATAACTTTTAACGTCTGAACTTGATACAGATAATGATATTAAAAGAATTCCTGATACGGTATGATCAATTTGAGGTATTTCGTAGGTAAAAATTGTGGCCTATAGAATAAGTGCAATGGTTTGTCATACCAGAAGGTGAGAGATGTGGCTCACTGGTCATAGCGTTGAGCTTTAACCCTTTACCCAACGCAGACGATATCAAAATTTACTAATTTAAATATCGTTTTTGTTTAATTTTTTTTCGACAAATTTCAACAAAACCATACCATGTGACCCATCATTGGAACGAGCTCGACGAGCTCGTTCCAAAGAGGGGTCACATGATATGGTCTTGTTGACATTTTTCGAAAAATAATATTTTTTCAGCTGCCGAATCTGCATATTACTCGGACGGATGCGGGCGATTCGTTGGGTAAAGGGTTAAACTGAAAAGTTAACGGTTCAATCCTGCCCCGCGCTATCTACGCTGGGTGCTAGAGCAGAACACTCAATCATGATTACCCATGTGGAACACGTTGGCGCTATGCAGTAAGGCGCACTGCACATCGATGGCGCTCTTGTCTTTAACTCTTTACGTGCTGCTGGCGGATATTCCTGTCATGGACAACATATCTATTGCCTCTAGAATAAGTCAAAATTGGGCATTTTTAATTAAGATTAATGTAGATTCAATCAAGGATTTGACCAATGAATTCCAAAAGATTTCCATCAAAAATCATGGCTGCTTTTCAGCAGCCATGACTAGATTTGATAAAAAATTATTTTAAGTAATACTCAGTGGGTTGTCAACTCTAGGTTAGGTTACGAAGCTGACGAGTATGACATTTGCTCGCCTCTGGAACGTGGCTCTCTGCGGGTACTCGAGCTGCCACCACTCGTGAAACTTCCGACACAAAATAACACTGGCTGTTTAAAGTGTCGCTAAACACCAAATAAACAAACAAAGATATCCGGCCAGCGTCATACACAAAATTTGCCATTCAACTTTTCCATTACTTTTTTTTTCAATTTTGCTCATGATCCCTCTCTGGCTTCCAATGAGAGTTGATAAACTATGTGTTGTTGAGACAAAACATGAAAATGTTTAGTTATTCTAATGTGTTTTCGAAAGTGTTGTCCGTAATTTGTACAAGGCAAAGGGTAGTAGCATCCCGATAGTTATGCTCGGTGGTTATCTCCGCGTTCTCCTGCTTTCTCAATCAATAAAACTGCCCGACACGAGAGGGAGAGACATTCCTATAAATATTATACTGTTTCGAAACAGCTGACTACACCTTTTCATGCCAAGCGAAAGATTATAAATTTCCATCTTTGAGTGTGTCTGGCTCAGTCCAGCCAGAGTTATCCATATATCTTCAACACCATCTCGTTTTAACCCAAAGGTTATCTTTGATGTTGGAGGGTGGTTGAAGTGGAAGAAGTAGTCGGAATGGTCCTGAGATAAAATTAAGAGAATTTAAATTGAGATAAAGTATTAAAGGCATGTCTGCATTTTAAATCTCAATTTTAAACTGACATGAAGTGTACGAGGAGTGGAGAATGAGACTACTGTAGAAACAAGGATTTAACACCAGGTTTCTCATACCCGAAAATGACTTTATGACACGTCTGTTCTATGAAATCCCCATCTACAGCAACACTAAACCACGCGGAAAATTAAAATAAATATGTGCGGAACGGAAATCGCTGACGGACTATTTTTAAATAGAAGCGAAATTTCTCTGGAATTTTCTACAAATCGTGCAACGCAATTACAAATTGAATCGCTAGCGATAGCTGAAAATCGTCCCCTGAGTTCCAATGTGTTCTATGTGCCAGTAGGCACATAGAACACATTGCAACTCGGGGGACGAAATATTAACACGGGTTCCCCTAGTAAATTTGGTTGGCGATAAAATGTGTTGTCTGTTTTAATAATTGTCAAATGAATTGCCGAGTGTCCTTCTAATAACTGTTTTATAGACGTGAAGGCGCGTAATAAACAGAACAACACACGCGTGTGAATGGGTTAATCGATATGGCACTTGTGCCATCGCGGAAGGATAAAACTCGAGGCCTGCGGCCTCTCGTTCTATCCTTCCGCGCTGGCACTCGTGCCATATCGGTTAACCCATTCACACACACGTGTCCTTCTGTGTATCACGGGGACCAAAATGTACTAAAGGAATTTCCATGGATATCGTGATCCAAATTTCAATTTATAGGGACGGAGGATAGTCCTATGGGAAATTCTATAGTAACTTTTGCAGTGGACTGCAACATTTACCGTAGGATTTCCCACTGGACGACTGCCCTTGGTCGTATAAATTACTTAGAACCAGCACTATGGGAACAGTAAATTTTACACCAGAGTGCAATTTTCGGGTATGGGAAATCCTGTGTCAAATCAATAGGTCCAGGGGGTCGCCATCACTACTACTTGTATGCTGACAAAATTGAGCGGGAGGCACGTACGTCTTGTGCCCTTCTCACCGATTATTCAATCACAATTGGCACCGCATGTTTCAAAACTCTAAGAGGATGAAACTATGTAATTTGGCGATTTTTCTTCATTAACTAAGAGAGAAATTTAGTTCTTGCCTTTCGAGAAAACGGAATCGAAAAAGTATTAAAATTGACTTGCAGTGATCACTATAGTGTAATTAAACTCTAGGACCCCCATCTCTGCTCTAACATTCTCTAACAGAATGACAAATCGTTTCTGTCACCTGTGTGCAGTTTAACAATAATTCATACCGAGATAGATCGTAAGTTATTTATCATTTGTTAATCGCTGTAATAACCTCCATTAAAATCTTATCACGTATTTGTGTTAGAAAATTACTTCTTGCAGATGAGATGTTCTGGTTATTCAAAGAGCAGGTGAGCACTAATTTGTATTATGATATAATCTGACAGGTGTCCTGCAGAATTCGTAACTTCCAATTGTTTGCACAATTTTTGTGACGCATTTCTGAAGAGCCACCGAGCATGCAGTCAGAATTGAATACGAGCAAGTATCGCTGAGGGAAGATTGTAGTGATGACGTTGGCTGAACACAAAGTTTTGAAAGGCATCGACGAACGTCATTTATCGTAACTAGTGCTCAAACGACTAGTGAATTTCAAAGTCGACTAGTCAATACCCAAAAGTCAAGTCGACTTCGACTAGTCATTGGTGATAACCTGTCTCCTTATAACAGTGTTGGTGTTCCGGTAGAGTGCCGAAGGTCCAAATTTGGCTTCACTTGGGCTTTCATATACAGCAACTTACTGGAACATTATTCTGTTAATGTGCTTCTAATTATGCTAAGAGTGAAATTATATAGTCTTATTTAATTTGCCTTGTTGCAATTTATGGGAGAGTGCCTAGAGGCACTCTCCCATAAATTGCAACAAGGCAAATTAATAACATATCCTGATTGCCCAAAATAATTCAGCACTCTACTAGTACCAGTTAAAACAAACTACTGTCACTACTATTAGATGGCAATAGATGTATACATTGATTGTCCAATATTGCTGTTCAAACTGTCTGGCAGTGGCACAGAAGGGATACTATTTACCTAAAAGCTTGAACTCCTCCGACTAGTCGACTGCACAATTGAGAGTCGACTACTGGTTTGCCCAGAGTCGGCATCGACTAGTCGACTAATCGTTTGAGTACTAATCGCAACCCATCTATGAAATTCTTTCTCTACCATTATTTTGATGCATAGTTATGTCCCTTTACAATATTAGGTAACCATATTAATTAATCGAAACAAAATGATATGTCATTGTCCAAAATAAAAGCAACGATATATGACATTATGGGTTTTCTTGAAAGGTGTCTATTAGAATTCGATGACCTGGATGATCTTCCATTGTTTCAGAAAGGGGGCGCGTTGACTCAGTGGTTACGGCATTAAACTTCAAAACCGAGAGGTCTACGCTTCGATCCCGTCAGGAGTAACGACGTTGTCAATGTCCTTGGAAAGGCACTTAATCAGATTACTCACGTTGTGGCACGGTGACGCTGGGTACTAAGGCGTACTGCACGTCGATGGCGCACATGTCTTCAACCAATGCTAATCCTGCTTGTGTGGAGTTAGTACGTCGGGGAGACTGACAGTTGCTCTCCGTTGCTCGGTGGTTCTCTCCGAGTACTCCGGTTTCCTATACCCGTAAAACTGTACGACATTAGGTGACTCTGGCTGTCGAAAGTATCGTTAAACACGACTAAATAAATAAATAAATAAATAAATAAATAAATAAATAAATAAATAAATAAATAAATAAATAAATACCTTGTTTCAGAATGTTAAGCATTTCTGAGAGAGAAAAAGAAATAAAGCTATTGCACAATGGGTTCAGTGGAAACAATGTGTTAAAGTTTAACTCTTTCAACACTGACGCACTGGAAGGTATCATTTCAGTCCATACTGTGAATAGTGAAATTGGAGACTCCATTCTGGTTTGGGGTGCGTTCAGTAATAATTTAGTCCAACAGCTCTGTTGAGCTGTTTAGATTTTGTGCTCTTTATAGCGTCTGTTCGCACACCACCAAAGTTTTCGCCATGGAAAAAAAAAATATGCACACCGGGTTGAAAGGGTCAAATAAAATAGTGTTCATATCATTTTAGAAACTATACAGACTGTTTGTACTGTTAGGAGCTCGGTGGCTGGTTGGTTAGAGGATTAAACTTTACACCGAATGGTCGACTGTTCTCTCTTGACGCCAACTGCCAGTGTTGGACAATGATGGCGGACAGGTGAGAAGCTGTGGTATGTCGGTAGAGTTATCATATATTGATATTAAACTTTGAGGAGCAGCTTCTATTGATAGATTGTTGCAGATCTAGTGAAGATGATAGTTTGGTACATTTTGCTATAGTTTTGTATGTTTAGTGCGATAAATATCGCTGATTTTGCTATCTATTTTGAGCACTGGCCAGCGGATGACGTATTTTCGTGTTAGTTTAGAACTGTGAGAAGATATCAAATATGTCAACAGTTATGTCGAGGAGAGAGTCCAATACCGGAAATACAGGAAAACAGGTGGAGAAATTAGTTTCAAACAAAGATTTAGAAAAAATTAATTCTAAACTTAAAACAGTCCTTTCAAATAAATTTTAGCGGTCTGAGGGATGATATCGGAACAGTGAAAACCGATATCAACACAATGAAGACCGAAATAACCGTGATTAATAAAACTCTATCTGGTTTAAAGTCTGATTTCAATGATCTATCAGGAAGAGTTGAATACTGTGTTCAGAGAGTTGAGAATATTGGGGGTGCTGTAATCCCCGATCTGGAAAAAAACAATAAATGATAAGCCCCAAGAAAAGTTGACTCTTTCCGAAAAACATGGCAGAAAATATATTTTATTGATGTTGGGTATTCCTGATAAAGTAGACGAAAATCCATATCTAACAGTGACTGATTACTTTACGAATGACGTCAAACTTGACGTGAAGAAGGCAGCTGATATTGTAGAAAGATCAGTTAATATGCAGAGGCTCCCAAGTTCAATTTTGGCAGGAGTGTTAACTCCCCCCCCCCCCCCCCCCCCCGCTCCACCCTAAATACAATGATCATCAAATTAGGTAATGACAGAGACAAGCAAGTTATGCCTTTAACCTAAGGGGAACAAGGAAAAGTATAATAACTGACTTACCTCCACTCCTAAAATAAGAGAGGGGTAGGCTTGCCAGTGTTCAGTGCTCAAAATAACTTTTTTTCTATTCATTCCAAATAATGAATAGCATTTCGTAAAAATTTCATAGCTATTTTTTGTATACCGGAGTTATGTTATGCTGTTTTGGATTGAATTCTTCTAAGTAGATAGAATAGTTTCTATCCATTTCAGGGCATCTCCAAATAATCTGCAACACATGAAACATTTACTATGTTTTTTAACTGACCTGCCTTTAAGGGTTGCATGGACTTGGATATTTTCAAATGCCGTCGTGGTTGTTTAACAGAGTTCTCAAAATGGAAGTTGGGATTTTTAATTAGATGGGCTTGAAGTTATTTTTAATGAACATTTTATGCAAAATGTTGTAAAAACAGGAAGAATTTAAACCAACAGAACTCATCTTACATATGAAGTTGCTAATGATACTTGATGGAGAGTTAATCTGATTTATGCCTGGAATCTTTCACAATCAGAAGTAAAACATCAGTGAACTAGTTTTCAAATTTGTTTGCAAATTTACATTTACATTTTGCGATGCAAGATAATCAACTGCAGCCTAATAGGCTGCAGTTGATTATCTTGTATCGCAAAATGCTATACATAATGGAACATTGTGTAGCTCTTTGCAAGTTTTGCATAGCAAAAAGCGACGCGACACCGCTTATTTTGAGCCCTGCCAGGGCTGCATATAAACTTAGAACTGAAAGGGGATTCAAAACTCGTATACGCTTATCAGGCATTCATATTATCCTAGAAATCAAAGAAACTCCCCTCTCAGCATAGAAAGAATATATAGAGCCTGAGGTAATAGTCTGTGTATAAAATATGCTGGTAATTCCATAAATGTTTGATTGTTTGATTGCTACACAACTGCATTTCCAAAATAACCAAAATAAAAAGTTTTTGATGTCCAGACATGTGAAGGACATGTTGTTTACATTTACCATTTTTCATATGCACTAATACATAGTGGTATGTGCACACTCTGTGCCCCATGTGAGTTACAGTAGTACTTGAACCTACAAAACTTATTACAAATTGTCTCACATGTCATAATTTTATTTGCCAAACTGTGGAGACACAATGATAGGTAAATCTGTTTTGTCTGTAACTGTATTTCATAGTTAAGAGCACTGATTATATGGAATAGTACAGTCCTATCACTACCCTCCCCCACCCCCCACCCCACCCCACTCCAACCATACAAACATTTATTGTGGGTCACAATAGTATTTGTATTTACAAAACTTATTCCAAATTCTCCCAGATGTCGGCAATTATTTGCCAAATTTTGGAGACACAATGATAGGTAAATGTATTTTGTCTGCAACTGTATTTTATAATTGGATGCCCTGATTATTTATAAAATCTCAGACCTACAATAACAGCCCCCACCCCTCCCTCCACCATAAAACATTTCTACTTCACACACCACAAGTGTACTGATAACATTAATTTCTCCAACATCTCAAAATAAAAAGTTTATGATGTCTAAACATTTGTTGCACACGTTGTTCACATATACACTACTACATAGTGGAATGTACACAGCCTGTGCCCCACATGTATTTGTAATTAGATAACGTATTACGAATTTTCCCAGAAGTCAGCATTTTATTTGCCAAACTGTGGCAATAAAATGATAGGAACATCTATTTTGCCTGTAAGTGCATTCCATAAGTTGGGGACACTAATTATATGTAAAAGCACAGACCTACATGTACACTTTTGTTCCTTTCTTTTTTAAACTTAACTTTATTTCTCAAAATAGAAATAGGGTTTGACGAACAGGCATTGCCTATATCAACGTCTCTCCCAATACATTTAACAAATTACAAAAAATAATAAATGGGTGCAAGTGCGTGTGCAATGGAGGGCAAATTCTGATTTCATTAATCGCATTTTACGAATCACTTAATTACGTTCTATGCATGTTGTCTCCAAAAAAGGGAAATCCATTCTTCAGCAAATCTTGGGTGATCTTTTGCATGGCAAACAGACATTTTCGAACACTGAAATACGAACTGATCTATTAGATTTATGACAGCTACAGTACAGTGGGGCCACTGAAATAGGCTGATATTCCCTCTCCCCAGTCTCCTCCTCTCTCTCTCTCTTTCGCTCCCTCTTTCGCTCGATCTGTCTGTCTGTCTGTCTGTCTGTCTGTCTCTCTCTCTCTCTCTCAAGAGAGAGAGAGAGAGAGAGAGAGAGAGAGAGAGAGAGAGAGAGAGCGATAAAGTGAGTTTGGGATTTATCAAAGTTTACCCATTAACCATTACCCTTAACCCCTTCCCCCGGACCATACACTATTTGTACTTCACACATCGCAGGTGCATTGATAAAATTAATTCCAAAAATATCTCGAAATACAAATTTTATGATGTCCAAACATATGTGGGACATGCCGTTTACATACACACTAACATATAGTGTTAACTCGTGTTCACAATAAGACTGGTACTTACATAACTTATTTCAAATTCACCCACATGTCATCATTTTATTTGCCAAACTGTGGAGACACAATGATAGGTAAATGTGTTTTGCCTGCAGCTGCATTTCGTAGTTGAGGGCACTGACTTTATGTAAAAGCATATACCTACCCTCAACCCACTCCCCTCAACATACAACAATTGTAATTCAGTAAGTTCACATACCACTAGTGTATTGATAAAATTAATTCCCAAAATATTTCGTCACAATAGTAATTATACTTACATAACGTATTGCAATTGTCCCCATATTTTGGCATTTTATTTGCTAAATCGTCGAGACACAGTGGTAGATAAATATGTTTTGTTTGTAACTGCATGGCCTGATGAGGATATAATTGAAAGATGGCTGACTGAATAGTTCAATGGCGCACAAACATGTGTGGGACATCTATCACTGTGTCTCTATCGACACTTTGACTGTTTTTCATTGTTTTAGCACAAGCCGAGGAAAACATATTGAAGAAAACCTATGTGTCGTTGGGGAAACAGTGATGTATGTATGTGTGAGGGATGAATGTGCTTTGATTCTAACTGTATGGCTTGATACAAGGATATACTTGAAGGATGGATGAACAAATATATTGTTGTCTTCTTCCGTGTAATTTGGGTTAAATAATGTAAACTGTGTGGGTACCTTTTTAATAAATATATCTATATATGTCACTGTTTGGTTTGGTACAATTTGTGTATATACTCATCTGTACATACATGGCCCGTGGCACACTTTTGCTACTGTTTGGTTTGGTACACTTTGTGGATAAAGACATCTGTACAAACATGTCCCGTGGCACACTTTTGGTACTGTTTGGTTTGGTACACTTTATGTATATACACATCTGTACATACATGTCCCGTGGCACACTTTTGGTACTGTTTGGTTTGGTACACTTTATGTGTATACACATCTGTACAACCATGGCCCGTGGCACACTTTTGGTACTGTTTGGTTTGGTACACTTTATGTATATACACATCTGTACATACATGGCCCGTGGCACACTTTACGTACTCAAACACATTTCATACTAACGTTTAATGTTCCAACGACAACGGTAAGGCCCTACTAACCTAATATGCGATCTCCAATTTGATTCCAATTTATTCGATGTAATAGGGCTAACGGAAACATTTAATGTCAATGAAAACATCAGTTATACTCTTGATGGCTATCATCCCCTATTTACCCGGTTACGTCCCAGTCAAGATGATGGTGTGTGTGTGTGTGTGGGGGGGGGGGGGGGGGGTAGGGGTGTTATCTAAGAAATTCTACCTTCTAAAGCGAAGACGTTTCTGTATTCATACCCCAATTTTCGAATCTCTTTTTGTGGAGACTATCGCAAAAGAAGAATGCATTGTTGGGATAATTTATAGAGCCAATACTGCCCCAAAAGCAGATATCGACTTATTTCTCTCAACACTATCCGATTTACTTGATAAATTAAGCGAAGAGAACAAAACAATTTATTTAATGGGTGTCTTCATCATCGACTTGCTTAGTTTCGGCCATCATAACAAAACCAACATATTTATTGAGTCCATGTTCAGCGTAGGTTTCATGCCTGTTATCACAAGGCCAGCTGGAATTATTGACCATTCTGCGACAATAATCGACAATATTTTTAGTAACAAATTTAATTCGCAAACCTCTGGAATAATTATTATGGATGTTAGTGATCATGTTGGAACGTTTCACATTGACGAATGGGCCAAAAATATTACACATCCGACTCAGCTTCTGAAAGGATCTTTTAACCCTTTACCACACGAATCGGCCGCATCCACCCGCGTAATATGCAAATTCAGTAGTTGAAAAAATATTATTTTTTGAAAAATGTTAACAAAACCATATCATGTGACCCCTCGTTGGAACGAGCTCGTCGAGCTCGTCCCAACGAGAGGTCACATGATATGGCTTTGTTGAAATTGTTTGAAGAATTTCAAAAACTGATATTTAAAATAATAAATTTTGATATTGTCTGCGTTGGGTAAAGTGTTAAAAAAGAGAATGTTAATTACTTTAAAACTCTGCTAAATGCTTGTGATTTTAGTAACGTCATGAATTCTCGTTGTCCAAACGTTGCGTATGATAATCTTCTGGAAAATATTCATACGGCGTTTGAACAAGCCTTTCCAGAAAACAACTTACAAAGATTGTCCCAAAACTCGCAAAACGCGATCCATGGATGACTTCTGTCCTATTACAATCATCTCTGAATAAACAAAATTTATATAAAAAAAATCAAAAAAGCCCTCAGCCCAAAATACTTCAAGATACAAAAAGTATTGTACTATCTTTAATAGGGTGAGACGAGCTAGCAAAATTGAATATTATGATCGTGTCCTCCTGGAAAACAAAAATAATATAAAAAAAACCCTGGGATATCTTAGGAAAATCCATAAATAAACACCTGTACACCTCCACATTCCCATTAAGTTTCATAGATGGCAACGCTAAAATTACTGACCCTAAAGACATAGCCAATAAATTCAATATTTTCTTTGTTAATATTGGCAAAACTCTTAAGTGATCAACTAACCCAATCTACAAATCAATTTACTGACTATATTACTGAAACGAATCCAGATTCGTTTTTTATTACACCAGCAACCCCATACGAGGTAATTCAATGTACAAAAACACTAAGCTCAAAATCTACCAAAGTTAATGACAGTACTTCGACCAAACTCTTGAGAGAAATAATCTACGAGATCGTAAATCCTTTGACCCATGTAGTAAACCTTTCCTTTTCAACGGGTGTTTTTCCTACTCAAATGAAAGTGGCAAAAAATATACCCATATTTAAATCAGGAGAGAAACAGTTATTTAATAATTAGAGGCCTATCAGTCTTCTTTCAACACTCTCTAAGGTTTTTGAAATACTAATGTATTCAAGACTGTTAAACTTTCTAAATGAAAACAATATTATTCACCACTTCTAATTTGGCTTTCGAACTGCACACTCCACAATTCACCCTATATTGCATCTTATCAATAGCGTTGCAGAAATGAACAATAAACAATCAAAAGATTGTATATTGGCTATTTTGGGGGGATTTTCAAAAAGATTTCGATACAATTGACCATCAAATGCTACTTAGGAAATTCGAACTCTACAGAATCAGAGGACATGCAAACTCCTGGTTCAGAAATTATCTCTTTAAGAGGAGCCAGTCAGTTTCGCTCCCTAATGCTAATTCTGATTTTATAGAAATTACAACCGGAGTACCACAGGGATCTACTCTGTGGCCTATTCTCTTCATAGTATATGTCAACGACATAATTAACTCAACCAAAACTAAACGTTCTATGCTATGCAGATGACACGACTGCCCACATGGCAGATAATACTCTGCATAAATTAACAGAGTTGGCAAACATCGCACTTGAAAATATAAACAAGTGGTGTACGGCCAATAAACTGTACCTCAATGTGAAAAAAATAAATTTATTCTTCTTCATCCAAATAATGATTCATATTTGACACCGACAGTGTCTATCATAGTCAATAATTCACCTATATCGATGGTTAGCAATACTCAAGAAGAAAAGTTTTTTTCAAATTATTGGGAATTCAAATGGACGAAAACCCGTGTTTTGGCAGTTAATTCTAAAATGTCTAGAAATATTCACGCCATTAGCAAAGTGAAGCGGATACTTCCCAGAAGGTTCTTAAAGGCATTATACTTTTCCCTAATTCATAGTCATATGTTGTATGGCACCCATGCTTGGTGCCATTCTACCACAACAAAAACATTACGATCCTCCAAAAAAAGCCATCCGTGTCATATCCAACAAAATATACAACGCTCACACAGATCCATTATTTCGTCAGAATCGTATTTTAAAGTTTGAAGACCTGTATAAACTCCAAATCCTCCTATTTATGCACGATTGGTATAATGAAAAGCCACCGCCTAGCTTTGAACACACAGTGAGGCAAATTATGTATAGGTACACGTAAGCCACGTACCCAATTCTCTGCAAACCTTCCATTACATATCTTCCCCAGGATCTGGTATAGCATTGAACCAGCGGTTCAGAACTACTCCAGCTCCCAGTTTAAAAATACTCTGAGAATTGTTTAAATTCATACTGTTAAACACTAATTGCAATAATCCTGCTTGCCCAGACTGCAGGCAAACACTGGTGTCTCATCAAAGCAACACATATACATTCTTCACCATTTTTAAACCTGATTTATTGTGGTCCATAGAGAAAACTATCAACACTGAACACCGAACCATCTTGATCTTGGTTAACTCTCCTAATTACGACATACATATATATGTGAAATCTGTCGTTCGGGTTGTTTGATCTCGCTTCAATCAGACAGGAATGGCTGGTAGACAGGCCCCGTGGCTATGTCATCTCCCAGTAGTGCTTCTACATGTTCATATACTTTATAACCTATGCTGCTCAAAATCATTGTGTCATAGTACTACTGAATAAAAGCTATCGATCTATTCGCACTGTGCTCTAAAGCAAGACACACAATTCCGATCGCCCACGCGCGTGCACGGTGGCGCTCTGTGTTAAGGCATACTCCGCGTCGACGGTGCTCTTGTCTTCAATAGCTGCTAACCTTCTCTGTGGAGAGATAGTACGTTGGAGAGACTGGCGGTTGCTCACTACTGCTCTAGTTCTCTCCGGGTACTTCGGTTTCCTCCACCTGTAAAACTGTCCGACACCATGTGACCCTGAGTGCTGAAAATGTCGTTAGACCCAAATAAAACAAACGAAACCGAAAAACACTCGGTATAAGAGATTTTGTGTTTCCTTAAAGGCCACTAATGGGATACGATGAACAAAAACAACATGATTAAGATTGAGGTTCACAGAGGGTGAATTTGGTATTGCTGCCCTGCTGGAGGCTCCATTCTGCGTATGACGATCTGCTTATTTTCAGATTGGTCAAGTGATGCTCGTACTCATATCTGACTCATGGTATGACCCCGGTATCTCTGTAACAGGCGGGTCGGGTATCTACCTATTGTATTTTGATCACTTATATTATTCATTGACATATCCTTCCACTTATCTCGCACGTAAATCCAAAATACTTAAGAGAGTATTCGCCATCTCAACGTAAAAAGTGAGGCAAAAGCAGCTGGAAGATCAAAATTGACCCTATAGTTGTGGTAGGGTTACGATATTGCCTTACAAGTTGGGAGTGCCTTGAACACAAACACAATGTATGATTATAATCACAGCTGTAGTAGTGAAGGATGCCACTATAGCGAAAAACATTTAATACTGAATTCCCCATACCCCAGGACTGCCACTATGGCGAAAAAATTAACATAAGATTCCCCATAGGGTTTTTTCTCCATAGTGGCATCATTGGAGGCCGGAAAAAGATTTTAAAATCTTTTTCCGGCCTCCAATGATGCCACTATGGCGAAAAAATGCCACTATGGCGAAAAAAAACTATGGAGAATCCTATGTTAATTTTTTCGCCATAGCGGCAGTCCTGGGGTATGGGGAATTCGGTGTTAAATGCTTTTCGATATAGTGACAGCCTTCACTACTCACAACCGATATGCGAACGTTCATGTACAGTTCGTGGAGAGTGGATTGTGACTAAATCACCCGCGGAGTGGAGTTATCACCCAAACTATAACTGTCAAGTGTTGTACATGTGGACAAAAAACACAAGCAATGTTTCAGCCAATGGACCTTCGGGTTTAACTCGGAGGTCCATTGGTTGACACTTTGCCTGTGCTTGTTATGCTTTGCAACAAATTTGCAATTATTGCTTGGATGGAATCTCCACTCTGTGGGTGATTTAGTGATAATACACTCTCCACGTACAGTATTATATATACTATCTCTCCATCCCTTCCAATCATACTCTTGCCTTAAACTTTCATTCATTCCTCTTTTTTATTGCACAATTTATTTATATGGGCCAACAATTATTTTCCAAAATGTCAAATTTGTTATTTTTTCAATACCTGCCTCTTCCGATTGTATTTGTTTAAATCACTTTGTGCATGCATGTGCAAACAACATCAAATAAGCTTAAGGCTTACAAACGGATCCACAAATAGTATCTATGTAATTTTGTCTATGTATCATATCTGGAAATAAATATTGTTTAAACTAAAAAGATCGTCCATTCGTTCATAATTTTTACTAATATGTAGAAGGCTGATGTTACACACTGGAAAGCTTTCAGGCCATTGGTGTATTTCCGGGAGGAATTCGAAGCTGTTATAGGCTGTTTGGTTTCACACTTTTCGTGGAAATTGCGCGCATACACTGTCTTGATCAATGTCGCGTCCATTTATACACAACAATATAGAGATATCCTTTCGTTCCCCAGTGTTATAAATATTCCAGTCAATAAATATTCATATTGCCTAGAAAACGTCAAGTTATTAACATTATTTGTAGAATTACGCAATCGAATCATGAAACGGCAGCCGAGGTGAGTTTCCATTTATATATTTTCAGTTTACGAACATTTCAAACATCAAAGGCGACCGAATCATAAAACTACAGCCGCGGTGAGTATTCACTCACAAACAGTTCTAACAGTATTGTAATATTATCGGTCAAATCAATTCTCGATCGACAACCCACTTCTTGGATTTATTCAAAGAAAATGAATGATTATGGTACTTAACGTTTATGGAACAGAAATAATCCAAACGAATGAATTTAAAACTTATGCGATGGACTATTTTAAGGTTAGAGATGTTCCAGAAGAAAACACCTTTGGATACCTCACAGAATGAGATAAGGGGATTGAGGGCTTTTCACACTGATTTCAATGTGAGCGATGTGGCAAATGTTAAATACTGATGGACCCGTGCAACTCACGGTTTTTTCGATAGCGAGTCTTTCGATTAATTACATGGCAAATTTACTTTTCAGAGATGAACGAACGGGCTTTGTGGTTCTCCGAAACACCTCATTTCCCGAAGAACGCGATAGTAATATAAATCTTGCACGTGACTTCTAGCGTTGGTCGCAATTGTAATGCAAATCAGTAAAACAGTACACTTGCCGTGGAAAGGTCAAAACCCACGCGTGGAGAATATTTCCACGCTTGCGTTAACAGTGAATCGCCGGCATAAAACAATGGAATCGCCATCACACTTTCAATGAAAGAAGCTCCTGGTTTTCTTTTTTTTCTCATAAGGATTTAGTACATGTTTAGGACTTTGAAGTTACCCCCTTCTGTCTTTTCTAACAAATTATTAAGGTGATGTTCAGGGATAAAAAGTGAAAATTTTAAACAAAAATGGAACCATTAAAAACTAATTTTAACAAAACGTAGTTGATACCATTCTGAAGAGTATGTTATAAAATATTTGATCACATGTCCGTCCATTATGAAAAAAAGGAAATTTGTGACAAATGACAGTTTTTCATTTTTCTCCCACAGATCGCTATGGTAATTTAGATTGTCATCTTTACCACTGTTTACACGCATGCGCATTCAGGGGAGTAAAAATAATTCAATGTGCTGTTCTACAAACGGGTTTTGTTGTAGGGGGACGTGACAGCCGTTACTTATTCCTAGTTTCTTATTTGACATTCGTTATCAACCGATAAAATCGGTTGAGAGCGAATGTCGAATACGGAACTGGGAATAAGTAACAGTTTTCTCGTCCCTTGTTGCGGGTGGCATTCTCGATAGATTTACCTCACGGGTATTGCCTTTTACAGTTATTCCGCGTGTACCTGCAATGAAGACCCATGTCTGAATACAGAATAGCACAGGATGCGACACAATTGTCGATTTTCGAAAAAAAAAAACAAAAAAACATTCGTCCGCTGAGTTCTTATGTGTTCTATGTGCCTACTGTCACTTATTGTCACCTAAAATGTCGATTTATTTATATCAGATAAAAATACAGACACCTGTCGAGTTTGAAGTTGACAGAGGCTGAAAAGATAGGACACGTCACAACAAAACAGAATAAATGAAATAATGGTAAGATAGTAGTAAGAAAATATGTTGTTATCTGTTTGGGAACTGGACAGAGTGTTATATACTAGTAATAGTAGTAGAATTAGTAGTAGTATAGTAGTAGTAGTAGTAGTAGTAGTAGTAGTAGGATAGTAGTAGTAGCAGTAAAATGTAGTACTAGTAGTAACAGTAGTAATATTATTATTATTATTAGTAGTAGTAGTAGTAGTAGTAGTAAGTAGTAGTAGTAGTAGTAAATAGTACTACTAGTATTTACAGTAGAAATAGTTGTAGTAGAAGTAGTAGTAGTAGTAATAGTTGTAGTAGTTGTAGTAGTAGTAGTAGCAGAAGTAGTAGTAATAGTAGTAGTAGTAGCAAAAGTAGTAGTACTAGTAGTAGTAGTAGTAAGTAGTAGTAGTAGGTATATGTATTTATTTATTTATTTATTGGTGTTTAAAGTCACATATTTCTGCACAATGGCTAACCATGACCGCGACAGTTTTACGGGTGGAGGAAGCCGGAGTACCCGGAGAGAACCACCGAGCAACGACGAGCAGCTGCCAGCTCCCCAACATCGTAACTCCGCACTGCAGCACAGGCAGGGCTAGATTGGTTGAAGACATGCGCACCATCGACGTGCAGTACGCCTCAGTACACGGCGTCATCGTGCCCTCCATGTGGACAATCGGGGTGAAGTGCCTTGTCCAAGGACACAACGCGGTTGCCGCAGGTGGGATTCGAACCGAGGACCTCTCGGCTTGCAGCCTGCACCTCTACCAACTGAGCCACCGCGCCCCCAGTAGTAGTAGGTAGTAGTAGTAGTAGAAGTATAAGTAGTAGTGGTGGTAGTAGTGGTAGGAGTAGTTGTAGTAGTAAGTAGTAGTAGTAGTAGTAGTAGTAGTAGTAGTAGTAGTAGTAGTAGTAAGTAGTAGTAGTAGTAGTAGTAGTAGTAGTAGTAAATAATACTACTAGTAGTAACAGTAGTAATAGTTGTAGTAGAAGTAGTAGTAATAGTAATAGTGGTAGTAGTTGTAGTAGTAGTAGTAGCACAAGTAGTAGTAGTAGCAGAAGTAGTAGTACTAGTAGTAGTAGTAGTAAGTAGTAGTAGTGGTAGTAGTAGTTGTAGTAGTATTAGTAGTAGTAGTAGTAGTAGTAGTAGTAGTAGTAGTAGTAGTAGTAGTAAGTAGTAGTAGTAGTAGTAGTAGTAGTAGTAGTAGTAGTAAATAGTACTACTAGTAGTAACAGTAGTAATAGTTGTAGTGGAAGTAGTAGTAATAGTAATAGTGGTAGTAGTTGTAGTAGTAGTAGTAGCACAAGTAGTAGTAATAGTAGTAGTAGTAGCAGAAGTAGTAGTACTAGTAGTAGTAGTAGTAAGTAGTAGTAGTAGGTAGTAGTAGTAGTAGTAGAAGTATAAGTAGTAGTGGTGGTAGTAGTCGTGGTAGTAGTAGTCGTGGTAGTAGTAAGTAGTAGTAGTAGTATAAGTAGTAGCAGTAGTAGTAGTAGTAGTAGTAGTTGTTGTAGTAGTAGTAATAGTGATAGCAGTAATAACTTTATTATTGTGACATGTGCTTTACATGAGTAAGGTTTTATCAATAATTATACATAAAACAGTACTTGGCCCAATGTACCTGTCATGCCACCTAAACAATCAGATTTGTGTGATAAAATGCATTTGCAAGGGTTTCTAGCGAACATTTTTATAGTGAGGACAATATTGCAACTGTATTCCAAAAATACCCTGCAGTTTCAGTAATAAAGTTCCCAACATTTTATTACTGATGTAACTTTTCTGTTTTACAGTCAGTTTCCAAGTTGGACCAGTCCATCCCTTCAAGCGTTATCCCCGGAGTTTCAGAGTGAAAGGATGGACGGGTCCCATGCATCAAATGGACATATTGATAACGGTTTCGGTGTATAAAGCGTTTCAGTCGTGGGACAGCCCATCGTCACACTCCATATATACCGGGCTCGTCCAACTCGTTCCATTGGGGGAATCATAAGCTATGTGTTGTTTGAAGCAACGAATGAAAAGGCTCAGTTATTAAAAAAATATATTTCAAAAATGTTCTTCTCACAAGGTAGAGGAGTACCATATTTCAAATACTCATGGAAAGAAAAAATGCGGTGTATCTCTCGCGTGTTAGATAGCTAACAAATAGAAGTCTGACAGACTTCACTAAGCATAAAATTCAACTTTTAAATTCCAGTCCTTTGGATAAAATACATCGTATCTTTGTGGGCAATATCCCTGGTAGCAATTTACAAGATGTTCCAGAAATTGGATTTATGTACGTAACATACAATCATGTTTTATGTTCTATTGCGGTCATCTGTCATCTTAAACTGACTAGAACCCACACAGACTGCTAATTCACCAAATGTGGTCCTGTGCCGTTTATAACGACAAAGTCAATTCTGTCTTCCCACGTATTTAACACACTGTCTTTACTGCTCGGAAACTGTTTTAAAAATATCATAAATTGATCTTGTATAATCAAATGAGCTACACATTTACGTCATCGTTTAAAAATTTATATCTTAAACAGTTACGAAAATCATAAATGTTTACCCACTTTCCTTCCGCCTTTCCCTCGTCCGCCTCCATTCTCATCAATTCTCTTTCATGTTTTCCAGACAAAAGGCACATTGTATTATTTTGTAGCATATCCCTCGCTGATGAAGCTTGATAGTTTTCTTTTTGTCTTATTTTTATTCGAAAAGCCAGAATTGACTCAATTTGGACTTGAATGTCATTCAAACCTTTGACACGGAGATACCGCTTTTCCTGTCCAGTATCGTGATACAACCTGAATTCATAAGTATGCTGTCTAAAACAATGTTACCCCCCTCCCCCTCCCCGCCACCTCCCTATAATACCAGTGGGTATACAGTAAATGGGTAAATTCTCCCGAGAAAACCTGTTATTTGCAGTAGGGGGGATATGCCTTATTAGTTATGCAAGAGTTTCTTGAGATTTGTTTTTATTGAATGAATATTAGGCACCGCGGACGTCATCACAACGTTAAAAAACGTCACGTTGTTTAGTACCTGATGGAACAGCCTCAAGCATATCTAACACACCTTAACCCTTTACCGAACATGAAAAGCAGACGACACTAGAAAACAAAATTTTTGAATAACTATTTTTTTTCATTTTTGTCTCAAAAAATAGGTTATGACCCCTCGTTGGAACGAGCTCGACGAGCTCGTTCCAACGAGGAGTCATAACCTATTTTTTTGAGGCAAAAAGAATGAAAAAATAATGAAAATTAATTAGCGATTTTTGAGAATAGCGCTGGTCGGTTTTGGTCGTTACGTTGGGTAAAGGGTTAATCGGCGTGGCATGCTGTCCATGACCTTCCGAATTTCTGTCACTGTGAAATTGTCTCATTTCTCAATAAGCACACGGCAGTGAAGTGGTCAATAGCCAGCAAATATTAACCTGTTTTAAAGATGTATGCCCGATCCGATAGAGGAATGCAGAACGTCGCAATATGAGCTATTCGTAAACCCACCCACAGGTATTATGGGGGTGGGCCTTAACTTGTTTTGGATTGTATATATAGCTGCTCAGTAAATTTGTGTGGTAGGCTGCACGTTGAAAATATTGCTTGGTCTTCATCCAGATAACGAATACAGACTCTACAAGTTGATGGCTCTGAACTGGAATGGAAAACACCAGGGTCCAAGGGTCCATACAGTTAAGTCACTGAATATTGTAACTATATTTGAATAGATTTGCATGACTATATTTGAACAAATTTGCATAAGATTAACATATTAGCATAAATTCCCCCCAAATAACAACAACTGACGCGCGATCTCGCCAAAGCTGTTGCTGGTCATCTTGGTGGACATTCTGGTAAAACATAAACAGCATGGCTGGCGTTGTGAAAACAGAGAAGATGGGAAAGATCACATTTTTTCCTATAGGTACCCGCATATTATTTTGCGCAACCTGTTAACCCTTTACCCAACGAATCGACCGCATCCACCCGCGTAATATGCAAATTCAGCAGTTGAAAAAATATTATTTTTCTAAATATTTCAACAAAACCATATCATGTGACCCCTCGTTGGAACGAGCTCGTGATAGATGAGATATCTTACAATATAACATTTGTTCTACAATGTAGAGTTTCAGAATAATACAGGGATTTGACAAAACGCTTAAAGTCAATGCGCGTCATCTCCCTGTACCATGAAATATATCAAATATCTGAGGTGGTAGCAAACACTACTTAAACTTGTCCAAAGCTACTCCAGGTCATGATCCATGTTCACAATGATAATATAGTCTGGGCAGGTGCCAGCTAACTGGATGGGACATCCCATCCACGAACACAACAGTTTATGGACGCGATGCCCCGGCCAGTAGAGGCTAATAGTTTAAGCAAAGTTGAACGTGAGTTGTCAGAACATATGGCGACTACACCTGATATTTCTTGAGCCATGAATTCAGAACAATAAGAAAAATGGAACAATAGTAAAGGGAAGTGAGCCAAGAAAGGACAGATAATTCATCTTGAACACGGTGTCTATTGCCTATATATTCGTGACTGTTATTAATATATGCAGCCTATGCACCTTACTTGGAGATGGGGCGGAGGTAGAAGTGGTTTACAGTGTGATCTGGAGATGGGGCGTGGGTAGAGGTGTTTTACAGTGTGATCTGGAGATGGGGCGGGGCAGAGGTGTTTCACAGTGTGATCTGGAGATGGGGTGGGGTAGAGGTGTTTCCCAGTGTGATCTGGAGATGGGGCGGGGTAGAGGGGTTTTATAGTGTGATCTGGAGATGGGGCAGGGTAGAGGTGTTTTACAGTGTGATCTGGAGATGGGGCGGGGTAGAGGCGTTTTACAGTGTGATCTGGAGATGGGGCGGGGTAGAGGTGTTTTACCGTGTGATCTGGAAATGGGGCGGGGTAGAAGTGTTTTACGGTGTGATCTGGAGATGGGGCGGGGTAGAGGTGTTTTACAGTGTGATCTGGATATGGGGCGGGGTAGAGGTGTTTTACAGTGTGATCTGGAGATGGGGCGAGGTAGAGGTGTTTTACAGTGTGATCTGGAGATGGGGCTGGGGTAGAGGTGTTTTACAGTGTGATCTGGAGATGGGGCTAGGGTAGAGGTGTTTTATAGTGTCATCTGGAGATGAGGTTGATGTGTTTTACAGTGTGATCTGGAGATGGGGAGGGGTAGAGGTGTTTTACAGAGTGATCTGGAGATGGGGAGGGGTAGAGGTGTTTTACAGTGTGATCTGGAGATGGGGCGGGGTAGAGGTGTTTACAGTGTGATCTGGAGGTGGGGGCGGAGTTAGAGGTGTTTTACAGTGTGATCTGGAGATGGGGCGGGGGTAGAGGTGTTTTACAGAGTGATCTGGAGATGGGACGGGATAGAGGTGTTTTACAGTGTGATCTGGAGATGGGGCTGGGGTAGAGGTGTTTTACAGTGTGATCTGGAGATGGGGCGAGGTAGAGGTGTTTTACAGTGTGATCTGGAGATGGGGCTGGGGTAGAGGTGTTTTACAGTGTGATCTGGAGATGGGGCTAGGGTAGAGGTGTTTGCAGTGTGATTTGGAGATGGGGCTGGGGTAGAGGTGTTTTACAGTGTGATCTGGAGATGGGGCTAGGGTAGAGGTGTTTTACAGTGTGATCTGGAGATGGGGCTAGGGTAGAGGTGTTTGCAGTGTGATCTGTAGATGGGGCGGAGATAGAGGTGTTTACAGTGTGATTTGGAGATGGGGCTGGGGTAGAGGTGTTTTATAGTGTGATCTGGAGATGGGGCTAGGGTAGGGGCGTTTTACAGTATGATCTGAAGATGGGGCTAGGGTAGAGGTGTTTACAGTGTGATTTGGAGACGGGGGCTGGGGTAGAGGTGTTTTACAGTGTGATCTGGAGATGGGGCTGGGGTAGAGGTGTTTCACAGTGTGATCTGGAGATGGGGCTGGGTAGATGTGTTTTGCAGTGTGACCTGGAGATGGAGCTCGGGTAGACGTGTTTTACAGTGTGATCTGGAGATGTGGCTGGGGTGGAGGTGTTTTACAGTGTGATCTGGAGATGGGGCTGGGGTAGAGGTGTTTCACAGTGTGATCTGGAGATGGGGCTGGGTAGATGTGTTTTGCAGTGTGACCTGGAGATGGAGCTCGGGTAGACGTGTTTTACAGTGTGATCTGGAGATGTGGCTGGGGTGGAGGTGTTTACAGTGTGATCTGGAGATGGGGCTGGGGTAGAGTTGTTTTACAGTGTGATCTGGAGATGGGGCGAGGTAGAGGTGTTTTACAGTGTGATCTGGAGATGGGGCTAGGGTAGAGGTATTTACAGTTTGAAATGTAGATGGGGCGGAGATAGAGGTGTTTACAGTGTGATTTGGAGATGGGGCTGGGGTAGAGGTATTTTACAGTGTGATCTGGAGATGGGGCTAGGGTAGAGGTGTTTTACAGTGTGATCTGGAGATGGGGCTAGGGTAGAGGTATTTACAGTTTGATCTGTAGATGGGGCGGAGATAGAGGTGTTTACAGTGTGATTTGGAGATGGGGCTGGGGTAGAGGTGTTTTACAGCGTGGTCTGGAGATGGGGCTAGGGTAGAGGTGTTTTACAGTGTGATCTGGAGATGGGGCTAGGATAGAGGTGTTTACAGTTTGAAATGTATATGGGGCGGAGATAGAGGTGTTTACAGTGTGATTTGGAGATGGGGCTGGGGTAGAGGTATTTTTCAGTGTGATCTGGAGATGGGGCTAGGGTAGAGATGTTTTACAGTGTGATCTGGAGATGGGGCTAGGGTAGAGGTGTTTACAGTGTGATTTGGATATGGGGCTGGGGTAGAGGTGTTTTACAGTGTGATCTGGAGATAGGGCTAGGGTAGAGGTGTTTCACTGTGTGATCTAGAGATGGGGTGGGGTAGAGGTGTTTCACAGTGTGATCTGGAGATGGGGCGGGGTAGAGGGGTTTTATAGTGTGATCTGGAATTGGGGCAGGGTAGAGGTGTTTTACAGTGTGATCTGGAGATGGGGCTAGGGTAGAGGTGTTTTACAGTGTGATCTGGAGATGGGGCTAGGGTAGAGGTGTTTACAGTGTGATTTGGAGATGGGGTTGGGGTAGAGGTGTTTTACAGTGTGATTTGGAGATGGGGTTGGGGTAGAGGTGTTTTACAGTGTGATCTGGAGATGGGGCTAGGGTAGAGGTGTTTACAGAGTGACTTGGGGATGTGGCTGGGGTAGAGGTGTTTTACAGTGTGATCTGGAGATGGGGCTGGGGTAGAGGTGTTTTACAGTGTGATCTGGAGATGGGGCGAGGTAGAGGTGTTTTACAGTGTGATCTGGAGATGGGGCTGGGGTAGAGGTGTTTTACAGTGTGATCTGGAGATGGGGCTAGGGTAGAGGTGTTTTACAGTGTGATCTGGAGATGGGGCTAGGGTAGAGGTGTTTGCAGTGTGATCTGTAGATGGGGCGGAGATAGAGGTGTTTACAGTGTGATTTGGAGATGGGGCTGGGGTAGAGGTGTTTTATAGTGTGATCTGGAGATGGGGCTAGGGTAGGGGCGTTTTACAGTATGATCTGAAGATGGGGCTAGGGTAGAGGTGTTTACAGTGTGATTTGGAGACGGGGGCTGGGGTAGAGGTGTTTTACAGTGTGATCTGGAGATGGGGCTGGGGTAGAGGTGTTTCACAGTGTGATCTGGAGATGGGGCTGGGTAGATGTGTTTTGCAGTGTGACCTGGAGATGGAGCTCGGGTAGACGTGTTTTACAGTGTGATCTGGAGATGTGGCTGGGGTGGAGGTGTTTTACAGTGTGATCTGGAGATGGGGCTGGGGTAGAGGTGTTTCACAGTGTGATCTGGAGATGGGGCTGGGTAGATGTGTTTTGCAGTGTGACCTGGAGATGGAGCTCGGGTAGACGTGTTTTACAGTGTGATCTGGAGATGTGGCTGGGGTGGAGGTGTTTACAGTGTGATCTGGAGATGGGGCTGGGGTAGAGTTGTTTTACAGTGTGATCTGGAGATGGGGCGAGGTAGAGGTGTTTTACAGTGTGATCTGGAGATGGGGCTAGGGTAGAGGTATTTACAGTTTGAAATGTAGATGGGGCGGAGATAGAGGTGTTTACAGTGTGATTTGGAGATGGGGCTGGGGTAGAGGTATTTTACAGTGTGATCTGGAGATGGGGCTAGGGTAGAGGTGTTTTACAGTGTGATCTGGAGATGGGGCTAGGGTAGAGGTATTTACAGTTTGATCTGTAGATGGGGCGGAGATAGAGGTGTTTACAGTGTGATTTGGAGATGGGGCTGGGGTAGAGGTGTTTTACAGCGTGGTCTGGAGATGGGGCTAGGGTAGAGGTGTTTTACAGTGTGATCTGGAGATGGGGCTAGGATAGAGGTGTTTACAGTTTGAAATGTATATGGGGCGGAGATAGAGGTGTTTACAGTGTGATTTGGAGATGGGGCTGGGGTAGAGGTATTTTTCAGTGTGATCTGGAGATGGGGCTAGGGTAGAGATGTTTTACAGTGTGATCTGGAGATGGGGCTAGGGTAGAGGTGTTTACAGTGTGATTTGGATATGGGGCTGGGGTAGAGGTGTTTTACAGTGTGATCTGGAGATAGGGCTAGGGTAGAGGTGTTTCACTGTGTGATCTAGAGATGGGGTGGGGTAGAGGTGTTTCACAGTGTGATCTGGAGATGGGGCGGGGTAGAGGGGTTTTATAGTGTGATCTGGAATTGGGGCAGGGTAGAGGTGTTTTACAGTGTGATCTGGAGATGGGGCTAGGGTAGAGGTGTTTTACAGTGTGATCTGGAGATGGGGCTAGGGTAGAGGTGTTTGCAGTGTGATTTGGAGATGGGGTTGGGGTAGAGGTGTTTTACAGTGTGATTTGGAGATGGGGTTGGGGTAGAGGTGTTTTACAGTGTGATCTGGAGATGGGGCTAGGGTAGAGGTGTTTACAGAGTGACTTGGGGATGTGGCTGGGGTAGAGGTGTTTTTTACAGTGTGATCTGGAGATGGGGCTAGGGTAGAGGTGTTTTACAATGTGATCTGGAGATGGGGCTAGGGTAGAGGTGTTTACAGTGTGATTTGGAGATGGGGCTGGGCTAGAGGTTTTTTTTACAGTGTGATCTGGAGATGGGGCTAGGGTAGAGGTGTTTTACAGTGTGATCTGGAGATGGGGCTAGGGTAGAGGTGTTTTACAGTGTGATCTGGAGATGGGGCTAGGGTAGAGGTGTTTTACAGTGTGATTTGGAGATGGGGCTAGGGTAGAGGTGTTTTACAGTGTGATCTGGAGATGGGGCTAGGGTAGAGGTGTTTTACAGTGTGATCTGGAGATGGGGCTAGGGTAAAGGTGTTTACAGTGTGATTTGGAGATGGGGCTGGGGTAGAGGTGTTTTACAGTGTGATCTGGAGATGGGGCTATGGTAGAGATGTTTTTTTACAGTGTGATCTGGAGATGGAGCTAGGGTAGAGGTGTTTTACAGTGTGATCTGGAGATGGGGCTAGGGTAGAGGTGTTTTACAGTGTGATCTGGAGATGGGGCTAGGGTAGAGGTGTTTGCAGTGTGATTTGGAGATGGGGCTGGGGTAGAGGTGTTTTTTTACAGTGTGATCTGGAGATATTTTATGTGGCGTTCCAGTCGCATTTGGGGAATGGCATTCAGCCATAAGATAAAACATTTCTATTTGGATTTTATCAACTGTGCTAACGAACCTGTTCATAGAGGAAAGAAAGTATTTTTAAACATATTCAGAAGGAAAATTCATTTTAATTAACTGTTTACCAGCGATAAACAAAAACAAAAATAGTTCCGGTGGGGGCGTGGCTTATATACGTCAGTCGTTCCAAAGTTACTATTGAAGTGACATAATTCACTCGTGACATTACCACTTTTTAATCAACATCAAATTCAATGCAAAACGAAGTGAGGAATGTAATAAAAAATTGTAATGATTAATTTTAGTTTATTATATTAATAAGTAGAAAATACAATTCTAGAAAATACAATTGTAAAAGGTTTAAAATATTGGTCCCTGGAGTATTTTCTACCATTTTATATAACTGACTAAAATGAATCATAAGTATTTTCAAAAATCTGGCAATTTGCCTGTTGGCAAATTGCCAGATCTTTGAAAATGCTAATGGTTTATTTTAATCCATATAAAGTCATAATTAGAAAATACAATTCTAGAAAATACAATTGCAAAAGTTGTATAGTATAGTATTGGTTCCTGGTATTGTTTTGCCAACATTGGACTGCATGCCACTCAGGATACTCTTCATGTTCATTGGACTGAATGCCACTCAGGATACTTTTCATGTTCATTGGACTGAATGCCACTCAGGGTACTCTTCATGTTCATTGGACTGAATGCCACTCAGGATACTTTTCATGTTCATTGGACTGAATGCCTCTCAGGATACTCTTCATGTTCATTGGACTGAATGCCATTCAGGATACTCTTCATGTTCACGATGAACACATTTTAACACATCCTGAGAGTCTCGTGAGGAACAATAACCCACGACAGCTGAACCTCTATGTGGAATACTCGTGTAAACGTTTGTCGAGCCTTTTCTACCAAACATGTACAGCATATATAGCGTGGTATTGATGAGAACGTCAATTAACAAATCACCACAGCAATTGGTCATTTCATCTAATATTTCTCTTGGGGGTATACTGTGTATCCCTTTATTGAAGTCTTGACAAATGCCACACCTTGCTTTGATATCACTATAAATGTGTATGGTCCCTTCGTTTTGATACTGAGAAACATGGCATCTTAATGTGATAAAATATTCTTCGGGATCACACGGCCGAGTTGTGTTAACTGATGCCAGATAGCACACCATACACAACAAATGATTTCTTACATTTGCTTGGGTTCCAACTTAAGCTGTAATATGCCTTCTGCGTCCTTGTTCAAAGACAAAACTGTGTAGTAATCTGAAACGTAACGTTTCACAAAACAGCCAACACCGCCCGATCCTCGACGAGCATTTTCTGTCCGAGTCATTCTGTTGTTTCCGAACTACTAATATCCTTCAATGTGTGTCTCTTCATTGCCTTGTAAAATATGTCAGCCACACAGAAACGTCAGTCTAATTTCAACACAAGCTGCGATTTAAACTATTCCCTCCTTGTGTTTTTTTTATTGACTATCCGTCCCAATTTGAAAACTTTAATTTTAGGTTTACCAATCGTCATATAATCATTTGATCGTGTACAGTTTTCCTCACCATTCTATTGCCAACAACGTTATAACCTTCCTTCTCTCCAATCTCATCCAAGATTGTTCGTAAATTATTTTGTTGGGATCCCATAACAGGTGGTTTTCAATGAACATCTTTTGAAAACAGTGGCTCTTCCACAACTTGTTTTTTTATTTTTCATAACCAGGCTCTTTTGACCACAGTCCTTGACATTCGCAAACAATAACGCCCCGTTGTTTGTTGAAACTCAAGTTTCCGTTCAACTTTGGTTAAAGTATCAATCAATCAATCTTTATTAGCATAACATATTACATGTTTTGGCTTAAATTAATAGATAGCTGTGTGGAAAATTACAGAAGGTTACAGCAGATAAGGTGGAATATATATGTATATTTCCCAGCTCAATTGGTTGAATATTGATATGTTGAATTCGAACCATTATACTGGATTGTTTCAGTTCATTGGAGACTGCCATCCGGAAATCTCCAGTGAACTTTAAAAATTCAATAATACACAGACAGGATATAAGGACAAATTATGCAGAATTGTCATTTCGGTTTCTATCAGCTATATGTGCTAACAAACATTCAACCAATTGAAGTATTTTTGTTTGTAGGAAATCTTGGAAAACCAACCGATGCGACAGTATACAATAAACCCCTACCCAATGTAACGACCAAAAATGGTCTGTGCCATATAAAAAGAAAAAAAGATCATTTCAGATATATTGCAACCCCAGCCTTCCATCAAGAACTCAGCTCATGACCACTCAATGGAACAAGCCCATCGAGCTCGCCCCAGTGAGGGGTCACAAGCCATGCTCTCGAAAGAACAACTGATAATGTTTATAGTTAATATAAAATTTATTTTGAAAATTCCTTCTGCTTTATGTTACGGGTAGATGGCTAACGGTACATTTCTTAATTTGAGTTCATCTCAATCAGTCTATTAACCTTTTTCAATACATCCTGATTGTTATTAAATTCGCTCCGTGAAGATGGAAGTCCATTGAGCGCTAAATTGTTCTTCCTAGATTCGTGTTTCTCACAGGTTGTTGTTGCGGTATTGTTATTACAATATTTAACCCTTTATCCAACGCAGACGAATTCAAAATTAATTATTTTAAATATCAATTTTTATAATTTTTCAAAAAGTGTCAACAAAACCATATCATGTGACCCCTCATTGGAACGAGCTCAACGAGCTCGTTCCAAAGAGGGGTCACATGATATGGTTTTGTTGAAATATTTTGAAAAGTAGCATTTTTTCAGCTGCTGAATTTGCGTATTACGCGGGCAGGTGTTGGCGATTCGTTGGGTAAAGGGTTAAGAACATTTTCTAACTGTTGTACATTTTCTTCTAATGAAGTCGTTGCGGCATTTACAGAACAAAGTCTTGTGTCCATTTCCTTTCTCACTTTTCAAGTTGGAGGGCGGTGGCTCAGTAGGTAGAGGTGCAGGCTGCAAGGCGAGAGGTCCTCGGTTCGAATCCCACCTGCGGCAACCGCGTTGTGTCCTTGGGAAAGACACTTCATCTCCATTGCCCGCGTGGTGGCACGATGACGCCGTGCACGAAGGCGTACTGCACGTCGATGGTACGCATGTCTTCAACCAATCTAACCCTGTCTGTGCTGCAGCGTGGAGTTACGATGTTGGTGATCTGGCAGCTGCTCGTCGTTGCTCGGTGGTTCTCTCCGGGTACTCCGGCTTCCTCCGCCGTAAAACTGTCACGGTCATGATTAGCCATTGTGCATAAATATGTGACCTTAAACATCAATCAATCAATAAATCACTTTTCAAGTTTGAATGTCTATTTTCTGTTCAATAAGCTGAGCGAATTCTAATGAAACGTTTTTCTGCAATATATCATATTTGTTCTTTGAAGTCATCTCCCATCCTTTTACCCGTTGCTGATACATGACGGTCACCGTGGACGGCTCACTTTCTACGGATGAGCAATATTTCCAAGAACACAATAATATTAGATTCCAAACAATCGATTATGAGAATAATCGTCAAAAGTTTTATTAATGAAGCACCAGGGTTTGCTGACGATGATTTTTATTACGTGGCAAACGCGTCGACACCAATGAATACGCGTGGATTACGACCAGTTCACGAATACTGTACTGCACATTACTGTATACAAGACAACTCAGTTTTTTTTATCTCCACCATCATTCAAGTGTCTTTGTTTTTTAGTATCCCCGTTTCACTGGCCGGCAGATGGCTCCTCTTTCCCTTTCTACTTCCAGCGTATAAATTACGTGTCATCACTGTCTGTTTATATCCTTGATATGAAGGAATTTGTTCAGCATACAGTTAAAACTAGAAGTCCTGTCATGAAATGCGTCCAAACAGCACGTTGATATGCGTGTTAATGTACGCGTTATGGCCCAAGTAAAGCTATCAAATTCTGTATATATGGCCTGTGCACAAGCAATGTTTCAGCCAATGGACCTCCGGGTAACCCGGAGGTCCATTGGCAGAAACATTGCATGTGTTTGCTGTGAGTAACCAAGAAAACCTTCCGTGCTTTGGATGCCATTCGATATGGCAATTGGGCGCAATTCCAACGCGCAATTAAGCCTAGATAAGCGCGTTACTCGTGACAGGACTTCTAGTTTTAACTGTATTCACTTGAAACAATGTGTACAGGAACCATGACTTCATTTACAACGCCAACGGCACAGTCAACCTTAATGGCAGTGTGGACTGATCTAAATGTTCTACTGAATCTCTATCTGATACACACAATCATTCAGGCACTTTCTGACACTTTCTGAATATTTGATGTATCCATTCTGTGTATCAAAAAGTACTTGCAAAAATAATAATTATCAATATTATATCTCACGTGACTTCCTTGCATTGTGATTGGCTGAAAGATGATACCCTATTTCGTGTAGTTTGCATCCACAGAACTGATCAGGCACTACACCCAGGCACTACACGTTTTCTATTTTTAGCACACTACTATATCAGTTTTCTTTTCATACTGGGCGAATAAAACTAATCAGGCTAAATTTAAAAATCGATTCACAGAGGCACAACATCCACAAAACGACCCGGAAAGAAATCTTTGTGGAAAAATGTATCGCTTTTCCATTGTTGAAGTCACATTTTTCGAGGCGTTCATTTTATTCCTTGAGAAGATGATTGAAGATGATCCATATCTCGTTTCGAAGAGAATGATCCATACCTAGGTCCAACTTTCATGAGAACGCGTCCGGATATGAAAAATCGCTTGTTTCGCTGCTCATATTATTTCGCTATTTAATTGTATGTTTTGGGCAGTAAACGAATAAATAATGGATTTCAAATGAATCTTCGGAGTTTGTATCCCATGCTGACCCATTCGGTAATGTATATGTGTGACAAATGTGTGGAAATTATCAAACTGCGTTGTCAAATTTCGAAAATTTAATTTTCATTCGCGAGTTGCGCGATTCCAGAATATGGGGGAAATGTTTTGTTTACCCTTGCCGACCGATTCAAAATCTGTCTTCTGCTCATATCAATAATCCAAGTTAGCCGTGTTTTGGAAGAAGAAAATGTTTCTTTAAAAACTACATGGTATTTTTTCTATGTAACGCTGGTTGGTAGGGCTGCTACCTTGGTTACAGATTATCAAATCGGAGAGATGTTTTTCTTGATGGGTGTTCGATATAATATAAGGATTAGTGCATGTCTTGTCGTTGACTCCGCCCATATAGTGCCCAGTGAGGTGGTGTAGTTCCCTCCGCTTCGCGGCGGGAACTACACCACCTCACTGGGCAATATATGGCGTAGTCAACTCCAAGCCACGCACTATTTCTTAACTATTGAATATGACAGGGTTGTAAATTCTGTAAACTCTTTATATTCACCATATCCACTACAAGACCATATGTAAGAGAAAGTGCAGCAATACATCACACTATATCACTGCATTAACAAACTCCAATAACATGCCTAACATTGTACACTTCACGCCTCGCAGTTCACAGGAGCCCATAAAAACACACCGGCAGTGTCCGACTGCTTTTTATTAAATTGAGTTGTAAATGTCTTTATCTCTTGAGTCAGAGATCTGGATAGTCGGTTGTGTGATATCGAGAGTTTACCATTCACGGATACGATGTAGTTGCCCAGCCTATCGCCGTTGTTAATTGAAAAGTGTTAAAAAATTATAGAGACTGTTTTCTTCGGTGTTTTTATTGTCAAAAATTAGTTTCATTATACAACAATTTTGCCGTATTTGTGAGTGTTCTGTTAAACATATTGTGGTGCTATATCGTGCCGGGATTGTTCACAAAACCTGGTGGGAATAGTTAGCTATCAATCAACTGATTTGGGCCAGTGGTATCGGGAAGGTATTCCAGCCTTTCTTAAACGCACAAAATAGAAACAAAATATAGTTAGTGATTGTAGATTCTGACGAATAAATTATGTATTTCAAATCTGGGTTTGGTCATGTACTAGATAATCAGCAGTGTTGACGAGAAAACATTAAAAACATATTATGTCCTATATCGTCAGGCGTAAGACGTTAAAGTTATTCTCATGCTGTGTACAATTTGTTACTTAGCACGGTTACTTGCGCTGGATATTTGTGCGTGAAATGTTTTGAATTGATCTGATGAAAAACAATTGTTCTCGATTATTGAGCTGATAAATATCTCGTTTATTGACAAGTAAAAAATAATATATATTATTGACTCAACATATTTTTAATTCAAATTAAATTAATTTAAAACAGAACTTTCTTTTCATGAATATTGATTTAAAAAAATAGTTTTAATCTTGACAAAGTGATAGTATACAACCATTGTATTGTATATATTAACACTTTATCTAACACAAAATGCAGACAATACTTCCAAATTAAATTCTTTATTAACTAAATTTTTCATTGTTTTAGTCGAAAACATAGCTTTTGACCTCACACTGGAACGAGCTCAACGAGCTCGTTCCAATTAGGGGTCATAGGCTATGTTTTTGAGACAAAAAATCAAACAATAATGAAAATTTAATGGCGATTTTGTGAATAGCGCTGAGCGGATTCTGTCGGTACGTTGGCTAAAGGGTTAACCTGTAGCTTGCGATCGTTATTCCCAGAGTGTGTCCGTTAAATTTTGTGATCAGTATTTACCCGGCGTAACCGTCATACACAAATCGCAATTATCTCATTAAAAGTTCACCAAACAACATTGATATTTTTTTATTCAATGGTCTTTTTACAGGTATTATCTTTTCGAGTTAAGAAAATCGTTAAATATTAGATGACTACAGTTAAAACTAGAAGTCCTGTCATGAAATGCGCGCAAATAGCACGTTGATATGCGTGTTAATGTGCGCGTTATGACCCAATTAAATATATCATATTCTGCACATATTGCCTGTGCACAGGCAATGTTTCAGGAAATGGACCTCCGTGTAACCCGGAGGTCCATTGGCAGAAACATTGCATGTGTTTGCTATGAGTAACCAGGAGAACCCGCCGTGTTTTGGATGCCATTCGATATGGCAATTGCGCGCAATTCCAACGCGCAATTAAGCCTAGGTAAGCGCACTATTCGTGAAAGGACTTCTAGTTTTAACTGTATATGATAGCAGTGGGTATGCCATCAGTGATCAGTAATAGAGGCATATACTATTCCAATGCGGACAGATTCAGTGACCCACTGATAACAAGTTTATTTTTGCTGCTTGGCCTTGTGGTCAAGGCGAAGACAATTGAGTAATTCAACGGAAACTTTACCCAAACAAATCCATTTTATAAACATATTGTTAGATAATTCGAATAAAGCATCGGCTCTTGGTCAGTTAGATATAACTTGGAAGCAAAAGAAGAAAGAAAAGGGGTTGTCGTTATTCATTTTGTGGACGGTGAATGCAACGAAAACACGAATGTAGCAGAAGTTCATTTCATTTTTGTTCACAAATAAATATTTTTGTTTCGTGTCCTGAAAGCACCATATTCCGATTGATCCTAAGAAAAAGAAAAAATATATTTGACAAGTCTGTCCACTTACATAAAAGGGTTGGTTCTATTTGTTTAATAATATATTTCTTACTTCCATAACGCGTCTTTTTTTCATACAAACCAGGGTGTGGGGGAAGATATAAAGTATCTGCTTTTATTGGCTTCTGCGACCACCTGATCTAACAGACAGTTATAGAATTCCTAGTCGGATGGGCTGAAAATTGTGAAATTCGTTACAACACGAAACTTGTTACAACTTCTGGGCAACAAAATGAAAAACAGCGTTTTTACAACCAAATCAACAAAATTCCCCAAGAAATGGAAGAAAACCCCTACCTCGGAATTCTAATCTCAAACGAACTAAAGTCACTAACACCAACGAACCGATCAAAGTGCGTAGTATCCCTCCGGATTCCTAAATGGAATCTAAGGCTCTGCACAGAATCTTGCAAAACAACAATATATATGTCGGTAGTGAGGTACAGAATATGCGGCTGTTTTATGTGACACCGGCATACAAAAACGACAATGAAAAATCAAAAGAATAGAGGAAACAGCCGCAAGGTTCACGAGGCGCCACCATACCAGTAGAGAAGAAGGCTGTATGTCAATAACACAATTCAGTCATTCAAAACAAGAGGAATCAATCAAAAATTGACAAAAGTTCTATATAAGGTTGTTCAGGGGTCGGGAAGTCCACAACAAAATTACTGTACATGCAACACAAAAAGGCTATGAAGACCCAAACTGTTTTATTCATGTGTTACGTACAACAAAAAATGCCAACATGAAATAACTTAAGATACTATTTTACGTTTTAAATTAACGTTAACAACATAAACACTCATTCTGGGTAGACACAATTTCAGAGTGGAACCAAGTCAAAGAATCTATTGCGTCATCACCATCACCCTATATCTCTAAGTTGCGGCGTGAAGAAGATCACTACTAAGCTCTCTCCGTCCGTCGTTAATTGAACGTATGCTAGAATTGACCCCTACAATGACGTTCAAATATTTCTGCAAAATCTTGTATTTTATTTTCAAAGAATATTGGATGGACAATACATCTTTTTTACGAGGTATACGGTTTAGTTATGATTAAATGGTTATTCTGTCGGTGGACAAAGGACAACAGCTACAATGTCACATTGTTACATAGGAATTCTTATTTATGTGATGACAGGGAGCTGAGTTTACTGTTTTCATGTATCACGAGGACATCAGATGCATATAAAGTTAACCCCATTTGGAACCCAGTTATATCTGTGTTTCCAAGTGAGATAACTTCAAATGGGTAAACATTATATACCTAAAGTACACGTTAACGCATAGCAGTTCGTATAATTGTAGGTTTCAGAGAGAGAGATAGACCAATGAGAAATAGGAATAGGCTTTTAGAACAATACGCTTGTTTTCTGTTATTTTTAGGTGGCGGTATCTCTCAGATCAACAATCAAGTCAAGTGGTATGAACCCTGTTAGACCGATCTACTTCCACATACTTGAAACAGACACGAGACAAAACGGCCAATTACGCGCGAACAAACCGAGGACAACCTTCTCCTCCAACTTACCAGTCCAATTGCTAACACTTCGGTGGAACAATCTCGAAAGAAATGTCAATGGTATTACTGAAAGGAATAAATTCCGAGCACAATTAATTAAAGGATATCTGGAATCGTACTCGTCAACGGTACATTGTTCCAGAATTGAATGTACAGTTAAAACTAGAAGTCCTGTCATGAAATGCGCACAAATAGCACGTTGATATGCGCGTTAATGTACGCGTTATGGCCCAAGTGAAGCTATCAAATTCTGTACATATGGCCGGTGCGCAAACAATGTTTCAGCCAATGGACCTCCGGGTAACCCGGAGGTCCATCGGCAGAAACATTGCATGTGTTTGCTATGAGTAACCAGGAGAACCTGTCGTGCTTTGGATGCCATTCGATATGGCAATTGCGCGCAATTCCAACGCGCAATTAAGCCTAGATAAGCGCACTATTCGTGACAGGACTTCTAGTTTTAACTGTACGGATTGCTAAAGATAATTTGCGATAATTCACAGGCTAGCATATAATAAAAAAAAAATAGAATACCTGTCTCATTTACCTTGTAGTTAGGATTTTCATTTGGAATCTCCCTCATGCGACATTTGTGCCGAAAATACACTTTATGCTTGCATAACCCATAACAAAAGCAGGTTAACTCATATAGCGAGGCACACAATGATTGCCCACTCCTTTGTTTATTTCTTTTCCTTAACAATACTCATCGGTTCTCCTGATGGAGCGATTGCTCACTTGCCTTTAACCGACGCTAACCTCCCTTGTACCACGTTATTAAGTAGGGAGTCTGCCAGTTTCTTGCCGCAGCTATGTGGTTTTCTATGGGTGTAGGATCGCTGTTGCTCATTGGTTACAGCACTGGATTTTAAGCCGAAAGGTAACTACATTGTGTCAATGGGCAAGGCACGTAATTCCGATTGCCCGCTAGAGGGCACAGTGACCCCGTGCACTGCGTCGTATTACACGGCAATGGTACCCTTGTCTTCAATCAATGTAAACCTGGCTTGCTGCGTGGGTTATTGCGTTAGGGAGTCTGCTACTTGCTCGCCGCTGCTTGGCGGGTCTCTCCGGGTACTAAATAAATAACTAAGTATATAAGTAAATAAATCCATTATCTTATTAAAAATTCAGTGAAATATCCAGTAACAAGCGTACATTAGTGCTAGCTTTATTAGTTCACTATTTTGTACATTATGTGTGAGAGTTGAAACTGAGAGCCTTTATTCCAGCATTTATGACTTATTCCAGTTCAACTGTACTAAGAATAATCTTACGAAGTTACAAATAGTAGAAAATTGTCGTGGGATTTGAGTTTCCATCAATAATCAATAATTTAATTGAGAAAATGATTGTTTTGACTACTGTTTGAAATGTGCAAAGCACAGTGTCCAAAACGGACATGTAATAATATGCGCTGGATAAAATTATTAACTACTGGGACACAATAAAACCCCAAATAAATTTAATGTGTTACAATTGATTATGTTTTGTACACGGTACATTACAACTCTATTACTTGAATATATTGCCAGGAAAAAATGTTGAGTAAACGGGAATATTTAATTAACACGAATTTCGTCATTTTCCTGTATTCTAGAGATAAGTGAGCATTTATTCTATTATATCTTGTTTGGCAGAGCTCCATGAGCTCTGTCAAACAAAATATAATAGATTAAATGCCTGTATTGGATGTACTGAAGTTAATAGATTAACAGCCTCAACTAACTGTACTGAATCCAAATAGGTCAATAAATAAGGGGAATTTGATGATTGACGGGGCAATTTCTCGAAATATTACACATTTTTTAATTCAATTAACATGAGTTTTCTCTATGGCCTTTATACATACACTAAACAGCACAAAGCTGTACTAACAGTATGGTAAATCGATTTGTTCTTGGAAGTTATACTCAATTAAAAGGGCTATCCAATTAAGAGATATCAAATTAAGTGGGTTCAACTGTATTACACTATTATACATCCCCACATCACACACACATACACGTACATAACTCTCTCACACAAACCCCTCTCATATACATTTTTATACATACACACCCACCATTCAGAGGTGCACATCCTCTCTCACACACACGCTCACACTTGTTTAGCGTGCGCTGTAAGTACCTGTTTTGTTTTTTTTTCTCAGTGACAGACACGTTTCAGCACAATCGGAAAGACAAACCCTCACCAATTATTGTTGGAACACAAACATTATTGTCTAAACTCGTGAAGACAGACCCCCTCGCCATTGTGAGGATTTGTTGGGTTTTTATCTCTGTGACAAAAGAGTCACCAACACGTTAATGAGACATGCCCTAATCCATTTTTTCTCTCTGTGAGGAAATGGATATGTACGGATAATCCGCCTGGATGTATTTTATATCTCCAACTCCAAAATACAAACTTGTTCTGGTTTATTGAAATGCAAACAGCAGTTAAAACATAAAGAAACATGCTAACAATGTATCTAAATAAAGAACTTGGTTTGTAATATGACCTTTTGTGGCAAATTTAGCTCTCGAAATGCTCACCCGTCCATGCATCTGATGTGGGCAGGTGACTTTTGTCAATGACAAAGAAGAACCAATTACCTGACGCTTGTGACAGGTGCTTTTCAACGGCCAATTATTGATCGAGACCATATTATATTTTAACCCTTTCTGAAGTCGTCTCTTACAAAACCATTTCTAAGCATTACCAAAATAAATACACAAAGCGTATGAACCTCCTCATTGGAAGACAATTGACGAATTGATTCGACTGAGGGTCATAACTATGTTCTGCAGAACAAACTGTTTTTTTTGGCGAGGTTTTTAACAATTGCACTGTCTGCGTATTCCTGTTGTGCGAGATACACGTTTTATTAAAAATCCCCGAACTCATGTATCATCTTCTAATATTAAAATATTTATTTATTATTTAAAAATTGAATGCAATTTTTATAATCTTTATTGGAGTATGAACGTGTGGGAATGGGTACACACGTTCATACCCCAATAAAGATTATAAACATTGCATTCGATTCTTATAATTACATTCCGTAACTGTTTAAAATACTTTTTACCAAACAACAAAGCAGAAAGACGAAATACAACATGTACGAACGAACGAGGCGAAAAACCACCCTCACACAAAAGACAAAGCGCACAACTCTGATTTTTAATTTTCACAACTTTAGAAATGGAAACGAGTATTTTAATAACGGGCTTTGTGCCACAGTTGGGATATGTCACCAAAGAAACAGCAGCGGAGTTGATCATTGCGAGCGGCGCTAAAAGTTAAAAACCCGCCCAAACACCGCCCGAATTTCATTCTGTCATCTGCGCTCTACCGTAAATGCGGGTCAAAGTTCGACCAAATGTATTCATTGGAAAATGAATTACATTTGGTCATGACGTTTTCATCCAGCTGACCAATGGGAATTGAGTAGTTTGACCCAAAACGTATCACGACATTAACAATGTAATTATTGGTGTTTAAGGTCACATATTTCTGCATAATGGCTAATCTTCGCCACGACAGCTTAACGGATGGAAGAAGCCGGATTACCTGGAGAGAACCACCGAACAACGGCGAGCAACTGTCAGCTCCACAACATACTACATCCACACAAGCAGGGTTAGCATTGGTAGACGTCATGTGCACCGTCTACTTGCAGTACGCCTTAGTACACAACGCCACCGTGCCTCCGCGTGGGTAATGGGGTGAAGTGTCTTGCCCAAGGACACAACGCGGTTGCCGCAGGTGGGATTCGAATCGAGGAACTCTCGGCTTGCAGCCTGCACCTCTACCAAAGAGCCACCGTGCCCCACAAGATATAATAGAATAAATGCTAAGTTTATCTCTGTAATACAGGAAAGTGACACAATCCCTGTTAATTGAATACTTCTGTTAATTGAATAATAATTAGAGACAATCCTACTCTGTTACACATCCTCCCTCTTTGGTTTTATTAACCCTTTACCCAACGAATCGCCCGCATCCGCCCACGTAATATGCAAATTCAGCAGTTGAAAAAATATTATTTTTCAAAAAATTTCAACAAAACCATATCATGTGACCCCTCGTTGGAACGAGCTCGCTGAGCTCGTTCCAATGAGGGGGCACATGATATGGTTTTGTTGAAATTTTTTGAAAATTTAAAAAAATGATATTTAAAATAATAAATTTCGATTTCGCCTGCGTTGGGTAAAGAGTTAATTCATGCCTTGAAGGTATGTGTACATTGTTTGCTGTCTGCTGATAGAGAGAGAGCTTTTATCAAATAACTAATTTCAGAGCCACCAGCGTCATCTGTGCTGATGGAGGAGCAGCCTTACTACTTTATGATAATTACATATAATTTATGAGTGGAAGAATGAATAAATAAACATTGAGAGAAGACCTTTGAGTTGTGTGTTGCAGGACCACCACCCCACCCCCCCCCCCCCAACCCCCCATTTGCACCCATACGTTTGGGAGGGTGAAGTGGGAGAAAATGGTAAAAAAATGCCTGTAACTATTAGGTTGGGACACCATTAAGCAATGGCGAGCAACTATCAGCTCCCCAACATACTAACTCCACACAAGCAGGGTTAGCACTGGTTAAAGACAGTGCACCATCGACTTGCAGCACGCCTTAGTACACAACGCTATCGTGCCCCCGCGTGGGCAATGGCGTGAAGTGTCTTACCCAAGGACACAACGCTGTTGCCGCAGGTGGGATTCGAACTCGAATATTAACAATGTGCAACTCTTACGCTGTGTCTTAAAACAGACTTAGTGGGTGTCAGATAGCAAATTTCGTGTCGCACGTTCATAGTAAACTTGGCTCAGCCTTTGCAAACTCTGCTTGAGATTCCGACAAGTTACTCGTCACAACTTGGTGCTTCTTACACTATTTCATCATTGCTATTGGAAATGTCATTAATGCAAAAAAGTGAATACAAAAAAAATAATATTATCGATCACCACATAAAACCACAGGTAAAGTGGGGTGGGAAGGGCAAATTCGGTGAAGCGAACACTCGAAACATATATTGACCGATGCGCCATTATTTCTCTATTATACACTGGTGTTTACAATAGAACGCTACGAGGGGACGTTATTTGTAACATCGCAAATAATATGAACTATTTTGATCAATTCAAAAGGATTCAATAATACGTAGTAAAATCCAGGTTCGACATTGCAGAAAAAAACGTACCATGAGCCTTAAACATCTTATCATAGTATGCATACAGTTAAAACTAGAAGTCCTGTCACGAATAGTGCGCTTATCTAGGCTTAATTCGTGTACGTTTGGGACGGTGGATACCGATTCGTGTACGTTTAAGGACGGTGTAGACCGAGTTGTGTTCGTTTAGGAACAGTGGAGACCGAATCGTGTACGTTTAGGGACGGTGGATACCGATTCATGTGTGTTTAGGGACGGTGGCCAAAGAGACGTGTACGTTTAGGGGCAGTGGAGACCGAGTCGTGTACGTTTAAGGAAGTTGGATACCGATTCGTGTGCGTTTAGGGATGGTGGATTCCGAGTCATGTACGTTTAGGGAGAGCGGAGACCGAGACGTGTATGTTTAGGATCATTGGAGACCGAGTCGTGTATGGAGACCGTGTCGTGTACTTTTAGGGACGATGGATACCGATTCCTGTACGTTTAGGGACGGTGGCGACTGGGTCGTGTACGTTTAGGGCCAGTGGAGACCGAGTCGTGTGCGTTTAGGGACGTTGAGTACCGATTCGTGTACGTTTAGAGATGGTGGATGCCGAATCGTATACGTTTAGGGACAGTGGAGACCGAGTCGTGTATGGAGACCGAGTCGTGTATGGAGACCTAGTCGTGTACGTTTAGGGGTGGTGGAGACCGAGTCCTGTATGTACATTTAGGGACGGTAAAGACCGATTCATGTATGGAGATCGAGTCGTGTACGTTTAGGGACAGTGGACACCGAGTCGTGTATGGAGACCGAGTCGTGTACGTTTAGGGACGATGGAGACCGAGTCCTGTACGTCCGTTTAAGGACGATGGAGACCGAGTCGTGTACGTTTAGGGATGGCAGAGACCGAGTCGTGTACGTTTATGGACAGTGGAGACCGAGTCGTGTATGGAGACCGAGTCGTGTACGTTTAGGGACGCTGGAGACCGAGTCGTGTATGGAGACTGAGCCGTGTACGTTCAGGGACAGTGGAGACCGAGTCGTGTATAGAGACCGAGTCGTGTACGTTTAACGACAGTGGAGACCGAGTCGTGTATAGAGACAAAGTCGTGTACGTTTATGGACAGTGGAGACCGAGTCGTGTATGGAGACCGAGTCGTGTACGTTTAGGGACAGTGAATACCGAATCGTGTATGGAGACCGAGTCGTGTACGTTTGGGGACGGTGGAGACCGAGTCTTGTACGTACGTTTCGGGACGGTGGAGACCGAGTCGTGTATGGGGACCGAGCCGTGTACGTTTATGGACGGTGGAGACTGAGTCGTGTACGTTTAGGTGATGGTGGACACCGGGTAGGCTTCATATTTCTAGTTACTTGTTCTGAAGGATAGTACAAGGACAATGAGAGATATAAAGTCAGGCAAAAACACAAGAAGAAGCATTCGGGTGTATATATTTGATCAAATGATGGTTCACTGTTCGAAACATGAACGTTCTGGAAGTTATATTGCAAACAGAACATATTATTAAGCACTTCATCCACAATTGGCATGTTGTTAACAATGCTATCATCAGCAAATGGGACTAAACATTTAGCATTAAACATTACAGATTAAAGGGGAGGAGTAAATACAAATTACTCATTCAAATCGATGAAGTGCAGGACTGATCTGAACCGGACCACACCCCTTTTTTCCAACGATAGTCAAAGTTACCTTCCATAGTATTTGAACACATGTATCTTGCTCACCAAGGTGAAATGATTGGTAAGAGCAGACTCATAGGTGGAGTTGGTTAAAGAACCTCTCAATTCGGAAGTGATGTCTGTGCCCAGCACGAAATAACAAAGTAATAGCCCTTCCATAGACCGTGACGCCGAAATAGTGCGCTAATCCTGTCACAAAAAAGAGCAAATGTCAACTGCACTCGGTTCAAAGAGTAGACAAAGACATGTTGCGAATTACTAACTTGGAGCTACAGACCAAATTCAGTCATTAGATGTCGCGTCGTCGGTTTATAATATTCGTGGCCTTACAGAAGCAGAAGTCCCAACTAGTTGTATCACCACACCTGCGCTCCGGAGTAGAAGATTTGTTGAGAGGAAGAGAAAAAAATGTTCTTCCATAACATGTTCAGACCAATTACTATCACAGCTATTCGCAGCAGTCAGGAATGTCCGATAGGGAGTGTTGGTTGTTTTGCACATATTGTAAAGATTTGAGAAAAAATATGGAAGCATATACAATCATTTTTACCATGATTACCTATTCTACTATATATAAAAAGCTTATGACATAAACTCTAGCTTTGAACAACAACCGTGTTGAACACATCAACAATGGGATATCAATAGTTCAAATTTACACCTACATTGCAATCAAGTTGACCTTTGGTGACGGCGACCTGAATGCGAACTTGTCTAAATTTATCGCACGTCGCCTCGTGAAGAGTGAAATGAAAATGGCAAGTATTTATTACGTTTTTAAATGGGTTTACCTCATAAGATGCCAAAAATTAACAAGCATACATTGTCTCATGTTAATAAAGCATGCATAACTCGAAATAGTATGTTAATATGTTATTAAATCGAAACAAATGCTCAGTTTCTTTTTCAATTTCGTTTCGGCGATAAACTTGACAGCGGAAGTACCGCCCGCCGATGCTCATGTAAACAAAAACAGATTCGCACGTATGGACGTCTGCTGCTCAGTAAAAACGAGAAAAAATAATAGCGACTCTTAATGACGATCATTGTGTAAATAAAATATACCCAAAGTCCGTAATATAAGATTTTGGTTTGGTAGGTCCTTTCAAAGGACGTACCAAACCAAAAAATTATATTAAGGACTTTCAGGCCATGTTTGAACTAGAAACCTGCCAGGTAAATCAGATCGCAATACGCTATCTGTTCCGAGTATCAATCAAATCACTTCCGCGTTTCAATGATTCAATGCGCTGTTGACGTCCATGTATCAATTCAAGGTTGAAACGAGTGGAATTAATAGATTCTTATAAAAAGCGTAAAATGAAAAGACTATCTAGGGTTTTAGAGTGAATACCGAAAATGCTCTCACTTGTGACCAAGACAAATGGGTATTTATTAACATAAACATTTGTGTCGGTCACTCATGGGCTAATTTTCGGTATCCACTCGAAAACACTTGATATCCTCTATTTACCAGTAAATGGAAGAATATTGATTTTCCGTTTTTGTCCACGGTTACATTTTTTGTGGGTTTATTTTTGTAGGCATTTTCATTGTGAATATTGAATTCTATCCATTGGGCTTTCGCCCTGTAGAGTATTTTGCATTTTGGGCTTTCTTCCGGTATGTTATTTATTATTTATTTACTCAGCTTTAAAGACACTTTAACAGCCAACGCCATACCGCGTAGGTGACAGTTTTACGGGTTGTGGAAGCCGGAGTACCCGTAGAGAACCGCCGAGCAACGACGAGCAGCTGCTAGCTCCCCGACATCGTAATTCCACACCGCAGAGCAGGCAGGGTTACATTGGTTGAAGAGATGCGCAGCATCGTCGTGCAGTACTCCTAAGTACAAGGCGTCATCGTCCCCCCCCCCCCCCACCTCCCGCTTGACTGGACTGGTTTCGTAAAATAATTCATAAGAGGTGAGGTACGTTGTACAAACACGAGTGCGCGAATGCGCACGAGTGTTTACAATATAGTCCCTCGCTTCGAATGAATTATTTCACGTAACCAGTCCAGTCAAGTGATTACTCTGTTTATTAATTTTCATTATTAACGATAGTTATATTATTTAACCCTTTACCTAACGTAACGTCGAAAACCGGTAAGCGCTATTCTCAAGAATCATCAATTATTTTTTCATTGTTTGTCTCTAAAACATAGGTTACGACCCCTCATTGGAACGAGCTCGTCGAGCGATAAATACAGTTCAAGTCAAAATGAATTGATTAAAGGGATGTTGCACTGTTTTGTCAACATTTCTTACATTACTTTACTTACTTCGCTATTTATTTACAGAAGGCTTTTGCAAGAAATGGGATTCCATTGGACATGGCCTTTGGATATAGGCTGTTATTATACAGAAGGGAGATAACTCTGCATACAGGTTATGGGAAATCAAGCAATCTGATTGGTTAGTTATAATCTAGATAAATGAAACAACAAGAGTACTTGGAATAGGGTCAGAACTAACAAGAATAGACCAGAAATTGCTGAATATAGTAACAATAAGCAAAACTGTTCCAACTAATAGGCTCTTCTGCGCTACTGGAGTATACTCCAGAACAAAGGAACATGGTCAGGTAGACGACAACTGTTGCATATATAGATAGAAGCAGAGAATTCTGAAAGAATTCGAAATAGTAAAAGTTGGGATAGATTTTGGTTATTTGGAGGGATTGCCGGGTTGTTTGTGGTAATTAGATTTACTCTTCTACAAAGGAACACACCCTCAAAACATACCCCGTCTTATTGCAGAAAAACTGGGTAACATAGCAAACACGTGCTACCATAGAAACGAAGATGGACGTATGGTGAAACACGTATCACCCTAACAACACGCGCTGCGCATGCGCACTAACACCACGTATCACTATGGAGATGACGTCACAAGATGGCCGCTCACGCGGGTTACCATGACAACACAACATGGATGCACTAGGTCACGTGACATGACGTCACTTCCGAGGTCATCCACCGAGGTCATCCAAATGGGTCCTGTCCGGGTACATGACATACTACTTACATTAGCTCTCTTGACGGGTAGACTTTTTGTGACAGTTATGGAATGCATGTACCCCTTGATTTTCATGTTGTTTCCGTGTATTGTCTGCATGCACATGACATGTGTAGGGTACTCAAGAGAATTTCGGCTGTTTTGTTTCTGTTTTCTGGGGTTTTTTTATAGGAGGGGGGAGGGTTGTTTGTTTCATTGTTTTGGGGTTTTTTTGGAGGTGGGGGGCACACACAGAGATAAAGAAAATGCATATTTATTCAAATAAATTTATAAGTTCAAATTTAAGTTTACTTTACCTTTAAAATAAAATACCCTTCTAATTGTGGGTACTGCAAATCAAAGCCTTCATATCCTGTCGATGCTCTTCATATCATGTTTAAAGCAAAAGTAGTTAATCTTTGAGGATTTGCCTCGTTACATTTTATGGGAGAGTCTTCTATAAATTATAAAATGGCAAATTACCAATGAATATGCATCAATTTAAATAACGTAAAGTCTTCTGGGTCTACTAATTTTGGAAGATACTGAAACGCGGAAAAGAAATGTTCAGTGAGGGGGTTCAAATTCAATTAGGAATTGAAACATAGCATTGGAGGTACAGTAAAGCACGTTCTTTACTTCTGAGTTTACTTCAGGTAAATTTGTTGAGTAATTACCGCTATCCATTTGAGGCTGATTATAGACATACATGTGCCACTATGTACGGCTATCTATTTTTCTATTTTTAGACATTTTTCATAATTTGGAGTTCCCGTCGAGCAATGCTCGGCTATGATCAGTCTTGCTCTACTTTCTAGCTACACTGATGTACAGTACGTGGAGAGTGGATTGTAACTAAATCACCCGCGGAGTGGAGTCATCACCCAAGCTGTAACTTTCAAATTTTGTACATATCGACAAAAAACACAAGCAATGTTTCAGCCAATGGACCTCCAGGTTTAACCCGGAGGTCCATTGGCTGAAACTTTGCTTGTGCTGGTTATGCTTTGCAACAAATTTGCAATTATTGCTTGGGTGGAATCTCCACTCTGCGGGTGATTTAGTGATAATACACTCTCCACGTACTGTAAATACTTGATTCTTTCACAACAACATAAATTTTAAAACATAATGTCGCATTCGACTATGCATTTTTTTTTATATAACTGTAATAATCAAACAAACCTTAACGATACAATTTTCACATCCTTTGAAAGTAAATTCATTCCTTTTCTTTATTTCATTTATGTTTCTTCTTCCAAATAATTCCTTCTCTGACATGCAAATTCTAGAGGTAATGAGTGGATTTCATTTTGAAACCAAGTGTGTCCTGAGGTACGTGTGCGTCCCTCGCGGGCTGTTATCCCTGGTCTGTCCTAAAGCAGTACGGATGGTATATATGACGCCGAGCATGTCTACCCAAAAACATACCCTATATTCCAGTTCCTTAAAATTCTATGAACATATCAATACATCAGTATAGAGCCACAATAGGCATCTTCCTCGGCGGTCTAAAATGTATAACGAGAAGGCTTACCGCTTCAAGACATCCTCTTTTCAATATCTCTTGTCATATGATGGTGCCTCTAATTTTATGCACGGTCCTGCTGATCCTAGCCGGAGACATCGAATCGAACCCAGGCCCAGATAATGGAACTGTCAAACCTCCTCATTTGTTGACTATTTTCCACCAAAATATCCGTAGTATTAGATACAAACTATCAGAGATTTCTGAAGTAATACAAGAATTCAATATCATATGTTTCACAGAGACACATTTGGATGGGAATTTCTGTTCTAGTAATATCCGCATTCCGGCTGTCTCAGATCCTGTTATAAAGGATAGGGACCATAGTGGAGGTGTTATCGTCGTCTACTTCAGTCAAGGTTTATCGTACATCCGTAGACAGGACCTGGAATTTTATAGCTCTATAATGTGTTTTGAAGTAAATTCCAAGTTAAAAACGTTTCATACAGATCAGAACACTACGCGCCTTCGAATTCTTGGGACTTCTTAGACATTTTCACTGAAAAAGCACTAGACATCAACCAGTTTCTAATTCTCATCGGGGATATTAATTCGGACCTTCTGCAGCCCACAGGAAAATTATATGAAATTATATGAAATTATAATCTAAAAAATTATATAGATAAACCCACACGAGTTACTGCTAGTACAGTTAAAACTAGAAGTCCTGTCACGAATAGTGCGCTTATCAAGGCTTACTTGCGCGTTGGAATTGCGCGCAATTGCCACATCGAATGGCATCCAAAGCACGGCAGGTTCTCCTGGTTACTCATAGCAAACACATGCAATGTTTCTGCCAATGGACCTCCGGGTTACCCGGAGGTCCATTGGCTGAAACAGTGCCTGTGCACAGGCCATATGTACAGAATTTGATAGCTTTACTTGGACCATAACGCGTACATTAACGCGTAATTCAACGTGCTATTTGTGCGCATTTCATGACAGGACTTCTAGTTTTAACTGTAGCTGCAATCTTCTTGATCCAATATTGGCTAGTGATCAAAGCGACATAATGGAATGTGATACCCTCGATCTTGAGGTTTCCGATCACCTCGCAGTCTACTGCTGCATTAAATAATTTGATTATCCGTTAAATACACCCTCTACTAGAGTTGTTAGGAATTATAAAAATGCAGATTTCGATCTTACGAATGATCTTATTACCCAGGTGAATTGGGGTGATCTAATTCAAAATACTCAAGACATTAATGTTGCCACTGAAAATTTTACACGCACATTCTTGGATATAATAGATAGATGTATCCCCAAATCTACAGTTGTTATCCGCCCGAAAGATAAGCACTGGTTTTCATCCGAATTGAGATGTAAAATACGTCAGCGGGACAGATCTAAGAAAAAGGCCATGAGGTCTTTGTTACAGGAAGATTGGAATAAATACAAATCAATACGAAATTCAGTAAATAATATGAAAAATATGCCAAACACCAGTATGAGTCCAGCCTTGAACATTTATTATTGACTGATACATCCTCAAAGAATTTCTGGCACGTTATTAAGGAATTGCTCAATAGGAGAAAATTATCCGGGATTCCGCCCCTATCCAAATGTGACAAAAGCACGCCCAGTAACGTAGCGATAACAGACGAAGAAAAGGCAAACTTATTAAATGACACCATTATAAAAAAACGGAGATATTGCAGACACGGATCTCAAACATCCGAAATTTGCTGCTCAATGTAGTCTTAAATTAAATGAAATTGCCTTCGACGTCGAAGACATTGTCTTGGCTATTAACTCTTTGAAAGCTAACAAAGCACACGGCCACGATAACATCAGTGTGAGAATGTTAAAAGGTACAGTGATAAGTATCTCCGCTCCCCTGTATTTATTATTCCAGCTTTCATTCAGTTTCTGCAAGTTCCCTGATAGTTGGAAGAAAGCAACTGTTATACCTGTGTATCAAAAAGAATGACCCAGCAGATAAATATAACTATAGACCGATTTCACTCTTGCCATGTCTTGGTAAAGTACTGGAAAAAGTTGCCCTAAGATAAATCTTTTCTTACTTCCAAGAAAATAATCTCCTCTATCAATATCAGTCTGGATTCATTCCTGGCCATAGCACAACATATCATCTATTTGCCCATATGACTCTCACAAACATTTAGGAATATCTATCCAAAGCAATTTAAAATGGGATGTTCAAATTAACGAAATTTGTAAAAAAGTTGCACCGAGATTATCACAGTTATAGAAACTTAAATTAAAACATTGGAAAAGTTGTACCTATCATACATATTACCTCTTATGGACTATGGGGATCTTGTTTGCGACTGTGTGCCTAATTACCTTCTCAAACGACTCGATAGATTACATGTGGAAGCAGGACGCATTATCACAGGTCTGACAAGATCAACCTCTACAGAGAATATTCTTTTGGAGTTAGGCTGGTGTAGTCTAGCACAGCGTCGTGAAATACACAAACACTGCACAATGTATACAATAGTAAATCAAAAAGTCCCTCATTATTTATTTAACTTATTACCTCCGCGTGTTGGGGACCGAGGGACCTACAACCTACGCAACGCAGATAATTTTACCATGTATCAATCCGGAACTGAACATTTTAAAAGATCCTTTTTGTCATCCATGGTAGTGGCTTGGAACAATTTACCCCAATATGTGTCATCAGCTGAAACTGTAAATGAGTTTAAAATTAAAATTAAGCTATTAAAATTAAATCCTGTCGTGAAACATCCACTCTATTTCTCCTTCGGAACAAGGAAACTGAACATTCTACATTGTAGTGCAAAGAATGGTTGTAGCGAACTGAACGGTGATAAGTATGCAAATTATATATCTGATACGTCCAGGTGTAGTTGTGAACACGTATTTGAAAACAGTTTTCATTACTGTTACATCTACAGTACGTGGAAAGTGTATCATCACTAAATCACCCACAGAGTGGAGTTTCCACCCAAGCAATAATTGCAAATTTGTTACAAAGCATAACTAGCACAAGCAAAGTTTCAGCCAATGGACCCCCGGGTTAAACCCGGAGGTCCATTGGCTGAAACATTGTTTGTGTTTTTGTCGATATGTACACAATTTGAAAGTTAGAGCTTGGGTGATAACTCCACTCCGCGGGTGATTTAGTTACAATCCACTCTCCACGTACTGTATCCATACCAAAATAATTGTTACAACAGCATTGCAATTAGACAAATTTGCTTTCGAAGTTAGTCAATTTTGAATAAAAAATGCTATATTCATGTCGTTTGTGGCCAATAGGGGTTAATTTGAAAATATTTGTGCGGTGATTTTATGGTATTATGTTATACTCTAAATGTGTGGACATCAATCACAGACTGTGTGTCTCATGAGCGATATGAAGAATTTCGTGAATCTTGGTATTTGAATGAAGATGTGCAATTTGAATCTGAATGATGATCTGCAATTTGAGTCTGAATGAAGATGTGCAATTTGAGTCTGAATGAAGATGTGCAATTTGAGTCTGGATGAAAATGTGCAATTTGAGTCTGAATGAAGATGTGCAATTTGAGTCTGAATGAAGATGTTAAATTTAAGTCTGAATGAAGATGTGCAATTTGAGTCTGAATGATGATGTGCAATTTGAGTCTGAATGATGATGTGCAATTTGAGTCTGAATGAAGATGTGCAATTTGAGTCTGAATGAAGATGTGCAATTTGAGTCTGAATGATGATGCGCAATTTAAGTCTGAATGAAGATGTGCAATTTGAGTCTGAATGAAGATGTGCAATTTGAGTCTGAATGAAGATGTTCAATTTGAGTCTGGATGAAGATGTGCAATTTGAGTCTGAATGAAGATGCGCAATTTGAGTCTGAATGAAGATGTGCAATTTGAGTGTACTCCAATTCAAGGCCCGACCACTGGGTGAGGGTTAAAACATTGAATGAAACATATCACAGCAAAATTGTTCTTGGATGAATGTCCTATCTTCTCATGGGAAACGCTTTGAGAAAATATGGCTCCAGTGCTGAAAAGTCGCATGGAAATGTTGTCGGAAATAACAATTATTCCGACAGAAGTCTTATGGGAAGTTTAAAAAAATACAAGGGTTAAACTTTTAATAATAACATATAAAACAAAAGTTTAGGGCTGTCACGAGTAATCGATTAATCGATTGTTGATCGGTCACGGCGAAATCGATTAGTATTTTTCGTTGTCGAATAATCGGTAAATTGTATCCCGTTTTAGACATTTAATAACTAAAAGAAAAGTTGATGATAAAAATATTGTTTCTAAAGGTGAAGAGTTAAGAACATCGCTGTTAAACCTCAAGAAGCTGTGGGAAACATTTGTTTTTCAGGTACATTCATCAAAGATTTGATGTTCTGAACTTTTGAACCGTCAGTGCAATAATCAAGACCGGTCGGCAGTTGCGAAGTTCGCAACTGCCGACTTGTCTTGATTAATTACACTGACGGTTCAAAAGTTCAGAACATCAAAGCTTTGAATGTAACTAAAAGAGGATCGTCTTCGTTGTTTATTTGAGGTAGGTCAACTGACTTGAACTTCATTTTTATCGACTTCAAAGAGACGAAGAAGGGGTTATCTAGGTACGATCAATCGATTATCATCGATTATTTGCGACGATTAATCGATTCCTAAATTAAAAAATCGTGACAGCCCTACAAAAGTTGACATACGTTGATTGCTGTATGCAGTCATAGAATACATTCAGCGCTCAATCAATGAGAAATGGAGAAAACTGTCACTTAAACTTACCAAATTCTGAAAAATGGGAGTTTATTGACGGTACCAAATGTTATGCAACCAGAATGTGCATAGGGTTAAACTTTTCAACCAAACTTACAACAGCAAATATGCTCGGTTGTCAATTTTCAATACGGACATGTAAAGTGTTTGAAATTAATCCTTTCCAAAAAGATAGAAAAAAGCAACGAAAGTTGGCTAATTTTGGCATTTTCAAACGGTACTCTTATTCTCACCCTCATTGTGCTTGTTGGTTCAATCTGAGAATGAAAGATAAACATTAACTTCTGCAATCATTGTTATATCTATCCATATCAAAAATAAAATGTTACAACAGACTTGCAGTTAGAAAAAAAATCCCTTGAAGTTGGTCAACAAACAAAATTCAGAGAGAAAAAAAACCTAGAGAATTGTAATTTGTTGGACAAATTACGGGCTTGCCCAACTTTTTACTGTGAAACGGCAGACTACATATACAATGCAAAGTGCTTGAAATTAACCATTTCCAAAATGATAGAAAAATGCTTCCAATGTTGGCTAATTTTGGCATTTTTAAACAGTACTCTTATTCTCACCCTCATTATGCTTGAGTGTTAAATCTTAGTGTAAAAAGTAAACAGTAACTTTCTTCTGCAATAAGTGCTGCTTGTATCCATACCAAAATAATTGCTACAACAACCTTGCTATTGGAGCAAATGAGTACAGAAATTTGCAAAGTTCACTGTAAATCAATTTTTGTTTTCTGACAGTACTATTCTTTAAATGGGCAAAGCACTTGTTGGGCTAAGCCCCAGAGCATAACTTACAATAGTGGAATTGTTCATTAAGCATCTCAACTCATAGCAAAGCAAAGTGACTAAAATGAACCCTTTCCAAAATGATAGAAAAAAGCAACTGAAGTTACCTAATTTTGACATTTTCAAGCGGTACTCTTCTGCTCGCCCTCATTGTGCTTGAGTATTAAAGATGAGATCAAATAGTAAACAGTAACTTTCTTCTGCAACCATTGTTGCATCCATATATACCAAAATAATTGTTACAACACTTAGCGAAATTTGCCCTTGAAGTTGGTCAATCTTGAAGATAAAATGGTATATTCATGTCATATGTGACCAAAAGGGGTTAATTTTTAAATATTTATATGATGATTTTGGTGTATCATATTATGCACTAAATGTGTGGACATAAATCACTGACTGGGTGCCTGATAAGAGACATGGATGAATCTTGAATCTTGGTATTTGAATGAACATATACAAGAGGAGGATTCTTCAATTCAAGACCTGACACCTGGGTGAGGGTTCAAATTTTAAATAAAATATATAACAGCAAAACCGTTCCTGGAACAATGCCCTGTCTTCTCACTGGAAACGTTTTGAGAAAATATGGCATGAGTGCTGAGAAATCATATGTAAATGTTGGCGAAAATAACAATTATTCTGCTGACAGTACCTTTATGGGATGTCCCAAATCTTCAAGGGTTAAACTTTTATTAAAAAACATATAAAACAAAATGGTCATACTCTGACCGCTGCATGCAGCCATGGAAAACATTCAGTGCTCAATCAATTAGGAATGGCGTAAATTGTCACTTAAACTTACCAAATTCTGAAAAATGGGAGTTTTTTTGGACGGTACCTACATTTATGCAACCAGAATGGGCATAGGGTTCAAATTTACAACCAAACTTACAACAGCAAATATGCTCGGTAGTTATTTGTGAATACGGGCATTTAAAGTGTTTGAATTTAACCCATTCCAAAATGATAGAAAAGAACCAATCACAGTTGTTTAATTTTGACATTTGAAAATGGTCCTCTTATTCTCACCCTCAATGTGCTTGAGGGTTAAACCTAAGATAAAAAAATAAACAGTAACTTTCTTCTGCTATCATTGTTGCATCTATCCATACAAAAAATTCTTACAACAACCTTGCAATTAGAGAAATTTGCCCTTGAACTTGGTTAATTTTGAAGACAAAACTTCTACATTCATTTCATTTTTGGCCAATAGGGGTTAATTTGGAAATGTTGTTTGTGGTGATTTTGGTATATCATAAAATGCTCTAAATGTTTGGAAAATTTGAGCAAGGTAACTATAAATAATTTTGAGATTTTTGAAAAATGGTTAAATTTTGATGGTTTTGGCAGAAAACTTTGAAAATAAGCATTTTCACGAATATGACAATACCTCATTTCACTAGATTTTCTGACAATACATAAGTTGTTTGAATTTGGTTGAAATCGTACAGCCTGTTTTTCAGCTATGTTGAACAATGCTGACATTTTGAATGTTTTGGCAGAATATTTTCAAAATAAGCGTTTTCACAGACATGGTAATGCCTCATTTCAATAGAAGTTATGCATTACATAAGAATGCCAAATCTGGTTAAAATCGTACAGCTTGTTTTCGGGCAGTGCAACAGACAAAATTGACGGCGTAAACAAAAATAAAAAAAAAAAAAAAAAAGAATGAAGAAAAAATTTTGAAAAAGAAGAATAACAACAGTCTAAAAATAGAGAAGAACAATTTTGAAAAAGAAGAATAACAAGCGTCTTTCCCAAACTGGGTTTCGGAAAGCCTTAAAAAAAGAAATTAAAAATAGAGAAGAAAAAATTCGAAAAAGAAGAATAACAAGAGTCTTTCCCAAAATGGGTTTTGGAAAGCCTAAAAATGTAAAGAAGAAAAATTTTGATAAAGAAGAATAAGGGTGTAAACTAAATACGTTTTAATGTGAAAAGGGAGATTGCATTGTATAGAAAGGACATTGAGCTGTGTAGTTTTAATTTTTGGAGAAAATAAGTGCAGAAAACTGCCAAATTCACTGAAAATCACAATATTTCAAGTGTACTATTCGGGAGCGCGGTGGCTCAGTGGTAGATTGTTGGACACATATGCTAGATGTCCCGAGTTCGATCCCCGTTCGGGACGACCGCGTTGTGTACTTGGACAAGGCACTTTATCCCGGTTGGCCACATGGGGGCACGATGACGCCATGTACTAAGGCGTACTGCACGTCGATGGTGCACATGTATTCAACCGCTGTAACACTGCTTGAGCTGAGCTTGATCAGAGTTAGAATGATGAGGAGCTGACAGTTGCTCGTTGATGCGCGTGGTGGTTCTCTCCCGGTACTCCGGCTTTCTCCGCCCATAAAACTGCCACGGTCGTGATTATCCTTTGTGCATAAACATGTGACCTCAAAACACCATCACATAAATAAGTAAATAAATAACTGTACTATTCTTTAAGTGGTCAAAGCCAAGTTATGTAGAATTAAGCCATAGAGAAAAACCTTACAACAGAAGATTTATTCAGCGAGTATATCTAATCGTAACAAAGCAAACTGTTTGAAATTAACTCTTTCAAATTGATATAAAGTAGTACCCAAAATAGGTCAATTTTGTCATTTTAAAATGATACTATTTATTTTACAGTCAGTGTCCTAGAGAATTAAACGTGAGACTAAAACGTGAACAGTAACGTTTATCTACATGTGCAAACCATTTTCTGGCAAACAGTTTGTTCGTTTCATACCCATTTCAGAGGAAATCAAGTTGTTTTGGGTTTGGATTTAATGACAGAAAAAATGAGTATAGACTGCAACAAAATTCACGAAAATTAAAGTTTTTTTTCTGGATAATGCTTTCATAATATGTGGTGGATTATGTGTGACACCACAACTTATAATAAAAAATGTTTTTTTACTAGAATCATAATACAAGTATGCAAAGGAAAATAGACTATACCAAATCTACCAAGGGAAACTGAGTATGAACTTAATCGGCAAATGAATTTTGACTGACAGTACTCATATCTGTACGGCCAAAACTGGTATTGGACACCAAAACATGCCTCACAAAATTTGTCGCCAATTGATTTTCGAATGCAGTTATGGAAAGCACAATGAGCTCAGGCAAGAAGACATACTAAATTTCGTACAATTCTTCCGACTATACTCTCACATTGGCGTGAATGGTATAGGGTTAGTGTCGACGTCAATGTGGGCCGGTCTCGATACGGACGGACGTGCGGGCGGGCGGTGGGCAAGTCGCCGGACCGGTGGACGGCCGGTCGAGCGCGAAGGCGAATGAAATGGCGGACAGGTCGGCAATGACTGGTGTATGGTTAAAGTCGAAGTCAGGGAGAGCTTGCTGTCAGGCAGGCAGGCAGCCAGGCAGCCAGGCAGGCAGGCATGCAGTTAGGCAGACAGACAGACTGCATTTCAAATTATTCCATCCATAATAGCTGGAAATCACGATCGACTTCTCTGACGTACTGTTTAGGAAAAAGTGCCAGCAAACATTTACGAATTTTGTTGAAATAAAAATCAGTGAAAGAAGGTTAAAGAATATTTTGAAAATCACAATTTTCGGACAGTAGGCCTACTCTCTTTCAAATAGCGACAGGAGAATATTGGCCACAACTATTTCGGTTGTTCTTAGGTGCCAACGAAATAAGCTTGTATATAAAGTTGGTAGTTTTAAGGCTATTATCACGGGGTTAATATCTGTAAAACTTATCAGTAACTGACAACTACAAACTTGACCACATGTGTGACTTGCTATATGTAGATAACGTTACATCATGTCCTTCTAATCAGCCTTCCATGTAATAGCCTTGGGCTAATTCCATTTATCAATTCAACAATGCTATCACAAATAATAAGTAATATTAGACTAGATTGCCCATAACCAATTATGTAATATGTGTTTGTATATAATGTTTGTGAAAAGACACGACGGCAGTTTGGTTTCCAGCTCTGTACGAATTAGTAGCCAGTACACCCGTAGTATGGAATATCCGACTTCGGCGCGAGCCATGTTTTGTTCTACACTGGAATCTTGTTATTGTGTAAATAAATGTTGATCGTAAAAGTTCTTACTATATTTATTCGGCAAGTAACATCCCGGTTGAAAAACGCTTTATGACAATTGGTGCGAGAATCCAGGCAGGCCGACTTTTTAGCTCGGCCTAGAAAACAAGAAGAGACTTTCTGTCACCATGTACTGTATTATACCACGTAACGTCCAACAGATGCTGAAAAGCCTTGAACTGGAAGGCTTGAAGTTGTCATGGAGCATGAAGGTAGAAGACAAAGAAACCAGCTTGCTCCTGACATGGAAAAAGAATCATCTGAAGAAGAAATCCTGTGCGAAACTTGCAAGAGACAAGAGAAGGATGGAGGAATTCATTGAAAACAAACGGAAACAGACTGTAACAACGGAAAACAGCAAAACACGTGACGTTATTCCAGAACATCGGAAAGTTGGAAGTATAAACTCAGCTTCAGTTAAGGATTTGAGCGGGAGTACAACTGTAAGTACAACAACATTTAGCAATAGAAAAACTGACTATTATGTTAACGTGCGGCCCCAAATTTCCAGTAAATCTATTCAGTGCAATACGGCTTCTGTCGATGCTGAAATTCAAACATCTGACAATGGCAATTTTGTTGATTCAAAAGTCCAAATGCGTGAAGTGTCATCTAAAGTGAAATCCAAAAGAATTACAGAAAAGGTTCTAAAATATAAAGAGACATTTCATGGCCACCACTATTTAATAAAATGGGAAAAACTACCTCCAAATAAGAACACTTGGGTTCATGAAGATGATTTAGATGAGGCGGCGGTACAGTACATCCGTGACAACCCTCATATGGTTCGCGGAATGCTCTCTTTCACACAAAATGCAAATTTGAAAGAAGACAGAGTGAAAGACAATAAAAGTCAAATCGTTCTGTGCGACGTGAGCCACAATGCTAGTGCCATTCTGCAGGAAGCAAAGCCTAGTATAAAGCTTCCAATAGAGAAGATTCTTTATGCGCGGAAGAAATAAGCCACATAGTTCAACCTTCACTGACAGATGGAGTTCTATTCTACATAGCCCGGTACAATAACAAGGAAGAACAAACAATAGCCGCTGAGACTTTACAAAGATTACATCGAGAGTTCATGCAGTCCTGTGGTATAGACGTAACCTAGTAACACTTTCCTTAAATTTAAGTCGTTTCCAAAAAACTGTCACATCAGTATCTTTGTGCCAGGAGGCACAATTTTTTTCAGGCCGGAGGAGATTATCACGGGGTTAATATCTGTAGAACTTATCAGTAACTGACAACTACAAACTTGACCACATGTGTGACTTGCTATATGTAGATAACGTTACATCATGTCCTTCTAATCAGCCTTCCATGTAATAGCCTTGGGCTAATTCCATTTATCAATTCAACAATGCTATCACAAATAATAAGTAATATTAGACTAGATTGCCCATAACCAATTATGTAATATGTGTATGTATATAATGTTTGTGAAAAGACACGACGGCAGTTTGGTTTCCAGCTCTGTACGAATTTGTAGCCAGTACACCCGTAGTATGGAATATCCGACTTCGGCGCGAGCCATGTTTTGTTCTACACTGGAATCTTGTTATTGTGTAAATAAATGTTGATCGTAAAAGTTCTTACTATACTTATTCGGCAAGTAACATCCCGGTTGAAAAACGCTTTATGACACTATAATAAGTGCCTAACCAATAGAAACTGTGTCTAACAATTCTTCCGACAAACTCTTCACACTGGCATGAATGTTGTATGGTTAAAGGCGAAGTCATCGCGGGCGAGCGGGCGGGTGGGCGGTCGGCAATGGCGGATACAGAGGGGGGGGGGGGGGTGGCGGTGGGGCGGTCCCCCCCCCCCCTTTAGCTCGTGTTTGTCTCGTATGTAGGGCGTAGCCAGGATTTTCATTTGGGGACAATACATGAACTGAAGTAAAAACATACAACGACATTTATTTCCTCCATCACCATTCGCTATGGAAAACAAATATACCGTTGAAATTATGCAAAATATATCTACTGGTCGCCTCCATTTATAGCGTCACCGACACAGCATGATTTTGTGGTGTTACATGCCCCTAGCCTCAGGTACCCCATGGCTATGCCAGTTATGGGTCAGGATCTTAATTGGCATAGTCATGGCATACCTAAGCCTAGAGGGCTGACTGCTGAAAACTTTCAAACGCTGGCAGATCGCAATGTTCTCCTGAGGTTAAGTCGGTTATGACTGTAAACAGTGTGTCCAAAATACAGTATTATGGTAAACGGATCTGAAGAGCATATTTCAAATTTTCTAATTCTGTCTTGAACGTATGACAGAATTTGAAATTCTGAAACATGCTGTTTAAAAAGTGTTAATTAGCCGTTCAAAAATTCAAGAGGATTTCCACCCCAGAAACCACCAGAATGCCCCATTTGCTCGCTCATTTCCAAAAGATTTCTGGGGGGACAACCCCCCCCCCCCAGACCCCCCTACAAAAGCTCGTGCCTTCGGCACTCGCGGCAGAGAAGGCATCTGCACGATCCGCCCCCCCCCCCCCCCTTTGAGAATTCCTGTATCCGCCACTGGCGGTCAGGCGTGCCTTGGGAGAGCGGGCAGGCGGGTGGGCGGGCTTTCGGGTGGGTGGCCGGTACGGCGGGCCGGTGGGCGGTCGGTCGGGAGAGCGAGCGTGCAGGCAGACTGCAGACTGCCATTCTGATAAATCTTCCGAAAATACTCTCACATTGGCGTGAATAGTGTATGGTTAACGTCGAAGTCAAGGCGAGCGGGCGGCTTCAGGCGGGCAGGAGGCGGTCAGGCAGCAGACAGGCCTGTCTGTCTGACAAATCTTCCGAATGTACTCTTTCACACTGGCATGACTGGTGTACGGTTAAACTCGAAGTTAGGGCATGCTTGCTGCCAGGCAGGCAGGTAGGAGATATATGAATTCTGTTTTAATAAAAAAATCAGTTAAAGAAGGTTAAAGCATATTACAGTTTTTGATGACAGAACTCTCAAATAGCTTTGTTCACGTAAAGAGTTACATGAGGCTCAGTGATATTCAAATGATTTGTGTAAGAGATGACATGAAAGGAATAATTTGCTGGAGAATGAATGCTGGTCAGGTATTTAATGACAGTATAAATATATAAAGCATCTCAGTTTCTAAAAAAAAACTGCCATCAATTACAGTTTGAGTTTCCGATAAGAAGATTGGCGGAATTTTAAATCTTGGTATTTGAGTGAACATGTACAATTTGAGGGTACTCCAATTCAGGCCCGAAAACTGGGTGAGGGTTAACAATTTGAATAAAACATATAACAGCAAAATTGTTCTGGGATGAATGCCCTATGTTCTCATGAGAACCGTTTTGAGAAAATATGAGTACAGTTAAAACTAGAAGTCCTGTCATGAAATGAGCACAAATAGCACGTTGATATTCGCGTTAATGTACGCGTTATGGCCCAAGTAAAGCTATCAAATTCTGTACATATGGCCTGTGCACAAGCAATGTTTCAGCCAATGGACCTCCGGGTAACCCGGAGGTCCATTGGCAGAAACATTGCATGCGTTTGCTATGAGTAACCAGGAGAACCTGCCGTGCTTTGGATGCCATTCGATATGGCAATTTCGCGCAATTCCAACGCACAATTAAGCCTAGATAAGCGCACGATTCGTGACAGGACTTCTAGTTTTAACTGTACAGTGCTGAGAAATTGCACGTGAAAGTTGTCGAAAATAACAATTATTTCGACAGTACCCTTACGGGAACTATCAAATGAACCAAGGGTTAAACTTTTAATAATAAACATAAAAAACAAAAATTGTCATACTTTGACGGCTACATGCAACCATTGAAGACCTTCAGCGCTCAATCAGTCAGAAATGGAGTAAATTCTCACTTAAACTTACCCAATTTTATTATCAATTTTGAAACAATTGGAAAATGGTGATGAAATTTTGATGGTTTTGGAAGATTATTTTGAAAAAAAGCATTTACGAAAATATGAAGATACCTCATTTCACTAGATTTTGTGACAATACATAAGTATGCCAAATTTAGTTGAAATCGTACTGATTGTTTTTGAGCAAAAAATAAACAGTAACGTTTTCCTGCTGTCATTGTTGTATTTATTCATACGTGTACAAAAAACAATTGTTACCAGAAATTGCTCTTGAAGTTGGTCAATTTTGGAAGACAAATATTCTATATTCATATCATTTGTGGCCAATAGGGGTTAATTTTGAAATATCTGTTTGGTGATTTTGGTGTATAATATTATGCTATGAATGTTTGGAAAAGTTGAGCTAGACAACTGTAAGCAATTTTTGAGACTGTAGCAAAATGGTGAAATGTTGATGATTTTGGCAGAAAAGTTTGAAAATATGCGATTTCACAGACATGTTGACACTTCATTTCACTAGATTGTATTACATTACATAAGTATGCCAGATGTGGTTGAAATCTTAGAGTTTTTTAGCTGCACAACAGACAAAATTTACAGCGAAAAAAAATATAAAAAAAATTATGAAGAGTCTTTTCCAAACTGGGTTTACTGAAAAAAATAATAATGAAGAAAAATTTTGAAAAAGAATAAATAACAAGAGTATTTTTCAAATTGGGTTAGGGAAAGCCTAAAAATGATTCTCGTTCCCTCCTCCCAAATAAAAAAAATACAACAGCAAAGGCAAAAAAAACCCGTTAAAAACGGCACACAAAAACACAGTAATATAATAATAACACTTTGGCCAGCCGCTGATTTGTCGCGATCTCGGACGAGAAGGCCATGGTTACCCCTGTACTCCCAACTGCCTCCCTATTCTCACGCTTCTCCTCTCCTCCCAACACTCGGAAACGAACTGCTTGATGACATCCCTTGCCCCATTCTTCCCAATCTCTCCGATTAGCATATTAACCCCCTCCTTTGAGTCTCCCCCTAACCACATGTCCTTCATTCTCCCATCCCACTTCCCCATTATACTCCCAGTGAATCTCATTTTTTTAGACTGATACTTTGGGCATTCTAGAAGAAAGTTTTCCACATCTGGCACTCCCTTTCACCGTCTTTCCCAATTTTTCCCCTCAGCTCCAGGGATCGCGACCTCATCTTGAACAACAGTGACCACCCCCCCCCCCCCCAAAGGTGCCATCAAGGTACTCTTCAAAACCTGGCTTCTCTTTATCACGCAGGCCACCCAAAGACCTCTTTGATTTTACTCCCTCTCGCCAATTACGGTTACAATCCGCCATGATCCTTTCTCTGACGATTTTTTTACCCTGCTTTGCCCCAAAGGCCAGGTCCGAGATCTCCAATGAGTAGTTCTCTACTAGCTCCCTCACTTGGACCATCCACCCCGTTTTGATATTTGAGTTGAAAACTCTCAGTAAGGTGCCGAGATGTCACCCATTAAATCATCAGTATCATTAACCTTTTACCCAATCTATTGATGACGTCCAATCAGCGTTATTCAGAAAACTCATGAGTCACATTTTAGTATTGTTCAATATTTGTCCTCAAAATATAGCTCATAACCCCCATCAGAACGAACCCCTTTACACTCACTCCAACGAAGGCTCACAAGTTATGTTTCCGTGGCACTTGTGTTTTTGTTCTCACAAGTGTTGTTTCTTGTCGACTTTGAAAGTAAGTTTCGAGAACCTTCAACAATCTCCTCAGTGCCGTTAGATATATAAACGACTGTGCTGGACTATTGTCGGGAGGGCGGTGGCTCAGTGGTCAGAGCATTGTACTTCAAACCGAAAGATCGGTATTTCCATCCTGAGCAGCGGTAACTGTATTGTGTCCTTTGGCAAGCTGCTTAATCTTCATTTCGCATGTGGGATAGGATAGTGTTGTTTACTCAATGCGTACTTACAGTTAAAACTAGAAGTCCTGTCACGAATAGTGTGCTTATCTAGGCTTAATTGCGCGTTGGAATTGCGCGCAACTGCGATATCGAATGGCATCCAAAGCACGGCAGGTTCTCTTGGTTACTCATAGCAAACACATGCAATGTTTCTGCCAATGGACCTCCGGGTTACCCGGAGGTCCATAGGCAGAAACATTGCTTGTGCACAGGCCATATGTACAGAATTTGCTAGCTTTACTTGGGCCATAACGCGTACATTAACGCGCATATCAACGTGCTATTTGTGCGCATTTCATGACAGGACTTCTAGTTTTAACTGTACTACTCGTCGATTGTAAACTTGATTTCAATCGCTGTCCACTCTGCTTGTGAAGAGTTGGTATGTTGGGGAGTCGCACAGTTGCTCGCCGCTGCTTGGATGTTCTCTCCATCGTTAAAACTGTCCGACACGATGTACCCCTGACTGTTGAAAGTATCGTTAAAACCGAAATAAAATAAAAACAAAACAGACATATTAACGGCTGGGAGGAGTCAAACATTTTCCTTAACGCGTTAACGTGTTAAATAATTCTGTGTTAACGAGTTAAATGACGTTAAACGTTAAAATGAACAACATTTTAATAACCTCGGCCATTTTTATTGATTTGAATTTGAATATGATTGAACTTACGTACAGTTCGTCTCTTGAGTTCCAATGTGTTCTATGTGCCTGCTGCCAGCCTACTGGAGTGTCTACTGGCAGCCTACTGGCACATAAAACACATTGGAACTCAGGGGACGAGTAGTTAATATAGTGCTCTCAGGTTTTTGTACATTCTAACATTTAGCGATATTTTCATTTAAGAATACAATCGCTGCGGCCGTATCCTTAGAAAGAGAATCCGCCGTTGTTCGAATACCAGTCCTTACATGGAAAATAGGCGGTCGGACGTTGCTGATATTGCTGTATCGTCAAATATCGGCGGACCAACTTCGCTAGCGTTGGCAGGAGGGCTTCATGGACTCTCCACCAAATCAATGGGTCGTCTATAATTGACGGACATCTAAATTATTCGTGTTCTTCAATTTCGTCAAATGGCGCAAAATTCGACGTCATCGGCACGCGCGATCCGGTTTGTGTAAACACATAACGACTCAATGCTACATATTATACAGTTTTATTACATGTTTTTTTAAAAGATAGCGAGACATTTTTAACCGATATTTTTCTATATCTATCGTCACGATGGATATAAGGGAATATCCCCCTGTAGATTAATCGAATCACGCAAGAAAATTAGAATAAAATTACTCCACCGACGAACGTACTTTTTATATGTCCAACACACGCAGCACAGGTAAATGTGTATTTTAGCTCGTCTCAAAGTAACGAAGTTAGTGTTGCGAATAGTCCAATAAGGAAGTACAAGAAAATCCGACTCATCGATAGTGACAGTGACAGTGATTGACAAATATGCTAAAAACAATTTGAACATTTAAAAAATCTTCCTTCGTCCTTCATTGAACATTTTGTGAACTGTGTCATGTTTGTGTGCATCTGCGCAGTGCACTTTTGTTATTTGTTTTGAATAAATGTGCCACCCATTGTTTTGGGGGGAATGTCAAAAACCACTTTCACACGCGTTCATTGATTTTGTGTGCGTAACTGACAATATAGCCATTTTCTAAGGGGATTTATGTGGAACTATTTTGTTGTGTGGTAGTTTGATTTTGAAATCGGGGCCAATAAGTAAATGGGTCAGCTTGATTTTTGTTAACATTGTCATAATTTTCTCCACCTCCGGTTTTTGATTGCAATGAAAACACGACATTACCTCTTTTAATCGCAACAAAAACAACGCAAAGCAAAAAATAAAAAGAATACCTACTGTTTTTGAGTGAGTATCGGAATTATCTAATGAGTGGCTGCAAAGGAATATTAGTTTTCACGAGCGGCTGAAAGCCGCGAGTGAAAAATTAAATTCCTTTGCAGCCACGAATATATAATCGTTATTAACTTGGTTAAATTTGTTTAACGTCGTTAAAATAGCCACGAATATATAATTGCAGCCACGAATATATAATCGTTATTAACTTGGTTAAATTTGTTTAACGTTGTTTAATGTTGTTAAAATAATTTAATACGTTAACGTTTGAAACTTTAACTGCTCCCAGCTCTGGACGTATCATGAATAAAGCTCATTATATCTTTTTGACAAAGCTCGGGAAGCTATAATGATTTGAAAGACAGTATACAGTTAAAACTAGAAGTCCTGTCATGAAATGCGCACAAATAGCACGTTGATATGCGCGTTAATGTACGCGTTATGGCCCAAGTAAAGCTATCAAATTCTGTGCACAAGCAATGTTTCAGCCAATAGACCTCCGGGTAACCCGGAGGTCCATTGGCAGAAACATTGCATGTGTTTGCTATGAGGACCCAAGAAAACCTTCCGTGCTTTGGATGCCATTCGATGTGGCAATTGCGCGCAATTCCAACGCGCAATTAAGCCTAGATAAGCGCACTATTCGTGACAGGACTTCTAGTTTTAACTGTAATTATCCGGAGTCTGTCAAACAATATGTCATGGAGTTGGTCCTTGATTATTTGTTGCATTGGAAGAGAAATGATTGTGAAAACAGCGTGAAGGACGAAACTCCCAAGGTGGTGTACGGACAATAATTGGTCTAATGATGTACCCGTGAAAAGTGTGTGTGTGTGGGTGAAGGGGTGGGGGGAGGTTGTTGTTCGCTGCTCCCCAAAACATTGACCCAATGCAACTTTGATATAAAATAGAGCCCTAAAATGGTAAAAAAATATAGGGATATTCAGGCTCTAAATATCTCAGATTCGCTCTCAGATCACTGATTCCCCCCACTTTTCCCCGGGGTGGGGATGGAGGGCCTAGTCATAAGTAGGATCTTCTCGTATTTACTCCTTCTTTCCATTTCCCTGAGGGGAAGTGGAAGGAGGGAGAAGATACAAAAGGGTCTCAGTGAGGACTGGACGAGGCCTCCAGCCCCACAACAGCTTTCGAAATATTTTGTTTGCACTCCCACCCGACACACACACAAAAAAAAAACAACTGGCTAGAGCATCCCCTATGATAGAATCCTGGCGACGCGCCTGAATTGGTCTATTCTTAATGCAGTAATAGTCCACCGAGTGTAGGGAATCAAATCTTGCTATTCCGTTGAGACCTGTAGATCTTCACGGTAAGTCAAGTCGCAGATTGGCCTCACTCGATATATATAGAGTCAACTCAAACTCTATAATCAGAAAGAATATGAACACTTGAGCACACGACGTACATACAGGACACGAACAATTAATACAGCGTGGAAGTAAAGACACACAGAACTTCTCCTGGTGCAAGTAGGGGACGATGAGAACGCGTAGAATAGACACAAAGGAAAGGCAGTTTTAATAAAAAGGTCAACGGAGTATAGCTTGATAGAACCATTTATTCAATCAATATTTCGTTTCTATATAAACACTTGAACTAACATTAAAAAGCAAACTAATGGAGAATTATTTTCAATAACGAATATTGGTAATGTATGTAGCTGAGAGTTTGTGTTAAAAAATATTTGAGCTCAGTTTTATTTATTACACGAAAACACAAGTGGATAAAGAGGTTTATCCTTCAAATAGCGGTCTGCTCTTTGGATATTATTGTGTTTCAATCCTATATTAGTGTAATATTATGGTAATAAACTTTCCCACTGTGTTCAACACTAAAAGATTTCGTCCCATAGACGACGCTGAAGTATTCGAACAATCTCAAATCAGCTGGGTTAAAAATTGACCAAAATCAACTGGGTTGAGTGAATATTCCCTCAACCAAGCTGATTTTGGTTGATTTTTAACCCAATTGATTTTAGAATGTGTAAAGCCACTTTACTAAAGTTTGTATGAATAGATGGTCCACCGAGTATGGGGTGGGTGGACTTCACGATAAGGCAGTCCCAGCATGCTTTGTACCTATATTATAGGTACAAAGCATGCTGGGACTACTTTATCGTGAAGACGTGACCTTCATTTTTCTGATACTCACCTCATCCATTATTCAAAATTGTAATTTAACAGAGCCATACAATGGTCCGACAAGTGGTTCACGAAACAGGAGATCGGAATAAAAAAATAAAAAAAAAAATGTCACAGAAAGCCAAACTGGATAACAACAAAATTACTAGTACAAGTGCTCGCAAATACCTGGCGGAGAAATTACATGAAAGTACCATTTCACCAACGAACTTTGTCAACAACATTACTGGCCATAAATGCAGTTTCTTTTAACCCTTTACCTAACATGAAAAGTAGACGACACTTGCAAACAAAATTCTTGGATAACTAATTTGTTTTCATTTTTTGTCTGAAAAACATAGGTTATGACTTCTCATTGGAACGAGCTCGACGAGCTCGTTCCAAAGAGGGTCATAACCTACGTTTTTCAGACAAAAAATGAGAATATAATGAAAATTAACTGGCGATTTTTGTGAATAGCGCTGGCCTGTTTTTTCCGTTACGTTGGGTAAAGGGTTCAACAAATTAAGCCTCTACTTAACGTTGCATGCATACCAGCTAGTGTTAATCTGGAAAAAACACTATCCATTCAGGTTTTATTGTTTGTTTTTTTAAATTTTAACTCAAAATACAAATTATGTCGTATTTATCAGATGAAGGGTGGTGGGGGATAATTTATATTGTTGAAGCAAAGAATAGTGTTTCAAAATAATGTTGTTTTTTATCCTCTCTTCCATTATGTTTTCATTAAACTCACTCACAAAGGCCCAAGTGTGTAATTACTCCTTCTGCACTTTAAAATAAAGCTATAGTCGTTCCTCATCTGTATCATATTAGCATCTTATCAGTTAATAAAACCCCAAATTACATCTAACCCCATAAATATGGCATGCGGTGCATATACTGTTCATTTACGTCGGCGAATTTCCAATGTATACACATGCACGAACGTTTATGTGTAGCTAGTGACAGGCATACACCTATCAATGTATGATAATTCCACATCCGATATCAGGATCTCAAACTGCCAGTCAAATTCTGTTCGAAACTCAACTCTTATAGAATGTTTGTTTACCAACTTTTTTGTGGAAATTTGCGCACAGAGAGCCGTAGATGTTATGTGATGCGCTTTTGCTGACAAAGACATACATGTATTCTTTCCCCGCTGAGCTTGAAGACATTCCAATCAATAAGTATTTAAGTATTCCCCATGAAAACATCCAGATATTAATATGATTTGTGAACCGATCTGGAGTAATCCTAACTCCATGTCTATGGTGAGTCTTCCTTTTTAATTGTAATATCATCAATATGTCGATCAAACAAAGTTTCAATTGAGCAAACATTTCTGGCTTTGATTCAGAGAAAATGAATGTGTATGCAAAATTTACGACTCGGGGGTCTGGAATATATCCGTTGGCCGGAAAGGGGAACAGTCGCTTCGCTTTTCCAATCAACTGAATTATACCCGACGAGTGAATCTAAACATAGGCGATTACATGTTTGAGGTTTAGACTGGTTCCAGGCCAGGACAACGTTGCATGTCTTACATAATTAGACTGATGTCCCGTGAGCTTGATACGATACAGACTTTTAGTTTACGTACACAGGTAATTATACCACGTTCCCTGATGTAACATATGAGATGCCGCTATTGTGTGGTGTCCTGTTGACTCTGGTCTATTCTCAATAGGGAACGACGCGACTCATACTGCCCCATCCCATCAAAATGGTGTCCGATTGTCAGTCAGGTCAATCAACGAGTGTATCCACTTCCATCTTGACATATGATGCCATACAAGTTATTATACTCTGAGAGTACTTTGTCTGAGCGTTCTCTTACAAGAGCACGTTCTAACCTTTAACTTCCCAAATAAAACTTGTAATCTGTAATAAAAATTCAAAGGATAAATCCTGCTCTTTGTAATCTTCCCATGAACACTACGCTATAAAAATGGTTACCACAGAATCACCACCGGAGTGGAATTATGATATTTACAATAATTAAACTTTTGAAAAAGACATAAGACGCTTAAGCAATATTTAAGGCAGTGAATCTCTGGGTCGAACCCAGGATGGTCATTGGTTGAAACTTTGCTTCTGTTACTTTTCCTTTTTTTTACAGAAAACCCCTTATCACTTTGGTGGGTCCTTCAGTGATAAGACTCTCTTTGTGCACTGAATACTACGTGGAAAGTGAATTACCACAATCACACAGTTGGGAGTGTAGTTACTACTAAAATAAAATAAAAAAACATGTAAACTTTCAGTACATCCGAGTTATCCACTGAAGTCTATTAGCGGAAACTGTTTTGTATTATCTCATCTCAATAATCTTTAGCATTTATTGCTCGGGTAAAAATCCTGTTATTTCCAAATGAAACAAAATATTGCATTTTGTTTCGCTGAGAGGTACGGTGTAACTTGCAATCCACAGCAGCTTTTTTTACACCGTGGTTAACCACGGTGTAAAAACAAGAATACACAATAGCAGGCTATAAGGCTAAAAAGTACCTATTTTAAATAATTAATTCATACCTTCTCCTCGGTTATATTAGAAGAAAAAGAAAAATACAGGAAATTTAATATTTATGTGCATAAAATATTACAGATATGGATGCCATTGGAAGTGGCTCATTGAGCCAGTTTCAAGGACATCCATATTTGTCTGTTTTTATTAAGAAACTTACAAAGTACAAATTTTCTGTCAGTTTTTTCCCACAATTTAGGTAAAGGTATTAAGTACACCAAAATTCTAGGAAATAAATCCGTTATCCTTGTGTTTTCCAGGATGTATGGGAATTTATACTGGTCTTGGATCTCATGCACCCTGAGGCGAAATAAATTCCCATACACCCTGGAAAACATAATGATAACTAAAATTATGTTGGTGGTTAATGACTTATTTATCCCGTCTACCCGTCCGAACTGCTACAATGCTGAGATATTCCAGCTCTTGTTCACTCATGTTTTAATTCTAACCTGATTTTATCAAATATGCGCGTATTTTTCTTTTATAATTGACATCTATCAATTCAACTTACCGGGTAGATGTCGACATATATCAATAAAACTTGTCAGGTAGATGTAGACACCTTATCAATCCATTTGCTCCGTTTTGTTACATAAATGGGGCTTAATATGCAATCGATATAAGCACAGAGTTCAAACTCAATAGCCTACGGTCTACGATAAAAGGAAAAATATAAATATGACATGTCTATCGAAACCAACATTCTCCACCTTGTTTTACTTGAACACCTCCCTAGTATTTACAATTGTATTATTCCGAAGACGGATATTACGTATGTTGAGAAGGAAACAAAAAGGAATTTTCATGCTGACGTCATGAAACGCTTTTCTGTTGGAGATTATTGTGTTATTGTTCATGTAAAGACAGCCCGTGGTTCGAATCCCACCTGCGGCAACCGCGTTGTGTCCTTGGGCAAGACACTTCATCTCCATTGCCCGCGTGGGGGCACGATGACGCCGTGTACTAAGGCGCACTGCACGCCGATGGTACGCATGTCTTCAACCAATCTAACCCTGCCTGTACTGCAGTGCGGAGTTACGATGTTGGGGAGCTGGTAGCTGCTCGTCGTTGCTCGGTATTTCTCTCCGGGTACTCCGGCTTCCTTCACCTGTAAAACTGTCACGGTCATGATTAGCCATTGTGCATAAATATGTGACCTTAAACATAAATAAATAAATAAATAAATAAATAAATAAATAAATAAATATATAAATAAATAAAAAAAATAAAGGCAACCCGTGGTTGTTATTGTTTTTGTTTTCTCCTGGCTTTTGGCGTCCACCGATTTATACAGCTACTTACTTTGTGTCAGACACGGTAGATGATTAAGCAATGAACCAATAAATCAGGCAACAGTGCCCAGAAATGTTGAGTAAATGGAAGAGGGAGGCATGGGAACTCATCGCGAATCATCGAAGAGTACAGGCGTCTGAATTACTTCGTTGGAGTATTCTACTAGCCTATCATAGAAATGTAGCATCGAACTCCGTCGTATTTTCTTCAGATACCCTGATTTACAACAAGAACGTAGTGTCCCTGATAAAAGGGGAAACGTCCAGACAAAATTCAAATCCTTATAATTACATTGTTAACGTAGTTATACGTTTTGGGTCCAAATACTCAATTCCCATTGGTCAACTGGATGAAAACGACATGAGCAAATGTAATTCATTTTCCAATGAATATATTTGGTCGAACTTTGACCCACATTTACGGTAGAGCGCAGTTGACAGAATGTAATTCGGGCGGTGTTTGGGTGGGTTTTTAACTTTTAGCGCCTCTCGCAGTGATCAACTCCGCTGCTGCTTCTTTGGTGACATTTCCCAACTGTGGCATAAAGCTCGTTACTAAAATACTCGTTTCCATTTCTAAAGTTGTGAAAATTAAAAATCAGAGTTGTGCGCTTTGTCTTTTGTGTGAGGGTGTTTTTTTTTCGCCTCGTTCGTTCGTACGTGTTTTTTTTCGTCTGTCTGCTTTGTTGTTTGGTAAAAAGTAGTTTAAATAGTTACGGAATGTAATTATAAGAATTGAAAGCAATTTTTATAATCTTTATTGGAGTACAAACGTGTGAGATTCATACATAATTTGTACACATTCCCACACGTTCAAACTCCAATAAAGATTATAAAAATTGCATTCAATTCTTAAATTAAGGATAGCAGCTGCAAATGCGAGCATTCGATTCAAAAAGAAAACATATTTACGGGCATCGAAAACTGATCACACATGTCGAGGTGAGTAGTATGTCTCGGGCTTTTCACCCCCCATTTGGGGGATCTCATCGGGGGATCTCGGAATTGACGTCATGTCACGAGACGTAGTGGCGCCATCTTGTGTTGTCTTGGTAACCCGCGTGAGCGGCCATGTTGTGACGTCATCTCAATACTGATACGTGATGTGAGTGCGCATGGGCAGCGCGTGTTGTTAGGGTGATACGTGTTTCCGTCGTCCATTTTGTATACAGGAGGCCGCCATCTTGGTTTCTATGGTAGCACGTGATTGCTATGTTACCTAAGGCCTACAATAGGACAGGGTATGTTTTGAGGGTATGTTCGATTGTAGAAGAGTAAATCTAATTACCACAAACAACCCGACAATTCCCCCAAATCACCAAAATCTATCCCAAATCACCGAAATTGACTTTATTTGATACGGATTTCCCATTTTATTGGTTTTATTGGCTTAGCACTTAGTGCTATAGTACTAAGGGGGTATAAGGGGTGCGTTCGATTGAACAGGAGTAAAGTTCTGGCTTTGAATTCTCCCAGAATCCCTTTTCGGATCCCTATCCCATGACGTTTTTCCCCTATTAAGAATAGCACGTAGTGCTATAGGACAAATTTACCCAGAATTGTCTGCTTCTATCTATATATGCAATAGTTATCGTTTATCTGGCCATGTTCCTTTATTCTAGAGTATACTCCAGTAGCGTAGAAAAGCCTATCAACTGGAACAGTTTACCTTATTATTGCTATATTTAGCAATTTCTGGTCTATTCTTGTTAGTTCTGACCCTATTCCAAGTACTCTTGTTGTTTCATATATCTAGATTATAACTAACCAATCAGACTGCTTGATTTCCCATAATCTGTATGCAGGGTTATCTCCCTTGTGTATAACAACAACAGTCCTAAAGCCAATAGCCAATATGCTATCGAGCAGCTACTGATAAGTCATTGCTCGAACGACTCTAAGCCCATCGAGCAAATGAGCCTTATAGCAATTGCTCGATCGAGTGACTCGGTATATTGCTCGAACGACTCGAATCCCATCGAGCAAATGAGCCAACGAGCAATTGCTCGATCGAGTGACTCCTCGAACGACTCGACGACTCATTTCAGAAGAAAGGGATTCCATAGCCACAGGCGTTTTCGAAAAAAGGGATTCCACAAATGGGATTCCAAAAAGGGATTCCAAAAGTGGGATTCCGTCTTATGTCGAGTGACTCACAACTATTGCTCGAATGACTCGAATCCCATCGAGCAAATGAGCCAACGAGCAATTGCTCGTTCGAGTGACTCCTCGAACGACTCTTCGACTCATTTCAGTATTTGAGGATACCTATGACATGGCCACGTATCAGTTGAGGATACCTTTTATAGGATTCTTATCTGAGGATACTATATAGGATCTACATATCCCTAAAGGTCTCTTGCTGGCCCTTAGTACTATTAATCCACCTGGTGCATTATACTGTTCAGATGGTATAGGTAGTATGCAATGCTAGGCATAGGGGTATTGTGGGTAGGGGTGCTGCCTAGTAGTTTAGAACGGTACTATAGAATGGTGGGATATACACATGTAGGCCCCTGTTAGTGCTTGGTACTATTAACCAACCGATTGCTTTGTTTTATTATATGGCTGATATATGTAGTACGTTATGGTAGACCTAGTGATTTTGTGGGGCGTGGGGGGGGGGGGGGGGTAATGCTTGGTAGTTTAGAACGGTAGTATAGCATAGGCTGTACATATCCCTGTAAAAACCTATATCAATGGCAATTTCCCCGGCACCCCAATTTCGGCACCCCTTTTTTGAAAAAAACATTGAGGGATTTTTAATACGACTCTTATCCTCATTTCAGAAAAAAGGGGTGCCGAAGGCCATATGTTTTTCAAAAAAAGGTGCCGAAATTGGGGTGCCTTCTGGAGAATCCCTTTTTTGTCAAATGAGGATAATAGTCGTAGTAAATTAGACCACCATCGACGTGCAGTACGCCTGGATAGTCGGGGTGAAATGTTTTGCCCAAGGACACAACGCGGCTGCGGCAGGGCGCAGGTAGGATTCGAATCAAGGATTCCTCGTCTCGCAGACTTACCCCTCTACCAACTGAGCCACCGCGTCCCCTGATACACTTGTTAAATTAGCAATGCATTTGCTGAAATGTTCGATTGAATCAGAGTATTTTCTGGAACGACTTCCCTGGATAATTACCACAAACAACCCGACAATCCCTCCAAATCACCAAAATCCACCCCAAATCACCGAAATTGACTTTATTTCCCCAATTTATCGGCTTAGCACGTAGTGCTATAGTACTAAGGGGTACAAGGGGGTGCGTTCCTTTGTAGAAGAGTAATGTTCTGGCTTAGAATTCTCCCAGAATCCCTTTTTGGATCCCTATACCATGAAGTTTTTCCCATTAAAAGACAGGTTCCTTTGGTAATTACCCAGAATTCTCCGCTTCTATCTATATATGCAATAGTTTTTGTCTATCTGACCCTGTTCCTTTATTCTAGAGTATACTCCAGTAGCGTAGAAGAGCCTATCAACTGGAACAGCTTTACCTATTATTACTATATTTAGCAATTTCTGGACTATTCTTGTTAGTTCTGACCCTATTCCGTGTACTCTTGTTGTTTCATTTATCTAGATTATAACTAACCAATCAGATTGCTTGATTTCCCATAATCTGTATACAGAGTTATCTCCCTTCTGTATAACAAAAGCAGCCCCAAAACGAATAAGCTATCGAGCAGTTACTGATAAGTCATTGCTCGAACGATTCGAAGCTCATCGAGCAAATGAGCCTTAGAGGAATTGCTCGATCGAGTGACTCGGCATATTGCTCGAACGACTCGAATTCCATCGAGCAAATGAGCCAACGAGCAATTGCTCGATCGAGTGACTCCTCGAACGACTCGACGACTCATTTCAGTATTTGAGGATACCTATGGCCCAGGTATTGTATTATTTGAGGATACCTATCGAGGATACCTTTTATAGGATACTTATCTGAGGATACTATTACCTATATCACAAGGCATACCTATCCCAAATATCCCTTATAAGCCATCGAGCAGTTACTGAAAAGTCATTGCTCGAATGACTGGAAGCTCATCGAGCAAATGAGCCTAAGAGCAATTGCTCCATGAGCAGTTGCTCGAACGACTCGAAGCTCATCGAGCAAATGAGCTATCGAGTAATTGCTCGTTCGAGTGACTCCTCGAACGACTCTTAGACTCATTTCAGTATTTGAGGATACCTATGGCCCTGGTATTGTATTATTTGAGGATACCTATCGAGGATACCTTTTATAGGATACTTATCTGAGGATACTATTACCTATATCACAAGGCATACCTATCCCAAATATCCCTTATAAGCCATCGAGCAGTTACTGAAAAGTCATTGCTCGAATGACTGGAAGCTCATCGAGCAAATGAGCCTAAGAGCAATTGCTCCATGAGCAATTGCTCGAACGACTCAAAGCTCATCGAGCAAATGAGCTATCGAGTAATTGCTCGTTCGAGTGACTCCTCGAACGACTCTTCGACTCATTTCAGTATTTGAGGATACCTATGACATGGCTACGTATCAGTTGAGGATACCTTTTGAGGATACTAAATTGAGGATACCTTTGACCTGGTATTGTTGGAGGATACCTGTTGTAGAAACCTTTCAACTGTGTACTTCTGTTATTCTGCCCCATATCTCATCCATTACTTCCTAGCTATACCTATCTCAGTCTCGACTATAACATTGATCAAGGCTGAATCAGATGTCTCCTGTATACATATAATGCATTCCGTAATTGGGATTCCTAGCCGAGTCCGTAAAAGTTGGATTCCGTGATTTGTCATCGACACTCGAGGGTATTCCACTTCCCTATTGGAAGAATTTAGTTCAATGGGTTGTAGTTTAAAAATTCATATCACCTTCGTTATATTTTCATTAAGGCTGTAAACTTTGTTGATTTCAAAGGTGTTAACATTGGGATATAGTTAGGGGTTATACTTCATTCAGTTCAAGGGTGTTAATACCTTCATTTAGGTTACAGTTAAAAACTTTCTGGACTTCAAAGGGGTTTTAATTACATAAAGTTCATTCGGTTGAAAACTTTGTTCAGTTCAAAGGGTTCATTCGGGTTTGTTCAATTTAAGGGGGTTAACATTGGGTTATATTTAAGGGTTATAGTTCATTCAGTTGAAAACGTTGTTATGGTCAATTCACTTCGATAACTTCATTGGATCTTTGTTCACTTTGTTATGTTTACATCTTGGTTCTGTTGGATCTTCGTTCTGTTGTACCTTTCCTGTTTTGTAGTGGTTGGTTGTCTCTGTTCAGTTATCAATCCCTTTCCATACCCTCGTGCGTCGATGACAAATCACGGAATCCAACTTTTACGGACTCGGCTAGGAATCTCAATTACGGAATGCCTTATATGTATACAGGAGACATCTGATTCAACCTTGATCAATGTTATAGTCGAGACAGAGATAGGTATAGCTAAGAAGTAATGGATGAGATATGGGGCAGAATAACAGAAGTACACAGATGAAAGGTTTCTACAACAGGTATCCTCCAACAATACCAGGTCAAAGGTATCCTCAATTTAGTATCCTCAAAAGGTATCCTCAACTGTTACGTAGGCATGTCATAGGTATCCTCAAATACTGAAATGAGTCGAAGAGTCGTTCGAGGAGTCACTCGGACGAGCAATTACTCGATAGTTCATTTGCTCGATGAGCTTCGAGTCGTTCGAGCAATTGCTCATGGAGCAATTTCTCTTAGGCTCATTTGCTCGATGAGCTTCCAGTCATTCGAGCAATGACTTTTCAGTAAGTGCTCGATGGCTTATAAGGGATATTTGGGATAGGTATGCCTTGTGATATAGGTAATAGTATCCTCAGATAAGTATCCTATAAAAGGTATCCTCGATAGATATCCTCAAAAAATACAAAACCTGGGCCATAGGTATCCTCAAATACTGAAATGAGTCTAAGAGTCGTTCGAGGAGTCACTCGAACGAGCAATTACTCGATAGCTCATTTGCTCGATGAGCTTCGAGTCGTTCGAGCAATTGCTCATGGAGCAATTGCTCTTAGGCTCATTTGCTCGATGAGCTTCCAGTCATTCGAGCAATGACTTTTCAGTAACTGCTCGATGGCTTATAAGGGATATTTGGGATAGGTATGCCTTGTGATATAGGTAATAATATCCTCAGATAAGTATCCTATAAAAGGTATCCTCGATAGGTATCCTCAAATAATACAATACCAGGGCCATAGGTATCCTCAAATACTGAAATGAGTCTAAGAGTCGTTCGAGGAGTCACTCGAACGAGCAATTACTCGATAGCTCATTTGCTCGATGAGCATCGAGTCGTTCGAGCAATTGCTCATGGAGCAATTGCTCTTAGGCTCATTTGCTCGATGAGCTTCCAGTCATTCGAGCAATGACTTTTCAGTAACTGCTCGATGGCTTATAAGGGATATTTGGGATAGGTATGCCTTGTGATATAGGTAATAGTATCCTCAGATAAGTATCCTATAAAAGGTATCCTCGATAGGTATCCTCAAATAATACAATACCTGGGCCATAGGTATCCTCAAATACTGAAATGAGTCGTCGAGTCGTCCGAGGAGTCACTCGATCGAGCAATTGCTCGTTGGCTTATTTGCTCGATGGGACTGGAGTCGTTCGAGCAATATGTCGAGTCACTCGATCGAGCAATTCCTCTAAGGCTCATTTGCTCGATGAGCTTCGAGTCGTTCGAGCAATGACTTATCAGTAACTGCTCGATAGCTTATTCGTTTTGGTGCTGCTTTTGTTATATAGAAGGGAGATAACTCTGTATACAGATTATGGGAAATCAAGCAATCTGATTGGTTAGTTATAATCTAGATAAATGAAACAACAAGAGTACACGGAATAGGGTCAGAACTAACCAGAATAGACCAGAAATTGCTAAATATAGTAATAATAAGTAAAGCTGTTCCAGTTGATAGGCTCTTCTACGCTACTGGAGTATACTCTAGAATAAAGGAACAGGGTCAGATAGACAAAAACTATTGCATATATAAATAGAAGCGGAGAATTCTGGGTAATTACCAAAGGAACCTGTCTTTTAATGGGAAAAACGTCATGGTATAGGGATCCAAAAAGGGATTCTGGGAGAATTCTAAGCCAGAACATTACTCTTCTACAAAGGAACGCACCCCCTTGTACCCCTTAGTACTATAGCACTACGTGCTAAGCCGATAAATTGGGGGAAATAAAGTCAATTTCGGTGATTTGGGGTGGATTTTGGGGATTTGGAGGGATTGTCGGGTTGTTTGTGGTAATTATCCAGGGAAGTCGTTCCAGAAAATACTCTGATTCAATCGAACATACCCTCCGAACATACCCCTGTCCTATTATAGGCCTTAGGTAACATAGCAATCACGTGCTACCATAGTAACCAAGATGGCGGCCTCCAGTATACAAAATGGACGACGGAAAACACGTATCACCCTAACAACACGCACTGCGCATGCGCACTCACACCACGTATCACTATGGAAATGACGTCACAACATGGCCGCTCACGCGGGTTACCATGACAACACAACATGGCGCCACTACGTCACGTGACTATGACGTCACATGAGATCCGGCAATGAGATCCGGCAACCTCCACCTCAAAGGTACATGACATAGTACTGACCCCCACCCAGAATACCGCTCAATAATATGAAGTACCTGGTGGATCAGCAGTACCAAGGGCCAGCAAGAGACCTGCAGGGATATGTACAGCCTATGCTATACTACCGTTCTAAACTACCAAGCATTACCCCCCACGCCATACAAAATCACTAGGTCTACCATAACGTACTACATATATCAGCCATATAATAAAACAAAGCAATCGGTTGGTTAATAGTTCCAAGCACTAACAGGGGCCTACATGTGTATATCCCGCCATACTATAGTACCGTTCTAAACTACCAGGCAGTACCCCTACCCACAATATCCCTATGCCTAGCATTGCATACTACCTATACCATCTGAACAGTATAATGCATCAGGTGGATTAATAGTACTAAGGACCAGCAAGAGACCTTTAGGGATATGTAGATCCTATATAGTATCCTCAGATAAGTATCCTATAAAAGGTATCCTCAACTGATACGTGGCCATGTCATAGGTATCCTCAAATACTGAAATGAGTCGAAGAGTCGTTCGAGGAGTCACTCGAACGAGCAATTGCTCGTTGGCTCATTTGCTCAATGGGATTCGAGTCATTCGAGCAATAGTTGCGAGTCACTCGACAAAAGACGGAATCCCACTTTTGGAATCCCTTTTTGGAATCCCATTTGTGGAATCCCTTTTTTCGAAAACGCCTGTGGCTATGGAATCCCTTTCTTCTGAAATGAGTCGTCGAGTCGTTCGAGGAGTCACTCGATCGAGCAATTGCTCGTTGGCTCATTTGCTCGATGGGATTCGAGTCCTTCGAGCAATATGCCGAGTCACTCGATCGAGCAATTGCTATAAGGCTCATTTGCTCGATGGGCTTAGAGTCGTTCGAGCAATGACTTATCAGAAGCTGCTCGATAGCTTATTGGCTATTGGCTTTAGGACTGTTGTTGTTATACACAAGGGAGATAACCCTGCATACAGATTATGGGAAATCAAGCAGTCTGATTGGTTAGTTATAATCTAGATATATGAAACAACAAGAGTACTTGGAATAGGGTCAGAACTAACAAGAATAGACCAGAAATTGCTAAATATAGCAATAATAAGGTAAACTGTTCCAGTTGATAGGCTCCTCTACGCTACTGGAGGTTACTCTAGAATAAAGGAACTTGGCCAGATAAACGATAACTATTGCATATATAGATAGAAGCAGACAATTCTGGGTAAATTTGTCCTATAGCACTACGTGCTATTCTTAATAGGGGAAAAACGTCATGGGATAGGGATCCAAAAAGGGATTCTGGGAGAAATCAAAGCCAGAACATTACTCCTGTTCAATCGGACGCACCCCTTATACCCCCTTAGTACTATAGCACTACGTGCTATGCCAATAAAACCAATAAAATGGGAAATCTGTATCAAATAAAGTCAATTTCGGTGAATTGGGATATATTTTGGTGATTTGGGGGGATTGTCGGGATGTTTGTGGTAATTAGATTTACTCTTCTACAATCGAACATACCCTCAAAACATACCCTGTCCTATTGTAGGCCTTAGGTAACATAGCAATCACGTGCTACCATAGAAACCAAGGTGGCGGCCTCCTGTATACAAAATGGACGACGGAGACACGTATCACCCTAACAACACGCGCTGCGCAAGCGCACTCACATCACGAATCACTATGGAGATGACGTCACAACATGGCCGCTCACGCGGGTTACCATGACAACACAACATGGCGCCACTACGTCACGTGACATGACGTCACTTCCGAGATCCCCCGATGAGATCCCCCAAATGGGGGTTGAAAAGCCCGAGACATACTCCTGAGGTGACGGTTTTCATAGCAGTAATTAACCCCCTTTTACCTAACATGAAAAGCAGACGACACTTGCAAAAAAAATCTCGAATAACTATTATTTTCATCTTTTGTCTCAAAAACATAGGTTATGACCCCTCATAGAAACGAGCTCGACGAGCTCGTTCCAATGAGGGGTCATAACCTATGTTTTAGAGACAAAAAAAATGAAAAAAATAATGAAAATTAATTGGCGAGTTTTGAGGATAGCGCTGGCCATTTTTGGCCGTTACGTTAAGTAAAGGGTTAAATAAAACACCAACTCAATCGAATAAATTACACAAGATCATGTTTCCCGTGATGATATTATTATGTAGGCTTACCATGCATTTTTACTCTCATCAATCCCAGTGATAACTAGATGGCTTTTAAATCGCAAAGCGCATTTCCAGAAGTCACCCAACTACGTTCGGCTAACGCTGAAGCGCTCAACAACGAGGGGAGGGGGTGTGTATGTATGAGATGTTTCAAAACTATACATGCATCCCGTATAAATACTTTGCAAATAGAATCACAAAAATGTGTTTTTTTAAGGATTTTTATTGAAAATTGCGGAATATCTGAAATGGCGGAAACAGGTTAAAAACGGAGAAAATTCGAAATACTCAACTTTTATCTCTTATTTCTTTTATCTGTATAAAACGCTAAAATTTCATGAAAATCAGGTAACATTTAATTTTTGGTAACATGGAAGTCAATAACGTCACCCGAACATTCCACCAGAGCTGTTCCAAATATCCCATGAAGGCCCATATTTTTGGATATGTTTTTGTCGTGTGAGATGATATTTACAAAAATTGAAAGAGTGACGCTTGATACAGACGTAGATATTAGAAGGTAAGGGAAAACGTTTAAAGTGACGTTGTTTGCGATAAAAATCGAAAATCAGAAAATCTAACTCCGGAATGTAAATAAGCATTGCTTCAATTCCCGGGGCTCCCATAGGGGGGCGTAGTTTTATAATTACACCGCGGAATTCCATAATATGCAGGGTCTATCGAATATTCGGTATTCGAAACGATATTCGATTCGAAAGCAGTGTTCGATTCAAATTCGATTCGGCAGTCAGTGCCGAATATCTATCGAATATCTCCATTTATCCTTTCAATCTTTATCTGTCAAAATGCACCGGATATTGGCGGGAGCAAAGCATGTTTTAAAAATAGGCACACATCAGCTTAAAAGCGGATTCCATCTTACGCAAATCCACATTCAGTGCCTGCGACGGATTTAACCGTTGCACTTTCTTCCTATTTCATGCGCATGTGACGGAAAAATCCTGCACTGCAGGTGGAATAGGAGTTCGGGCCAAGATGGCTATGCTCGGGACTATAACATGGTTTTTTTTCCGGTAGCGCGACCGGTAACCATTCTAATAAATTCGATTCGATATTCGTTTCGATTAGCGAATAGTGAACAGCTGTGGATCAGGTGTTTGATACGGTTGCGTTCGAATATTCGCAGGCCCCAAGAAATCTGTCAATAATACTGTTAAGCATTTGGTTTAAAATGTTTGAAACACAAAATCTTTTCTCTATCTTGACAGAACTAACCAAAGAAGACAATTTTGCCAAATTAACTGCCCTTTGTCTATTAGGTTGTGTTGCAAAAGATTCAATTTTCTTGCCTGCGAATGCGGAAATACTCGTCACCACCACGGTGTCGTCTGCACGAAATGCAAGGAGAATCACTGCAAAAAATATAGGTTCTCTTTAGAACCAAAACTGGTTAATCTTGTCCCTGAGATGGAACCAGTTCTGTTTAAACAGTATTTATTTCAAATCAAATAAATTTATAAAGATTAACATTAAATATTAACAGAAATAAACATAAATTGAGGGGGTTTCAGCCGTAAGTTTAGAGTTCATACGATGTTGTCTCAAATCATTATTAAGCAAAGGAGATATGAACAGTTGGCATATCGAACCAGTTTTGGTTCTAGACAGAACCAAAACTGGTTCGATATGCCAACTGTTCATATCTCCTTTGTTTCAAAATGTTTGGCGACTGGGTTGAATAAGCTCCAAGTTTACTGTTGAATCTACTTCAGTTCATGTAATATTCTGTTAAAATTGAATGCTAATCTTGGTAAATTTATTTGATTTGAAATAAATATTGTTTAAACAGAACTGGTTCCATCTCAGGGATAAGATTAAAACCAGTTTTGGCTCTAAAGAGAACCTATATTTTTTGCAGTGATATGCATTATGGCGCGTGAAGATGCTATTTGAGGATTTCCGGCACTATTCTTCCCTCGTCTCGGTTAATGCAGTCATTGAGAAAAGGGAAATATTTCACATGATGTACTAAATCCAAACACTAACTCTCAAATCTTTTAGAAAGTAGAAAATATATTTTTGAAAAGGCATACACAACGTTTCCGTTAAAGGAGACCTTATTGTGAAGTTCGTTGACAGTAACTTGCCAATTGCTTCCTAAGCTTTTCACAAATGAATTGTGTTGTAATCTGTGGGACAACGCCACGCTGTTGGTTGTTTCTTGTGATGATTCAAGCTCAGCGGGAGAAATCAAAAATATCCAATAATAACAAAGCCAACCACGGATGGTTCGATACGGTGTGAGATAAACAGACAAATTATTGTACAAAAATGCCATTTCTTTAATTACCATGTTTTGACATGTGTGCAACAAACGATGTTACCAGGACTCACACTCTCGGGTGCCAATTTAGCCAATTGCAACAAAAAATCTTCATGTGCTAAAGTTTTGACACCAAAAAAACATTTCTTTCACTTGTGAAGGAAAGCCATTGTGGTAGTGAAGACCGCTATCGATGACGAAACAATTTGTTTTTTAACTTTTATTGTCAGTAACTTATTACAATTAGTATTTGAGGGACTTTCAACGTTAAATGTCAGTGAGTGGTAAAGGATATTGTTTGTTTTTTTGTCAATAAAACATTTTTGGTTATAAAGTTCTCAAAAGTCAGTATTTAATTGGATAAATACTTTATACCGACAGCAATCAGGCTGGTCATTAATCGAATCAGTGGTATATAGATATCACTTTTGTGACTGCCATTTACGCCTACCGATCAGTTCGTCACAACTTTCGAGTTCTGTCGGATCTTTTTCGCGACCACTTTTCCGTTCACCCTTGAAATAATTGTCAGTTTATTTTAAAACTTGATCGATTCAATTTTATGAGGCAGCAAAGTACCCCCCCCCCCTCCCGCCCCCCGCCTTAGTGTTGTGGCACTAAAACACTTTGTTTGGCGCTAAAATGTCCAGAATGGATAAGAGTGTGGCACCAGCCAGTTTCGGGTCATTCACTGGATATTACACGGTGTGTTTTGAAGGATGGATTAGCGGCAACAAACATCTATGTTGTAAATTTAATAAAAACAGATGGGAATGTCCCTTTGTGCCATGTCATGTATTATAATATATATATATTTGCAAATGTACAAATACCTGGTAAATTATCTGCTCACTCTTCACTGAGAATAACAGATGACGCCTTGTTCTCCCCAAGGGACTCGTAGTGTGTATGGTGTGGTGTGCTGCAATCTGGTTCCGCTTTTTTCTTCTACTCCTCTTGGGTGGAAATCCTCTAACGTGGGTAGCAAAGGTATCAACGATTGATTAAACTTGACTTCATACCTATATTGCGCTCATGATGTAGCCAAAGATGTGGAAAGTGACCGTTGACACCAATTAACTGGTAGAGTGCTGGAAGCGCATATTTGGGCTTTATTCTGAAGTGCAGGTACTACAACTGAAAGACTCTTATTCAATGGATGTCTTCGTATTCATCTTTGAAGTGATATTATTTAGTCTGTGAGGGTTTGCCTTGTTACAATTTATTGGAGAGTGCCCATTGGCACTCTCCAATAAAATGTAACAAGGCAAAGACACGCGTACAAGATTTAATGGCCAAAAATAATTTAGCACTCCACCAGTTAAATAATAAATAAATAAATAAATAAATAAATAAATAAGTAAATAAATAAATAAATCCATTCTTCTTAAATCACCTTTCTATCAGAAGGATGCGAACTATTCAAGACAGATGATGCAAAACAAAGAGACTGAGCAAATCGGAAAAAAACATTCACTGTCGATATGCAAATAAAGTATTTTACAATTGTGGATAATATATTACCGAAATGCCTAGGTATTAGAACCCTTCTATATTCTCAAACTTGGTGTGGGATCACCTAACAGATCTATGGAGAAAACTAGGAAGAGACGTGCCACTCTGAGCCTACCTGGTTTCCCAACTTCAACGCTTTCTACGATGTGTACACGGCAAAGCGCCAACCTTGGTGCAACGAAGTAATGCTCTTATCCTTGGGTGCATGTGATTTTATGTAAAAACGTCAAAACCTGAGTGGCGGCACAATGAGACCTTTCTAACTGTCTGCATATCGCATCAAGAAACTTATATAAGTACCCTTATGATGACGCGAAAACAACTTCAATATTTCTGATCATTGCACCCTTTGAATGCGAATGTAAAGTGATGGGCGTGGATTGCTGTTGGAACAATAATTTATAAATTCTAAGAAAACCAAACACTCAACGAATCCTACCCAAGTTGATTTACAGTCTATTTTCTTACTGCATCGTCAGTTTATTTCAATAAATATATAATTAAGATGCTTCTTGCAGAGATTTGCGGTCCAAATCAGACGAAAAATGAAAGGATGCTTTCACATGACTTTGAAAACAGTCTCTTAGCAACACTTCAAAATTGATTTGGTGGAAGGCATTGCAAATTGACAGCATAAGTGAACTATTTTAATGAATGTCACTTGTTACACTTATGTCAGAATACCGAAAGTCTTAACAGTTTTCGCCATAAAGCAACCAGGAATATAATCGTGCTGACACAGCTCAATGATCAAATTTATTAAATTATGGGTCAAAATTGAAGCTTAACCTTTTGAAATCGTGTGACAGGTTTTTCGGCCAGGAAAACATAATAGGAACTCCAAGCGGGCCGTAAGCCCGCAAAGGGTTCCACATACCCAGTCAGATAAATGTGTTCCAGAACAGAATTCTCCATAGCCGTCAATGTGATTTTTGAAGTGGACAGTAAATGTCAGTGAAAAAAACACGTAACTTCCGGTGTCGAATTGCCCATGCAATTGCAATTGGCCTGTCCCCCTCTGGGAATCAAATGTGTTTTGTTTCGCCTCAAAGTTTTGCGTGATACATTGGCCTACATATTTATACGATAGTTTATGACGGGATCTGTTGTTACTGTTTGCAACCCTGAACTGTGTTAACAATATATTAAGCAGGTTGTTTCGGGATATTAGCAATATTGAGGTACCAGTCGTCCGCTGGAATCTATAATTATTTCCCCCTAACTTATTTTTTATACGAGAACAAATTATTGGCAAAAGAATATGAACACCCATAACTCATTAGGAATTAGACTAATTACGTCAAGTCCTATCACTTCATCACAGTCTGTTGCGATTTTTATTTTTCTAGGGAGTGTCAGGTAGACAGCCAATCTGGCTATGTCACTTCCCACGGTATGCTGAATACATTGTCTGTATAACATTTATCTGTAAAACGTTTTTTTATATGTATACCGTAAATAAAGAATCTGAATCTGAATCTGAATCTACACTTCAGGGGTAACCAGGCCTTCTCAACCGAGAACCGCGACAAATCAGCGGCCGGCCAAACTGTTACTATTATTACTCGAGTTCTGTCCTTCTGGAGGTTTGTCAATATGCTCAGCTGATGATCTCGTCATTTCAGATCGAACTCTCAGTCCTGATTTCGTTGCAGCTTGTCTGCCAGTGATAACCTCAATCGAAAAAAACGTACATATAACCGATAATATAACTGATAATTGTTGTTATATTGGTGCGATTGTATACAGATATGCATTGACACGTATCTCGTGAAATATCAAGATGAAACTCAGTTTTTGAATTATCCGAATGTTAAGATGCTGTAAAAGTAAGGAACAGTTTGCTTGAAAAAAGGGTATACGGACGTTTCGTCCGCAAGCCGAGTCGTCCGCTTGTCAAGGAAAATATTGTCTGCACATTTTCTACATTACAAACAAGACACCCACCCCCTACTAACGTGTGACATTTTCCCAGATTAAGCCCAATATTCTCACATATAAAGCCTCCTGATGTTGTAATTATGTGAAGAGTGTTATGTACAACATCATCTTTAAGGTTTGAAACACAAATGATGTCATATATTGTCTGATACATTGATATGTTTTTTAAAAAATTGCACAAGTTGGAAATGCACATTTTTGGTGCACTCAAGAGACTCACCCACACCCACATCACGTCTTGCAAATATCTGGCCCCCCTCCCCCAGGACCCCCCTCCCCCTGGAATAATTGCAGAATTATAAGATTATGTTACGGAACTTAATATAACAAGTTGTGATGCATTTCTTAATATAATTATAACACGTTTTGATGCGTTTCTTAATATTATTAATTCCTATAATACATTTGCTAAAAAAATTGTGATTATTCATTGTAATGTGCCGGTGATGCTCTTTCAAGAATAATTGCAAAATTCTAAGATTATGTTGCAGAATTTAATAAACCATAAATTTTGATGCGTTTCTTAATATAATTAATTCTTATAATACATTTGCTAATAATTTTGCTATTATTCATTGTAAAGCGACAGTGCGCCTCGATGAATAATTGCAAAATTATAAGATTATGTTGCAGAACTTAATATAACAAATTTTGTTGCATTTCTTAATATAATTAATTCTTATAATACTTCTGCTAATAATTTTGCAATTATTCACTGTAAGGTGCCGGTGGAGCTCTTCAATGAAAAATTGCAAAATTATAAGATTATGTTGTGGTCTTGTGGAACTTAATATAACGTACATATACTTTAAGAACTTTTACTGTAATAATATAATTTTTATTGGTAATCCATTGAATAAACAGTAATTAAAATTTATTAGATGGCTGGATAGTTTATTTTGTTCTGGCATTTCTGTTTTCAGAATTTCATACACATATATGAAATTGAATGCAAGGAGGTACATTAAGAGATATTACAATAGGTAATATACAATAAAGTATACAATAAAATTATTATATAAATAAATAAAAAATGATTCAAAATTCAATACATGAATACTTTCCCCCAGCAAACGAGTTTCGGACGTGTTGGGTATAACTGAAGAGGACGACTTGGGTAAAATTGCAGCGGACGATTTGGTTATCAGACGAAATGGGTGTAATTCGAGAAAAGTGATACGGACAGGTTGCTTTCAGACCCGTTAGAAACCAAAACAAAGTAATAATGTGTTACTTTTTGGTGCATCTGTATTTCTGAACAGTGCTTCGTAGTTTCAAAAACTAAAAAATGGAAACTAATAACCCTTTTGGATATTTACCGCCATTGAAAATGGCATGTCATCTTTTTTCAGGAACTGGGGGGAATCTTCGTCCTGGGGTGAACTAGGCCCAGGGAAGAATCATCCAAAAGAAAAGCAGTACACATATGTTAGGATATTTTAGATACGCTACGATATTCGTTTTAACTCCTGGAAATAATTCTTAAAAAAAATATTAATAGATTGTTCGATATTTATTGAAAAAAATATTAATATAATATATCGTCGAGCAATTATCTCTGCAGTAAATTCACATTCAATGTGTTCTGTAATAATTATCATCTCTCATCTGTTAGAATGGTATCCAATCACTTCGGCTTCAAGTCATTTCGTCCTCTGGTCAATTCGACCTCACAGTCATCTCTGTCCTAGTCACTTTGGTCCCTTGGTCATTTCGGCACCATTTTAAGTGTAGATATCTATAAAGATCAGTGCATAGTTCATGATTAGAAATAATGGGTAATTACCTTTATTAAGTAATGTTCAGTTATTTGTATTTACACGGTGTACAGAACAGTTATACATGACATTAAAAATTATCCATGTGTTCAATTTTACATACATTTAAGATGCTATCTGTATAAGTAAGAGAAATTATTTTACTTTGAAATTTTGCAAAGTACCGGAATATGCAGTCATTTATTCGTATTGTTATGCACAATTCCTAGTCACCTTCCAGTTTGAGGTTCACGGGGTTTCTTTTTCTTTTCTTTTTTCTGAAACAACCACCAAACTGCGATTTTGATACTACCATAAGTATGTCCACATTTTCTAAAACACAGAGCAGAATCCTTGTAGTTATGCGCAATTCCTAGTCCCCTTCCAGTTCGATGTCCACGGGGGTCTGATCCCAGTGCCCTACTTCCGAGGCATACACTCAAACCAAATAACATTACTTACCCTCGCTTCCGGCCCTCATAGATTCATAAGCAAATAAAATGATTCAGGTCACAAGGGATTTCAAATCCCACATAGTCCATGTGCCCCTTCGATGTGCTGAAACTTTTCTTTTATTTATTCATCATGAAAGAAAATCTACTAGACATATATCATGTATACCTGAATATCTAATTGAGAGATATAAATGTTGAAAAAAAATTAAACAGAAAAATGTTAAAATTCAAACAATATTTGAAAATATTTAAAGAGGCCGAAATGACCCTGGTATATTGGGGCTGAATTGACCTGAGGCCGTAATGACTGGGGCCAAAATGACTTGGGGCCAAAGTGACTGGAATTCGTGAGAATTGCATCCAAACTGTCCTCCAACAATTTGACCCAAACTGGATACTAATCTAACCCAAACCATCCTTTGGCAATTTGCCCCAAACTGTTCTCCAGAATAGGGACACATGATTCTTATTGATTTATTTATTGGGGTTTAATGACACTTCGATAGCCAGTGTCACTTCTTGTCGGACAGTTTTACAGGTGGGAAAAGCCAGAGAGAACCACCGAGCAATTACAAACATCTAACGTACAAACAGCACACACGCTGGGTTAGCATTGGTTGAAGACAAGTGTACCATTGACATGCAGTATGCCTTGGTACGCAATGGCACTACGTGGGCAGTGGGAATGAAGTGTATTGCCCAAGGAAACAAAGTGGTTGCCACAGGTGGGATTTGATAGAGGACCCTTTGGCTTACAGCCTTCACCTCTAAGTACTGAGCCCTTTAACCTTCAAAACTGTATAGTACCAGCTAAAACATTTTGTAGAATGACCACATGAAAATTTCACAAGTACATAGTTTCATTATTAGTTTGTGATATTTGTTTTTGCTGTACAGTGGAACCCTGTTAATTGAAGAGCCACTTTGCCAATAACATTATTCAATTAGCAGGAGTATTCAATTAACAGGGATTGTGTCACTTTCCTGTATTCCAGAGATAAACTTAGCATTTATTCTATTATATTTTGTTTGACAGAGCTCCATGAGATTAAATGCCTGTATTGAATGTACTGAGGCCAAATTGGTCAATAACCAAAGGAAAACTGGGAAGAGTCAGGGCAATTTCTCAACATGTTACAGGATTTTTCATTCAATTCACAGGAGATTACTCTATAACCTATATTCAATTACAAGGTCAAATTTGTACTGGAGGTAAATGGTTTTGTGTTGGGAAATTATATTCTATTAACAGCGATATACAATTAAGATATATCCAATTAAGTGGGCACCACTGTATACCCCCCCCCCCCCTCCCACACACACACACCCCCCAATCAAAACCATCATTCAGAGGTCTTGGATTCAGCAAATTTGATTTCTTTATTTATTGGGTTTAACGACAATTTTTACAGCCAGGGCCACCCAACAGTTTTACAGGGGGAGGAACCCAGCCAGAGCACCCGGAGAGAACTACCGAGCAACAATGACAAGCAACTGTCAGCTTTTCAACATTGTAACTCCAAGCAAGCAGGGTTAGCATTGGTTGAAGACAAGTGCACCATCGATGTGCAGTACGCTTTATTTCAGTTGCCGCAATTGGGATTCGAGCTGAGAACCTTTCAGCATTTTTTGGGAAGGTTTTTTTCGTTCCAGCTTCATTAAGATTTGTTTCATATCACACTTGTAATTTTGTCATAATTAGTAATCATAAATCCTTAACATAAAACAATAGAAAAATGCATGGAATATTTAAAAAAAAAATTCTGTGAGGATTTGACCTCAGAGGTGATGACATTCGACCACGACGGAGACCGAATATTCTCAGAAAAAATATGAGGGCTGAATCTTCCTGTGACTGAATCTTAATGAACCCCTTTTTTCAAACTAAATTGCCCATTACCTATAAAGCACCACAACTAAGGCAAAAACAATACTATGATATTTCCAAGTCTGAAATTCTATAAATTCCAAATAAATTTACACAAATTATATAGCAAAATGAAGGATGTAGTGTATAGTATGTGTGCATCTCACGCACTGAAACACAGTCGCCATCAGACATCAGCGGATCCTGAAAGTGTGCTATCAGTACCATATTTGTACCATAATTGATAATAATAAAATAATATTTCATAAGAACAACAAACACAGGAATTCAAAATGCAGCCTCAAGGCAGCATGGTGGTGAATGCCAACGCTGTCCTATTGTCCTTGAAAGGGGGAGTCCTTTACAAAATAGGTTTTTGTTTTGTGATACTCTGGATACTCCCCATTTTTAGCTCAGCTTTGGCAAAGTCATATTTAAAGTTATGTCATAGCCCGTTGTCCGTCTGTTTAGGAACAACAATTCAATACGACTCGGGCTAGAGGCTGTATTTATGAACCGATCTTTACGAAACTTCTTGGGTTCCTTTGTTATCACCGTGGGACGAGAACGAGTGTTTTTGTATGAATGTTTAGTAACGTGGAGTACATCACATATAATACATTTTTTTTTTCTCGTGATGAAATTATGCAAATTAGATGAAGTTTAATTTATTCAGTGCTACTTACACGTATACCCAGTAAGTGCACATGCCAATACGGCTCGGGCGAGGCTGTATTTATGAACTGATCTTCATGAAACTTCTTGGGTACCTTTCCTATCACCTTGGGATGAGAATGAGTGTTTTGGGGTGCGGTCCAAAATTCAATATGGCGACCAGTGGCCATTTTGTACCGAAATTAGGTACAATCAGTTTTTTGTACAGAACTTCTATACAACTTGGGCTAGAGGCCGTATTTATGAATCGATCTATACAAAATTTCTTGGGTACCTTTGTTATCACCATGGGGTTAGAATGAGTGTTTTTAGGGGGAGTCCAAAATTCTAGATGGCCGCCGGCAGCTATTTTGTACTGAAATTACTGCAATCAGTTTTTTGTACAGAACTTCTGTATGAAAGTTCTGATTTGAATAAATTTGTGTATGATTGTTTAGTAACATGGAATACATCACATAAAATACAGGCTTTTGTCTTGTACAGAAATTATGCAAATTAGATAAACTTTGATTTATTCAGTGCTACTTATACACAGTCAGTACACATGTCAATACGGCTCGGGCTAGTGGCTGTATTTATGAACCGATCTTCACCAAGCTTCTTGAGTACCTTTGTTATCACCTAGGGACGAGAACGAGTGTTTTGGGGTGCGATCCAAAATTCAAGATGGCTGCCAAAGGCCATATTGTACCAAAATTAGATACAATCAGTTTTTTGTACACAACTTCTATACGGCTCAGGCTAGAGCCCGCATTTATGAACCAATCTTTACGAAACGTCTTGGGTACCTTTGTTATCACCGTGGGATGAGAGCGAGTGTTTTTGGGTGCAGTTCGAAATTCAAGATAGCCACTAGCAGCCATTTTGTACCAAAATTAGTGCAAGCAGTTTTTTGTACAGAACTTCTGTATGAAAGTTCTGATTTGAATAAATTTTTGTATGAATGTTTAGAAACATGGAATACATCACAAAAAATACTGTATAATACAGGTTTTTTTCTCTTGCAGAAATTATGCAAATTAGATGACCTTTGATTTATTCAGTGCTACTTATACACTGTAAGTGCACATGTCAATACGCTAAGGCTGGAGGCTGTATTTATGAACCGATCTTCATGAAACATCTTGGGTACCTTTGTTATCACCTTGGGATGAGAACAAGTGTTTTTGGGTGCAGCCCAAAATTAAAGATGGCTGCCGGCTTTCACACTGTTGCTTACTGAGGTGAAGTCACTTTACCATTACCAAGCTACCTACTAAATACCAAAGGGAAGATTTTTCAGCGCACTCTAATTACTTCAGCACACATAATTCTCAAATATGGCATTAAAACCAATCACATACTTGTACTGCTTAAATCTATTTACATAGCCAGAATACACCATCAGGGGTGCATTAGCTCAGTAGGTAGAGGTGCAGACTGCAAGCCAAGAGATCCTCGGTTCGAATCCCACCTGTGGCAACAGCTTTGTGTCCTTGGGCAAGACACTTCACCCCCACTACCCATGTGGGGGCAAGGTATGCTGTGTACTAAGGCATACTGCATGTTCTTGGTGCACCTGTCTTCGAACAAGGCTAACCGTGCTTGTGTAGTATGTTGGGGAGCTCACAGTTGCTTGCCATTGCTCAGTGGTTCTCCTGAGTACTGTAGTTTCCTCCATCCATAAAACGGCCATGGTCACAATAAGCTGTTGTGCAGATAAATGTGACATTAAACACCAATAAATAAAAAATAAAAAGAACCCACCACCTCATACCCGTTTCTCTCCCGTTTTCCTCCACCTTGGTATACCTCGGTTGCCTCGGTGTTTAGTATGCCTGCCAGGAAAGGAGTGATTTCTTTTTCTAAAAGAGCAAAACAAGAAACAGTAATTTTTAACAGGTAGTAACAAAATAATTTTCATAAAGCGCACAATTTTATGTTAGTTAATAGCTGAAAAAACGCAGGGTGATATTTGCAAATCTTATTTTATTACTGGCACCAGGTACTGGTAATGAAAATTGTTGTTTGTCATCAATACTTGATCAAGTTTCTGACAAACCTCATTATACTATTCCAGTATGTTAGCTACTGTACATAAGCACACAATTTGATGTTAGTTTACCACTATACTGGTGCTTAGCCAGGATATCTAAGTTATATGTAGGGGCAAGAGTAATACATGTATCTAGTGGGAGTCATAAAGAATATGATGCACAGAATCACCTGAGCCACATAGCAGTGAGATAGAGGTGTGACCCTCTCATCAGTGGAGGGGTCTGGTGCACCCCCCTCCCCCCCCCCCAAAAAAAAAAAAAAAAACAAAATTTGAAATTCAAGACAGTAAAACACAATCACCTTGACTCTGTGCTGCCGTGTACTGGTCACTTTCCGTGGGTGGGCAATATTTCTGCGGATGCAATGATATTAGTTTTCAAACAATAATATTTTACAGCAATAATCATCAAAAATTTAATTAATGAACCACAGGATACAATTCGGGGCTTCATTAATTAAAATTTTTTTGATGATGATTTTCTATTCTGGAAAAAACATGCGTGGGCATCATGCACTGCCCATGCAAGGATTATGACCAGCAACTGTACTGTATGTCTGTGTCACTGCTATGAGCAGGGACTAATCTAAATGGGTGGGTGCGTTTACAAATATTCATATTTTTTAACACCTGATAACAAAGTAATATAAGTTTATAAACAACCACACAATTGACTTTTAATTACAATACTCCTAATTCCTATTAAACATATATGAATGTTTATTAATTTTGTGGAATTTTTACTCTGTGTATGAAGCTTATTTGGGCCTGTATGTTTGTTAAAATTGCCCTTCCACTACGGAGGTCTTTTTGAAATCTGTCTACACTGTACACTTTGTGTAAGACAGTGTTTTCATTGTAATAATATTCATGCATAAGTTCATGTTCTTGGTTTGTTTTATGCCTCATAATCTACAGAATAGCTTGGGTGGAGGTGTATTCCATCACTTGAGTGCCAGAAGGCTTTGCAATGCTACATGTATAGCATAAACCTTGTTGCACTCCAGGGACAAATTTATCAATTTTAATAACATGGGTAAAATATCGGACATGAACCGTTTAATTTTTTTTTTTTAGCTCACTTCGACAAAGTCAAACAGGGCTTATCTAATCACTCTCCGTCCATTGTCCATCCATCTGTCATCCATCAACACCATGTTTTGGTCAATTCAAGTTAAAGTTTGTGTGAGTGATGGTACCAAAGGGGTATTACATTTTTGTTTAACTCAACATGCCCAGCCCCATAGGGAGGGGGTGGAGTAAAATGCTCCCAAAATATTTTTAAAATCTTATGAACCAGTGGGTACAGTGACTTTATATTCGTTATGGAACTACCTTTTGAGGTGTAGAATCACGCTTGTTCAAACGTACTTTGTGAAGCAATATTTGGCTTTGTAATGGCAGTGGTTAGATTTTTGGTACCACCCAAAATTTCTATTTTCCGAACCGATGGTCCGAATTGAATGAAATTCAGTATGTGGTAATATTGGGTCATAAGTACTTGCCTCATGCAAAAAAAACCCCTGCATCCCCATGGGAACCCCAGGTGCAAAAAATAGAAATGTTTTCAAACTCCCATGTTTCCCAAACCACTTGGAGCAGAGAACTGTTATGTGGTATGAAGCATCCTTAGAACCAGTAGAATTGAATGGTAAAAAAATGCCCTCTGTTGTTAGAGAGTTCTGCAAAGGGCATCAGAGTAATGTTGGCGCAGCATTTTTGCAAACATTTTAGAAAATCTTTTCTCAAGAACCAATGTTCAGAATCTTTTGATATTTGGTATACAGCATCCATAGAGGGGTCAGATACAAGTTTGTTAAAATGAAGCCCATTCGTTCATATTTGGACTCAATGCAGGAGCCCAAATTTTATGGGGAATTTTCTTTAAAAATCTTCTTCAGAACCACGAGTCAGATTTTTTTAATGTTTGGTACCCTCATTGTTATGATGGTCAGATTCAAGATTGTTCAAACCAAGTCCCTATGTTAATATTTGGGCTTCCTTTGGTAGTCCAAATTTTAACTTAGGGCTATATGGGGAAGTTTTTTTTTAAAAAATCTTCTTCTTCAGATCCACCAGTCAGAATGCTTTCGTATTTGGTATACAACATCTCTAAGGGGGGAGGTGAGATTCAAGTTTGTTCAAATCGGGTCTGTAGGTTAAAGTTTGGGCTTGCTATGGTAGCCCAAATTTTAACTTAGTGCAATATGAGGAAATTTCTTTAAAATTTTGTTCTTCAGATCCACCAGTCAGAATGCTTTCATATTTGGTATACAGCATCTGTAAGGAGATCAGATTCAACTTTGTTCAAATCGAGTGCCTGGGTTGATATTTGAGCTCCCTATGGGAGCCGGAATTGGCCAAGTAGCTGAAGAATTAGACAATTTTTATTCAGTACCCTCTAGAGGTGAAGAGTAATCTACATAGGTTGTATCAAGGGGCTTAAGAGAGGAGCTCCACATTTTACATCATAATCAACTAAAGAAAAGGCATGATGCTTGGACTGTTTTTGTCACTCCTGAGGGGCTCAAAGATTTGCAGTGTATTCTATGGAGTATGGAGATGGATTGCTTAATGTAGATTCATTCTTGTACTCTTATATCGTGTTCTGTTCTCTGTTTATATCGTGTTCTGTTCAAGGTGAACGCTTCAGGCCCTGTGGGGCCTCTTGTTTATTTATTCATTTATTTATTGGCTTTTAACAACACTTTCGAAAGCCAGCAGCTACAAGTTTCTTCTCTCCTTGAACCAAGCATCTCGCCCAACTGCAGCACTCATGGTCCACTGAGTTTTTAGCTCACCTGACTTTCAGTCAGGGTGAGGTGTAGTGATAACTTGCCGTCTGTCGTCCGTCGTCCGTGAACATGATGTTTGCGTCTTCTCCTCCAAAACTGCTGAACTGATTAATCATTTAAGTGAAATGTGAGATGCTTGTTTGTTATGACATTGCATTTTGATTTTGCTTAAATCAAGTTGCCCTGCCCCTCAGTAGGGCCATGCCCCTAAATTTTGCCTAAATCTTTAAAAAAATCTTCTCGTGAACCAGGAGTAGCAGAGATTTGGTATGTGGTGTGCTGCTTCCTTTTGAGGTGTAGACTCAGTTTTGTTCAAGAGAGGTTTGTGGGTCTTTATTTGCCTTCATTATTGGAGGGCATGTATTTTTGCCCCGCCCAAAATTTCTGTTTTTCGAACCAAGAGGCTGATTTGAACCAAATTTAATTTTTGGTTTTATTTGATCATAAGTAATTAATTTATGCCCTAAAATATTTTCCCATCCCCCCATGGGAACCGCAGGAGCTAAAAATAGAACAAAATTCAAAACGCACATATCTCCAAAACTACATGGCACTGAGAATTCTTATTTGGTGTGAAGCCTCCTTGGGACAAACAGAATGGAAGCAAATTTCTGTCAGGTCTATCATGGGGTACTTTTTCGGGACATTGAAGAAATGCTTAGTCAGCATTCTGTAACACTGTGGGTAATGAAGAAAGCATTTAAGACTCTTCTTCACCCAATTCACTCCTCCAAAACCTTTCAGATTTCACATATACCATCTTTGGAATATTTTTTTTACACGTTTATTGAAATCAAATCCCTGGGTCCATATTTGGCCTCTCTATGGGAGTCCAAATGTTGAAATTAGTGCAGTATGAGGAATATTCTTTAAAACTATTTTTTCTTCAGACCCACCAATCAGAATCTTTTGATATTTGCTATGCACCATCATCAGGCTGGTGAGATTTAAGTTTCTTCAAGCCAAGCCTATATTTTGGCTCACCAGGGTTTCGCAAATTGCGAGAACGGTGATTTCATTCCTGTGATGTTCTTGCAAATGCTTGTTAAGAAGATCCATATTTACCATTCCCCCCAAAATATAAGCATTTTTTCATCAGATAAAATTTAATAAAATTAAATTAATTTTAGAGCTGAAACGATTAAAGGGTTTTTGTGATTGATTAATCGCATTGGTTAACCTTGGTTAACTGATTAATCACTTGCCCCAATAGGTAGCTGAATAATTGCTGTACCGTTGACCATTTATATAATTAAAACTTTACTCAGCATAATGGACAAAACCGGGCAACGCCATATACAAACATGTCCATTCAAATTTTATTATATTTTCAATTTTTGTCTCAAAACATAGCTTATGACCCCTCAATGGAACAAGCTCATTGAGCTTGTTCCAATAAGGGGGGGGGGGGGTCATAAGCTATGTTTTTGAGACAAACATTGAAAATCTTTAGTAATTCAAGAATTTCTTGTGCAAGTATCGTCTACTACCTGCATTTGGTGAAGGGTTGAGAATGACCGTTTTCAGCTACTGATACAGTATAATGATCATGCAAGTGAACAAGTATTTTGGCACGTAACTGGCACGTACCCTGCCATATAGTACCGTACTTCAAAAGTAACGGTTAACCGATCAATTACTTTTTTTATCAATCAATATATTGATCATTAGTTAGTCGATTAATCGGTGTGAGCCAGTGTGAGATTCAAGTTTGTTTACGCCAAGTCTCTGGGTTCATGTTTGGGCTCACTGTGGGAGATTCAAGTTTGTTTACGCCAAGTCCCTGGGTTCATATCTGGGCTCACTGTGGGAGCCTGAATTATAACTTAGTTCAAAATGAGGAATATTCTTCAAAAGTATTCTTCACATTCAACAGTCAGAATGTTTTGATATATACAGTATCCTTAGGGAGGTGAGATATAAGTTTGTTAAAGAAAAGTCCCTGGGTTCATATTTGGGCTTCCTGTAGGAGCCCGAATTGTACCAAAATTTCTATTTTCCAAATTGAGAGGCTGATTTGAAGCAAATTTGATATGATGGGCTTATTGGGTCGTAAGTACCTAATTTATGCCAAAACATTTTCCTGTGGCCCTGTGGGAACTGAAGGATCTAAATATAGAAAAAATTTAAAACGCCCATATCTTCAAAACTACATGGCACTGAGAATTTTTATTTTGTGTGACGCTTCCTTACGAATAGCCGAAAAGAATGGTAAAAAAAAATTGTCATCAGTTTTATCATAGGGAAGTTTTCCAGGACTTATGCGGAGTCATCATTTTAGTAATGGGAAAAACATTAAAGAATCTTCTTCTCCCATACCACTGCTCCAAAGGCTTTCATAGTTTGCATATAACATCTTTGGAAGATTTATTCGCATGTTTGTTGAAATCAAATCCCTGGGTCCATATTTGGGCTCTCTATGATTAGATTTGTGCAATATGAGGAATATTTTTTAAAAATCTTCTTCTGATCCACTCTTCAGAATATTTTGATATTTGGGATGCTGCATCCTTAGAGGGGTGGGATTCAAGTTTGTTTGAGCCAAGTCCCCGGGTTCATATTTGGGCTCCCTGTGGGAGTCCAAATTACAACTAAGTTCAATAAGAGGAATATTCTTTAAAATCAAGTAATCAGAATCTTTTGATATTAGTATATAGAAGCATCCTTAGGGATGTGAGATTCAAATTTGTTCAAGCCAAGTCCTTGGGTTCATATTTGGGCTCTCTGTGGGAGCCTGAATGATAACTTAGTTCAATATGAGGAATATTCTTTAAAAATCCTTTTTTTGAGATCCACCGGTCAGAGTCTTTGGATATTTTGTATAAGCTTTTCTTATGAGGGGCAGATACAACTAAATGTTCAAATAAATTCCCTGGGTTGATATTTAGGCTACCATGTCAGGTGAATGCCATCAGGCCCTCTGGGGGCTCTTGTTTGTTTTCTGTTTGACAACATTGCCCTGGCTCTTCTATCTATATTTTTCATTTTAAGTTAGTCACTACTTTTATTTAGGCTTCCCAAATTTGTTACTGCATGTCTGTCTGTCTGTCCTTCAGATGAAATGTTTCTTTGCTTTTCATTTGCCTGGGTCAACATTTTAAATAATTTACAGCTATCTTTCACCCCCCCCCCCCCCACACACACACACACACAAACACACACACAAACAAAAATCTAGGCTGGCAAGTATTGAGTATTTTATCAAAAAAGTGGTACTCGAGTACTACGAGTACTGAGTACTTTGGACCCAGCCTATCACAAGTATATTAAACATCAAAGAGTATATTATATACTTGAAACAAATACAGTACAGTGGCAGTGTACTGCTCACTTTCCATGGATGGGCAATATTTCCACGGATACAAATTCATACAATAATATTTGATGCCAAACACTAACTACAGGTATAATCATCAACAATTTAAATAATGAAGCACCAGGTACAACCCGGTGCTTCATCAATTAAAATTTTGCAGATGATGATTTTTATTGACAGGTAAACGCATGAGTGGACATCACTGTCCGCGCGTGTGTTACAACCTGTCCACGGCGACTGTACTGTAACTTGTCATCTTTGTGAACATATTTTCTACAATTTCACTCCTTTTGACAGAATGTGTGCCTGTGGGGATTAAAACCAAAATAGTGAAAGTGCACTTGTGGATATTTGCCGCACAAGCACAGCACTAATGAATCAATATTTGATGATTTTAGGAATTGTAACAGTGTCATGAGACACCACAGTTGCAGGTTCTGATCATTCTGTTGGAAAAAATCACTGTTTTATGACTCGAGGTGCCTTAACTGAGAAAACTTAGGCTTTTTCTTACAAAGATTGCAAAATATCAAACACAATGTGAAATGTGTTCAGAAGCAAGAATGTGATTAAAAATAATGGGAAATTCATGTCACCATCAATTTATTTATAAATTAATATAGTTTTTTAGCTCACCTGAGCAAAGTTCAGTGGGAGCTTTACTGACCACATTCTGTCCGTCGTCCGTCCGGCGTTAACTTTACATTATTCAAATGTTGGGTAAATGTTTATTACCTAATGCCAATTCCGATTTGTTCAAATGAAGTTGCCCCCTTCTCCTGGGTGGTGCCATGCCGCCAAGGGGCACCAAAATCTTCTTCTCATCAACCAGCAGTAGCAGAGGCTTGATATATGGTATGCAGCTTCCTTTTAAGGTGTAGACTTGGATTTCTTTAAGCGAAGTTTGATGGGTTATATTTGGCGTCGTTATGGGAGGGGCGAAATTTTTGGCCCCGCCCAAAATTTCTATTTTCCGAACCGAGAGGCTGATTTGAATCAAATTTTATGTGAGGGCTTATTGGGTCATAAGTACCTAATTTATGCCAAATTTTCTTTTTCTGTAGCACCGTGGAAACCGCAGGAGCTAAAAACAGAAAAAAAAGTAAAACGCCATATTTGCAAAACTGCGCGGCAGTTTGGTGTGAAGCTTCCTTATGACCAACCGAAAGGATTGGTCCAAAAAATTGCCATCGGTTTTATCATAGGGTACAGTTTCGGGACTTTGAAAACACTTTTTAACACTGTAGGCAATGGGAAAAACATTAAAAAATCTTCTTCTCCAGATCCAGCAGGCAGAATCTTTCGATATATGGTATGCAATATTGTAGGGTGGACCTGATTCGAGTTTGTTCAAATCCGCCCCTGGGTTTATATTTGGGCTCAGTATAGGAGCCCGAATTCAAACTTAGTGCATTTCAGGCAAATTTCTTAAAAATCTTCTTCACCAGAGGCAGCTGGCAGAATCTTCTGATATTTGGTATGCAACATTGTGGGGTGGATCTGATTCAAGTTTGTTTAAATCGGCCCCCTGGATTCATATTTGGGCTCACTATAGAAGCATTTCAGGCAAATTTCTTTAAAAATATTCCTCTCCAGATCCAGCAGTCAGAATCTTTTCATATTTGGTATGCGACATTGTGGGGTGGATCTGATTCAAGTTTGTTCAAATGAGCCCCCTGGATTCATATTTGGCCTCACTATAGAAGCTCGAATTCGAACTCAGTGCATTTCAAGGAAATTTCTTAAAAAATCTTCTTCTCCAGATCCAGCAGGCAGAATCTTTTGATATTTGATATGCAAAATTGTGGGGTGGATCTGATTCAAGTTTGTTCAAATCGGCCCCCTGGGTTCATATTTGGGCTCAGTATAGGAGCCCAAATATGAACTTAGTGCATTTCAGGCAAATGTCTTTGAACATCTTCTTCTCAAGATCCAGCATCAGAATCTCTTGATATTGGGTATGCAGCATGCTTAGGGGGTGAGATTCAAGTTGTTCAAGCCAAGTCCCTGGGTTCATATTTGGGCTCACTGTGGTAACCCGAATTATAACCTAGTTCAAAATGAGGAATTTTCTTTAAAAATCTTCTTCAGATCCAGCAGTCGGAATGTTTCGATATTTGGTATGCAGCATTCTTAGGGGGATGAGATTCAAGTTTGTTCAAGCTATGTCCCTGGGTCCATATTTGGGCTCACTGTAGGAGCCCGAATGATAACTTAGTTCAAAATGAGGAATTTTCTTTAAAAATCTTCTTCTTCAGATCCAGCAGTCAGAATGCTTAAATATTTGGTATGCAGCATTCTTAGGGGGTGAGATTCAAGTTTGTTCAAGCCATGTCCCTAGGTCCATCTTTGGGCTCACTGTGGCAGCTTGAATTATAACTTAGTTCAAAATGAGGAATGTTCTTTAAAAATCTTCTTCAGATTCAGCAGATGAATGCTTTTGATATTTTTTATGCAGCATCCTTAGGAGGCAAGATTCAAGTTTGTTCAAGTCATGACCCTAGGTCCATGTTTGGGCTCACTGTGGGAGCTCGAATTGTAACTTAGTTCAAAATGAGGAATTTTCTTTAAAAATCTTCTTCTTCAGATCCAGCAGTTGGAATGTTTTGATATTTGGTGTGCGGTATCCTTAGGGGGTGAGATTCAAGTTTGTTAAAGCCATGTCCCTAGGTCCATATTTGGGCTCACTGTGGGAGCTTGAATTGTAACTTAGTTCAAAATGAGGAATTTTCTTAAAAAATCTTCTTCAGGTCCAGCAGATGAATGCTTTTGATATTTTTTATGCAGCATCCTTAGGAGGCAAGATTCAAGTTTGTCCAAGTCATGTCCCTAGGTCCATGTTTGGGCTCACTGTGGGAGCTCGAATTGTAACTTAGTTCAAAATGAGGAATTTTCTTTAAAAATCTTCTTCTTCAGATCCAGCAGTTGGAATGTTTTGATATTTGGTGTGCGGCATCCTTAGGGTGTGAGATTCAAGTTTGTTAAAGCCATGTCCCTAGGTCCATATTTGGGCTCACTGTGGGAGCTTGAATTGTAACTAAGTTGAAAATGAGGAATTTTCTTAAAAAATCTTCTTCAGGTCCAGCAGATGAATGCTTTTGATATTTTTTATGCAGCATCCTTAGGAGGCAAGATTCAAGTTTGTTCAAGTCATGTCCCTAGGTCCATGTTTGGGCTCACTGTGGGAGCTCGAATTGTAACTTAGTTCAAAATGAGGAATTTTCTTTAAAAATCTTCTTCTTCAGATCCAGCAGCTGGAATGTTTTGATATTTGGTGTGCGGCATCCTTAGGGGGTGAGATTCAAGTTTGTTAAAGCCATGTCCCTAGGTCCATATTTGGGCTCACTGTGGGAGCTTGAATTGTAACTTAGTTCAAAATGACGAATTTTCTTAAAAAATCTTCTTCAGGTCCAGCAGATGAATGCTTTTGATATTTTTTTATGCAGCATCCTTAGGAGGCAAGATTCAAGTTTGTTCAAGCCATGTCCCTAGGTCCATGTTTGGGCTCACTGTGGGAGCCCCAATTGTAACTTAGTTCAAAATGAGGAATTTTCTTTAAAAATCTTCTTCTTCAGATCCAGCAGTTGAAATGTTTTGATATTTGGAGTGCGGCATCCTTGGGGGGGGGGGGGGGGGAGGGAGGGGGGGAGATTCAAGTTTGTTAAAGCCAAGTCCCTGGGTTTATATATGGGCTCCCTGTGGGAGCCAGAATTATAACTCGGTTCAATATGAGGAATATTCTTTAAAAATCATTTTTTTTAGATCCACTTGTCAGAATCTTTGGATATTTGGTATAAGCTTTTCTTAGCAGGAGTAGATGCAACTTGTTGAAATCAATTCTCTGGGTTAATATTTAGGTTGCCATGTACAGGTGGGCGCCCTCAGACCCCCTGGGGCCTCTTGTTTTATGAAAAAATGCATACTGAGAGCTTGGGGGCGGGGGGGGGGGTACATCCAGGGCTATAATTTACCTCATCCCTAGGTAAAAGAATATTTGACATCATTTGTTAAGATAAAATGGCACTTTCTATTGATATTGGTGGATTATATAGCCTCAGCCAGGGCTTATAAGAATCTGAGAATCGATTCCCGTAGAGATCCGTGCAACAAAACCAGTGAGAAACCATGTAGCTTCTCGTAACATTGCTGCTAGGATTCACATGAAAAGAACTGAGTCAGTTTAACCCTTTACCTAACACAAAGGCTGCAAATTAATCAATACAACACTAACATGACCTGAAATATTGTGACACTGGCAATAAAATTTGTACAAATATAGCTGTCATTGGAACCGGCTCTCATCAGCCGGTTCTAGTAACATCCATAATTATTACGCTTGATGAATATTGTTTATTTTTAGCTCACCTGACTGTAAGTCAGGGGGCGCTTAAATGATGACTTTCTGTCTGTCGACCATCAGTCCATCCTGTCTAGCGTGAACTTTACATTACCAACCTCTCCTCATAAACAACTGAGCTGAATTGAACCAAATTTGATATTCCTGTTCCTCATCATATATGAATTCCAGTTTGTTCAAATAACGTTGCCACAGCCACAGGGGGCCCCAAGCATTTCTCTGATAGCATGCATAAATTGTTTTCCAAAATTGAAAAAAAATCTTCTCCAGAACCATGTATAAGAATCTTTTGATACTTGGTATACAGCATCTCTAGGGGTGGTCCTTCAGATCCACCAGTCAGAATGCTTTCATATTTGGAATGCAACATTTCTAGTGTGTGTGTGTGGGGGGGGGGGGGGGGGCAGGGGGGCGGGGGGGGGGGTAGATTGAAGTTTGTTTGAATCGGAACTCTGGGTTAATATTTGGTCTATCTATTGAAGCCCAAAGTTTAACTTAGTGCAGTATGAGGAAATGTCTTTAAAACTCTATTTTTTCAGATCCACCAGTCAGAATCCTTTCGTATTTGGCTTACAGCATCTCTAAGGGGGTCAGATTCATGTTTGTTCAAGCCAAATCTATGGATTAATATATGGGCTCATTATGGGAGTGCAAATTAACTCAAAGCAACATGAGAAAATTTCTTTAAAAATCTTTTTCTTCAGACCCACTAGTTTTATGCTTTAATATTTGGTGTACAACATCTCTGGGGAGGTCAGATGTAAATGTGTTCCAGTTTGGTTCCTGCCAGTCAGAACCCTTTCATATTTGATATTGCAGGAAGGGGTGGGGGGGGGGGGGGGGCAGATTTGAGTTTGTTCATTTCAGGTCTGTGGCTTAATATTTGGGCAGGGGTGTGTTAGGTTCGAGGTTGTTCATAAATGTTCAAATCCATTCCTTAGAGCTTTTCCATAAGATTTGCCTTTCAAAGTGCAGTGACACAACAGCCCTTTGAAGTTTGGCAGTACTTGTCTACAGCTGTCAGAATTGGAAGCAATCAGGAAGACCTATGCTAATAATCATCTGACATGGACAATAGAATTATGAATAATTTCATAACATTATTCCTATGTAGTGTCCATGAACCTTGACTAACTGAATCTGACCCAAAATACTTCTCTGAACCACCTCGTCAGGTGAGCGATTAAGGCCCCAGGGGGAGGGGGTGGTAAAAATCAGTAGTTGGTGTTGTACAAATTAAAAAGCTGTATTGGGTAAAGGGTTAACATGCATTATCAGTATGCAAAAGGGGTTCAATCAACCTGACCTAATAGGATCCTGGCCAATAGCAGGTCTGAATTCTCGGAACGATTTCCGCAAGAATCCAAATGGATTCTCCCAAATTTAGAGGAACTATAAGCCCTGCACAACCCCAATTTTGAAACAAAATTGACATATTGTTTCATGGTGGTGGGGCCCTATTTATCTTGCTGTATGATTAATTAAAACAGATTTTGTGAAAAGGTTTTGTGTGCTGATGTAGATTTTAGTTTTATTTTGGGATTTGGGTAGTTTCAAAGAAAGCTGTGAATTCTTATCCCTCCCAACTTATTGGGTAACAGAGTAGAAACTTTGTCGGAGGCAATAGCAGTTTTTAAGCCTATTTGACACAGATTGGACAGTTCTCTTCAAAAGAACAAATTTCCCATGCTTTGGACTAGACAGAAGCCAAAAGTTGAATTATTTTTCAGAAATGACTCTTTCATCACATGGAAGAGGTAAATGTATCCTTGGTAGGGTTGGGTTTGCTCATAGGTATAACTGTTGTAAATATTTTAATTAGATTTACCTGCCTCGAAAAGTTTCGCTCGGAAATTATGTAATTCCCAAAACTAAGCAGTCCTTGGGAAATATATTGTTTCAATAAACATTTGAAGAAGTCTACTGACATTTTGCACTACTGTTGAATGTTCCAGATGAATAAAGAGGATGATTTGAGGACTTTTAGAACCTAAAAATTTGTTTGACTGTTGGTGTGTTTTGTTTGGGAATTCCCTGAGAAATATGAACATGTGACCAGCACTTCCCTTTCTGTTAGTTTTTTTCTTTTATTTGTTGCATGACCCCTGTTTAAAAATCACAAAAAAGTTGTCTGAATGGCTATACTTGACAAAAAATATTTGAATGCTAAATTTAAAATGATGCGACCATATTTTTTTCGCCTGAACGTTATAATGGTCGCCTATGGGAAAATATTTAGTACTGTGAAACGTATTCATGTTTGGATGAAATTAAACAATTGCAGGAATTCGACTGAATAAACCAAAATGTTTTTGGAGTAATGGTTGCGGAATGAAATATTTCAATATGTTGGATACTTTGGGGTTCCTTCTTGCACCTTGCGTATTGTCATATTACGTCATAACGTCATTATATAGGATGGCTGTTCAATAAATATGTGGGTAGACAAATCAATATTTTCAACGTGCAGACCTGGGGCTGCACGTTGAAAATATTGATTGGACTACCCCAAATAATAAATATGGACTCTTCTAATTGCTGCCATTGAACTGGCATGGACGATACCTCTAAAGTTCAAAGGGTTAAAATTTTGATAACTTGACATCAGTGCGCAGATTGGTAGCCAGGTAGTTAAGTATGCACGTGTCTTATACCAGAGGTCGCGGGATCAATCCTCGGTTAGGGAAAACTCACGAGATATCTGAAAACTCATTTGCAGCATCAGTTGGGGGGTTGATGTTGTCACGTCGGATGCCGACGTACAATGCCCCTCCTGTGCGGAGATCCATTCGTAGTATTCGAGAAGATCGAGGTCAACCATGAAGTAGCTGCTATGAAGATCACTCAGCATGCATGTGTCATTGCGGCTGGGGTAGACGTTAATATTAGTCGCACCACGTGCTCGCAAATAATATTGGAAAACAAATAATCTTAAAACTTATAAACAAAATTAGCATGTAGAGAGTTACACTTCTCCCCTTTCTAGGAATATAACACCCACATCTTCGGCGAGAATAGTATGATAAACTAAAGAAACGGAATGATGATACCAGTAAACAGAGTATTCTATATTTTTGTTTGGAAACCATCTAGTGTTGACCTTGAAACTTGAACTTTGAAGATTTTAAATAGATTGTGGTTGTGTCTACATAAACTCATGCGATCTCATATATGATGGTATAAGATATAATTCCATTCTGACGTCACACGAAATGACGGTCGCGCCCCTTGTGAACTTTACTAACAAGTCCTTGTTCTGCGCTTTTATCTATTTCAATAATCAGACCGTAATTTCAAATGAAAATATTGTTATCTATAGATTCCATTTATCAGTAGGGTATGTAGATAGTTTATTTATGTACCTTTTCATAGAGAATTGATTATTGTTTATAAGAATGGAATCAATATAAACGTACACAGTCGATTGGAAATAAGATGTTACATTCAAAGTGAGGTAAGTAATTTATAAAAGTCTCTCACGAACGAATAAAAAAAAAGAAAAAGGTGCTTCAAAAGATGTTAATATGCGTACAATGATGAATAGGAAACACTTCACTCTCATTCTAGCGTGGTGAAATATCTAACATAATGATATTTCTATACCTTGAATTTCAAATATTAAACCCTTCTATTATTAATAATGACACGTGTGTACAGTACAGCCGCTGTGGACAGATCACTTTCCACAGGTGGGCAATATTTCCACGGACGCAATAATATTAGATTCCAAACACTAATTACAGAAATAATCCTGAAAAATTTATTTATTAATTAAAATTGTGCTAATGATGAGTTTTACTACCTGGTAAACACATGCGTGGACGTAAGAGCTCACGCGTGGATTACGACCAATCCACGGTGACTGTACTGTGTATATTTTCTGTACAACTTTGTTAAATAGTTTTATCATTTTTCCAATTTTTTCCATGACATCCCACTAATCTGTTTGTTTGTTGATTGTTTCATTAAACTTTGTTGGTAATGATATCGTCGCCTGTGTGCTAGAATGTTCTACAGTTAAAACTAGAAGTCCTGTCATGAAATGCGCACAAATAGCACGTTGATATACGCGTTAATGTGCGCGTTATGGCCCAAGTAAAGCTATCAAATTCTGTACATATGGCCTGTGCACAGGCATTGTTTCAGCCAATAGACCTCCGGGTAACCCGGAGGTCCATTGGCAGAAACATTGCACGTGTTTGCTATGAGTAACCAAGAGAACCTGCCGTGCTTTGGATGCCATTCGATATGGCAATTGCGCGCAATTCCAACGCGCAATTGAGCCTATATAAGCGCACTATTCGTGACAGGACTTCTAGTTTTAACTGTATATCCCAGAGGGGACAGAGTACTCCCATGGGGGACATAGAACATTCTAGCACTCTGGCGACCATATGATCGGATGTGGATCAAATACTCCCATAAACAAGAAAAATACAATGACCTTTAGACAACAATGAAACAAAGTTTTAGACAGTAGATATCCGGAATGAACTTTCTCCTTATTGATATTAACCTTTTACCCAACGCAGAAGATATTAACCCTTTTTGACTACAGTTATCGGTACGTTTTAACGTGACGAAAAATCCGTTTTTTTCGACGTCAAACGCAATCGTTAGCCATTTGAACCCTGGTGGTATATTCCATATCAGTTCAATGACAGCAACAGGAACAGTCCATATTCATTATTTGGAGGTAGACCAATTAATATTTGCAACGTGCAGACAAGTGGCTGCACGCTAAAAATATTGAATGGTCTAACCCCACACATGCACTTAGCATGAACCTTATTTACTGAAGTTATGACGTATGATGTTCCTTTACGGACATTTCGTACGTAATATTACATACCGTAGTCACAATGCACTGCAATTGTCGTACGTAATATTACGTACCATAGTCGGAACGCACGGCAATTTTTGTACGTAATACCATTTTTGTACGTAATACCAGGTACCATAGTCGCAAAGCACGGCAAGTTCCGTACGTAATACTACGTACCGTAGTCACAACGCATTAATTTTCGTACCTAATATTACGTACCATAGTCGCAACGCACGGCAACGTTCATACGTAATATTACGTACCGTAGTCGCAAAAGGTTAAAATGTATTATTTTTATTATTATTTCTGTTTTAAATATTTCGAATAATATCAACAGTACCATAGCATGTGACCACCCATTGGGACGAGCCCTACAAGTTCGCTCCAAGGAGGAGTCACGCAGGGACGCCGTTGGAGAGTCTTCAATGGGGTTGTGTTATCAGTTAGATATTTAACTGGGGTTGGGGTCATGCAGGACATGCTGTAGGCGTGTTCCGAGGGGCACGTACTCGTCTTAGGGGAGGGACTGAGTGGGGGGGGGGGGGGGGTATCTCGATGGTGGGGTGATTTTTGAACCCCTTAGATAAATTCTGAGGGATCCCTCTGTTTTAAATTTAGTCATTTTATCCACAAACAATGCATTTCCCACGATAGGTCCATCAGGTTTTCGTTACACTGGCTGACAGCTATTGAATCTATACCTGCTCCTTCCAACTGAGTGTCAGTCAGCAACAGCCAATATCTTCACCTATTCTGCCACTACCTACTCCTTCCGACTGAATACCAATCAGCCACATTCAATACCTACAACCACTCAGTCAAAATCTACCCCTTCAGCTAACAGGCATTTTTACTACACCCAATACCTACACCTATCCAGCCAATATCAACACCTTCCAACTGACTGGCTCTCATCTACATCTACATACAGTTTTGCAGCCAACATCAAGTCCTTCAACTGACTGGCAATTAGCAACAGCCAATACTTAGAGCCATTCAGCAATACCAACTCCTTCCAAATGACTGCCAGTCAGCAACAGCCAATACATTCAAATATTCAGACAATACGAACCCCTATCAACTGACTAGCAATCACCTATAGCAAATATCTACTGCTATTGAGCCATTAACTATTCCTTTAACAGACTGGCAGTCAGCAACAGCCAAAACATACGGCTATTCAACCAATACCAACTTCTTCCAACTGACTGTCTGTCAGCAACTACCAATACTTACAGCTATTAAGCCACCACCTGTTCATCCCAACTGACTGGCAGTCAGCTACAGCCATTACCTACGGCTATTCAGCCAATATCTACTCCTGCCAACTGGCAGTCACAACTGACTGGCAGTCATATGAAATCAGTAGGTATTGGCTGAATAGCTGTCAGTCTACAATCATTGTATAGCCTAGTCATTGTAAGGGGAAACGGCACGATGAATTCGAAAAATCAGTAACGGTTCGAATTTCGGAAAAGTCGGAGAATTGTATCGAATATTTCAATATATAGTTCCCTCTCTTACCGAAAATATATAAAATGGAACTGATAGTATTGACTTTCCATGTTTTTGAGAATCGAATGCCATTTTTATTATCTTTATTGGAGTATGAACGTGTGGGGGTGGGTACAAATTATGTATGAATCCCGAAGGGATTCATACAATTTGTACCCATTCACACACGTTCATACCCCAATAAGATTATAAAAAATGCATTGAATTCTTATAATTACATTCCGTAACTGTTTAAACTACTTTTTACAAACAACAAAGCAGAAAGACGAAATAAAACATGTACAAACGAACGAGGCGAAAAACCACCCTCACACAAAAGACAAAGCGCACAACTCTGAGTTGACCGCCGGTTTTCGGCATTGACCCAAATTTGTCAAATTGCCGTCTTTCGCAACGAAACTTGGAATGTTCAAAACAATTTATTTAACATTTCAGTAAACTTCAATCACTGATCACTGAGAGAGGCGCTAAAAGTTATAAACCCGCCCAAACATCGCCCGAATTACATTCTGTCAACTGCGCGCTACCGTAAATGCGGGTCAAAGTTCGACCAAATGTATTCATTGGAAAATGAATTACATTTGGTCATGACGTTTTCATCCAGGTGACCAATGGGAATTGAGTATTTGGACCCAAAACGTATAATTAAATTAACAATGTAATTATTATAATTTACATCGCGAATTTCCAACTTCTTGTGCGATAAATCCGAGCACAGCGAATGACTGAAGCCGATAACCGCAACGATTCGCTGGTTACAGTCGAAAAAAAACCTGCGAACACGGGTTGAGATTTCATAGACTGGTCGGAAAAAATGTTGAAGACATGAAAGAAATTGTTTTTTTTTTTAATTTTTAACTATTGCAATTTATACCTCCAAATTTCCAACTCTTGGAAATTATGATGGTTGGGGAAGGGTGGGGCAGTCTGGAGTAACGGGGTATCTTTATGTTGTAATGTTTGGAGACATATATGTTTTTTAATCTGGTTAATATGTGTTTCTATTCTGATATATTTTCGAATCCGGTAACCAATGTTTTGTCATGAAGGACGATCGGGGAGGCCGCTAGCTCGGGTGCACAGTGGGACGCTGCCATCCCTGCTTTCGGACCACGAGGACGAAAGAGGACAGGCAATGTCCTTCCCGGGTGATCAGGGAGGCCGCTAGCTCGGGTGCACAGTGGGAGGCTGCCATCCCTGCTTACGGACCACGAGGACGGAAGAGGACAGGCAATGTCCTTCCCGGGTGATCAGGGAGGCCGCTAGCTCGGGTGCACAGTGGGAGGCTGCCATCTCTGCTTTCGGACCACGAGGACGGAAGAGGACAGGCAATGTCGTTCCCGGGTGATCAGGGAGGCCGCTAGCTCGGGTGCACAGTGGGAGGCTGCCATCCCTGCTTTCGGACCACGAGGACGGAAGAGGACAGGCAATGTCCTTCCCGGGTGATCAGGGAGGCCGCTAGCTCGGGTGCACAGTGGGAGGCTGCCATCCCTGCTTTCGGACCACGAGGACGGAAGAGGACAGGCAATGTCCTTCCCGGGTGATCAGGGAGGCCGCTAGCTCGGGTGCACAGTGGGAGGCTGCCATCCCTGCTTTCGGAACACGAGGACGGAAGAGGACAGGCAATGTCCTTCCCGGGTGATCAGGGAGGCCGCTAGGTCGGGTGCACAGTGGGAGGCTGCCATCCCTGCTTTCGGACCACGAGGACGGAAGAGGACAGACAATGTCCTTCCCGGGTGATCAGGGAGGCCGCTAGCTCGGGTGCACAGTGGGAGGCTGCCATCCCTGCTTTCGGACCACGAGGACGGAAGAGGACAGACAATGTCCTTCCCGGGTGATCAGGGAGGCCGCTAGCTCGGGTGCACAGTGGGAGGCTGCCATCCCTGCTTTCGGACCACGAGGACGGAAGAGGACAGGCAATGTCCTTCCCGGGTTCGTCACTGATTTTCTTTTCCATGATATATTCTCGAAGTAAAGTTACAATACTCGAAATCTGTTCTGGCGACTTTCAAACTTCAATGGGGGAAGTTTGCGAGGAGGTACCCCATCCAGCTGGGAGGGCGACATCTCCGTCCAACTATCCCATCTCGGGTCTTCGGCCTTCTAGACATGCATGCTTCGGCATGTCATGGCGCGGCTGCTACTGCGAGTAAATGCCCTTTTTCCGGTCTGACTCCCTGCCTTGAAGTGATTCGGGCGCCTCTTAAGTGCCTTCTATTGGAGAAATTGTGTCGCAGAACTGAAACAATAGCTGCCTGTTGCGTTTTTTTACAATCCCTTACTGCACTTTATAAGCATTGTTGTAGGAATGTAACTTGTCACCTCTGCACTGTCTGTATTCATGCTATGCACGGCATGAGCAAGTCGCAATCATATTCTTGGTTGCCTGGCGATTTGTCAGGTTGTTAGATGATTTGGTACAATAATGAGTGATTTCTCGGAAACTGTTTGAAGCTATTCCTGATTTGATCGGGAATGGCGCGAAACAATGTTCATGAAACTGGTCGGACCCCAATTCGATTCAAGGATAGAAATTCTACTTCCCAGGCCTCTTACGTGGAGGGAACAGTTTCGATGGAATCAAATGGAGGCCTTGATTATGACTGTATGTATATTTTCGACGAGAATTATCAAAGCAAAGGGGGCGAATGACGCTGTTTGCTTCACTTGGTGGCCTGATTTGGTTTTCCATCGATGATTTTCCCACGTTTTGCCCACACAATCTTCCAGTCAATACACAGATCTGTAGATAGTATTTGGCGCACGCAGTTGAATCACATTCGTTATGAAAAAGAAAATAATAATGAATTTGTAATTGGTTGCTGTTTTAGCGACGGTTTAATCAACTGGAGTCTTTTCGTGTATACCATCGGTTTTACAGGTGGTAGACTCCCGATTACCCGAGAAAACTCCAAACAAAGACAAGCAACTGTCGCAATCCCCAGCCCACCAACTGGCGTTAATATTACTTGAAGACAAGTTAACTGACAATATGCTATACGAGTTAGTACACCGTGCCTTCGAGCTCAAGTTAACGACGCAGATCAGGATCAATAAAATTGGGACAACAAAGTGAACTTGATTCATTTTAAATTTGGATAACTCAAAGCAGCCAAGTGATTATGGAGTGTAGGGGATATGGCGTCCATCCACCCACTGCCCCAAATCATTTTATGGTCAGCACATTTTTATCTGGATTTCGAGACTAAGATATTGGTTCGCTTTTGCCGGTTCCCGCGTTCTTTCTTGCGGGGGTAAATTTACTTCGTGGACTTCTCTCACACATATAGTCGGTCTCATGTAAACTGAGGTATGTGGCTGATTGGGGATGGTGGCGTCCCAGCATGATCAAATTTGAGTCCGGTATTAATTAGATAAGAAGTTGGGGAGTCCAACTACGTGTATTTGTCCACAAATGAATTTCCTGAGTCTTTTTTTACTATAATCCTCGAAAGAAATATTCCAACTACGTCACTGAGGCATACCTTCGAAGAAGGTATGCCTTGGTGACGTAGTTGGAATACTTCTTCAATCTGAGCTTGAGTGACGATAGTCGGGAGAAATTGGGTTTACCCCCCCCCCCCCTCCCCACCCCAACCGACCGTCATCGTAACGCCTTCTGACTCTAGGCTGACATTTCTCCAACTTTTTATGTTTAGACGAAGTGTCACAACAATAAATTGAATGAGTATTCTCAAATCACAGCGAAGTTTGATTCAATAATTTTGAGAGAAGGGTTCACGTAACTGTAAACCTTTTCCCTTCTCTCGTTCAGCGTGGCATACATTATTTGATGGTATTTTTTGGTGGTAGGAAACAGTAAACAAGAAAAAAATGTTACGTGCAGACATCACAAATTATTCGAAGCGACATTTTTAAAAGGTTCCACACCATATTTCTACTTTTCTCAAACGCAGTATCGGGATAACATTGATTTCAATCAGCTTCGATTTGAAGATTGACACATAAAAGAAACCAAATGAGCGAATTATTTAGCGGTCTTATTGATTGAGTCGACAATCGGAAGTAGTTTAGTGAATGTGGGACTTTAATCACGATAGTCGCCCATGAAATTAAATGTTGAGTTGAGATGATGAGGTTAATTAAAATTGATTTGTTAGCGCATAATTGGAAAGATGGCATATCTAAACATTTTTCTGACTTTCTGCATGCGAGATCGCTCAGTGAAAGAGTAGGATCAGATAAGGTCCATTACAGATGTGTACGTTTATTTTTATCCCGAGGCGATGCTATCTAAAAATTCGAACGACTGATTTTTCAATGCTGTTATTGTGTTTTTCCACTCTTTGAGAGAGAGAGATGGTTTGTCTCAAGGCGTCTGGTTTTACTGTTATTGCCACTGACCTGGATAGAAGTGGGGTTCTGGAATGCTCGTTGGTTATAAATAAAAAGGGGTATATCTGTTATCGCAATCATAAGGCGTGAGGCGGAAATTGCTATAAATAAACAGTGCTGAATACCCTGATAGAACCACCACAAAGCAGCGGCAATAAACTGTCAGATTCCCCAACGAACTAACTCCTCGCAAGCGGGTTTAGAATTCGTTGAAGACAAGTGCACCATTGACGTGCTGTACGCCTAAGTACACTGCACCACCGAGCGTGATCCTGCGTGGGCACTCGAGATTAAGTACCTTGCCACCGCGGAACACAGCGCATTTATCACTGGTGGGGACTGAACCGTGGATCTTTCAAGTTGAATTTCAATTCCGTAACAACTGAGCCATCGCGCACCCTAGTAGAAGTCATAAGGAGAGTAAGTATTTAATTTATATATAGAATAAACGTATAGTGTTTTCAAGTAAAAAAAAATATTCTACGAGTTGGATTAAGAATGAAACCGACGAGCCTCTGGAGGCTCGTCGGTTTCATTCTTAATCCTGCCCGTAGAATACTTTTTTTACTTGAACACACTCGTTTATTTTTTTATCCCATAAATCTTCTACAGGGCAGATGCGGCAAAATCGACCTATAATTCGCTTCAAAACACGGCGAGAAGTGAGGAGCACATTGGTCCACTTCCCTCGACCAGCAAAATTGGCACAAATAAACAAGGCGCAGTAATATATTTGTCTAAAAATAATTCCCCTACAAATTTGAGCTAAACTTTCAAAAATACTTTATTATATGAGCAGTCGGTGATGTTTTCTACTGGCATTGTGCAATACTTTCAAAAAGATTTAAAGAATCGAACTATTAATTATGCTAGACAAATGTGGTAGAGGCCAGAGGTCAACAAGTCCGTCGCTACTAGGGGAATAAATTATTTCAGTGTTAAACCTATGGGGAAAATTTATCACTCTACTAGGTGAATAGAGCAAAAATTTATCCTAGGCCTTTATTGTTCAAATAAACGGCCATTTATGGGATAAATATTGTTTATTAGTGCTTAACTCAACATCAGCAACTAAGGCTTTATTGTTGCGAAAAAGTTATGTAGGCACAAAGATAACTAAATAAAATAAAATGTTTGCTTAAAACATGAAAAATGTACTTTATCGTGACTGTGAAAGGGGAAAGTAAGTTGTATCAGAGCAAACCGTACACCAACAAGTGTTCACCCTAAATAACCATACTAGTCGCCAAGCGTATACACATAAACTAGCAACGTATACTACACATTGCAACCACAATGCATTAAGATGCATTTGGCAATTTAGAGGCCACAAGAGCAAAATAATAGACCAAGAGAGGCTCTCACAATACTACCTTGTCAGCCCTGGGGTAGAAGCCCAAAGAACCTAATGTCGGATCGTGAACTGAACGTCAACAGCGGTCAATGTCTTAATGATGTAGCGTATGCGTTATGGTGTTGCGACATCGTTATCAACGAAAACCGTCTCGTGGGAAATACTATCGAGAAAACTCTCAGCTTTCCTACCAATCTTTTATCAGATACGAATATTATATACCGGAAGTCATACAGTAATATATATAGAGCACGCACGCCAATAGCCGTATCCATTGGGAGAAGCGAAAAACACGTATCATATCGTTTTCGGGCAAAGCTTTGGTTTTACTCTGACAAAGATCCGGCAAATGTGGGTTACCTGGACCCTCTTATACTACTTACGTTTATTCGATCCGAATTCCGAATTGTGTTTATATAGATAATGGGCGTGTTTATCGAGATTTAACGAGATCCTTACCACCACAGAATGCCTTGTTGGAAATACTGACTGATAACAAATTTTCCGAGGGAGTATCAGATGGGGCGTGATGGTGTCATCTGGGAAAATATTATATGAATTTTGGGATCTAAAATATAAGCACTTTGCACTATTGTATGTGGAAATTACATAGAAAATAGCCTATAAAGTTTGTAGGCTTATTTTATTTTACGTGGGAACAGTTTAGAGCCTAGGCTATAATAAGGTAACAAAGAATTGAGTGGGTATGATGTATCGGGGTAAGTGATATTGCCCCATTTTATCTAAATGTTCAAATCACAAACAGGAGATACAGTACAGTCTCCGTGGACTGGTCGTAGTCCACTAGGGGGCAGTGTTGTTTATGCACGCGTTTACCACTGTCGCCAAAGTTTTAATTAATGAAGTACCAGGTTGTACCTGGTGCCTTATTAATTATTATTATTCTTTACTGGTGTTTAAGGTCACAAATTTCTGCACAATGGCTAGCCATGACCGTGGCAGTTTTACAGGTGGAGGAGTACACGGAGAGAACCACCGAGCAACGGCGAGCAACTGTCAGCTCCCCAACATACCAACTCCACACAAGCAGGCTTAGCATTGGTTGAAGACAGGTGCACCGTCGACGTGCAGTACGCTTTAGTACACAGCGTCACGGTGCCCCCGCGTGGGCAATTGGGTTGAAGTGTCTTGCCCAGGGACACAACGCGGTTGCCGCAGGTGGGGTTCGAACCGAGGACCTCTCGGCTTGCAGCCTGCACCTCTACCAACTGAGCCACCGCGCCCCCTGGTGCCTTATTAATTAATTTGTGGATGATTATTCCTATAATTCGTGTTTGGGAGCTAATATTATTGCGTCCTTGGAAATATTGCTCACCCGCGGAAAGTGACCAGTCCACGGTGGCCGTACTGTAGTGGAGTTCCAATTGTCTGTGGGGATGCGTTCGAATTCGGCGCATCTCCCCTGGCTACGTGCCTCTTCTGAGACCGTAACACGAAAAATAGTAACATGGCTTCAGCTTTCCAATAGCGTTTGTTTCTTTTTGGTCCGTAATAACTTAACATGTTCACTTTTCAGTGCCCTGAAAGCGTGCCCATCTCAGTGTATTCGGTATTCAAAGACATCAAAATCTGTTCTTTAAAAAGCAACCGGCTACTGCGAGGCATCGGGAAATGAGATACAATCCAGAAATAAGTTTGTGTTGTGCCTTGTCTGTTTATAGCAATACCCCTCCTCCTCATCCCCCTCCTCCGATATGGCGGCAAGTTGATCACTCTTCTATAACTGATGGTAATGAACGTTCCAGCAATCCACTTTAAAGTACCCCTCCTCCTCATCCCCATCCTCCGATATGGCGGCAAGTTGATCACTCTTCTATAACTGATGGTAATGAACGTTCCAGCAATCCACTTTAAAGTACCCCTCCTCCTCATCCCCATCCTCCGATATGGCGGCAAGTTGATCACTCTTCTATAACTGATGGTAATGAACGTTCCAGCAATCCACTTTAAAGTACCCCTCCTCCTCATCCCCATCCTCCGATATGGCGGCAAGTTGATCACTCTTCTATAACTGATGGTAATGAACGTTCCAGCAATCCACTTTAAAGTACCCCTCCTCCTCATCCCCATCCTCCGATATGGCGGCAAGTTGATCACTCTTCTATAACTGATGGTAATGAACGTTCCAGCAATCCACTTTAAAGTACCCCTCCTCCTCATTCTCCTCCTCCGATATGGCGGCAAGTTGATCACTCTTCTATAACTGATGGTAATGAACGTTCCAGCAATCCACTTTAAAGTACCCCTCCTCCTCATTCTCCTCCTCCGATATGGCGGCAAGTTGATCACTCTTCTATAACTGATGGTAATGAACGTTCCAGCAATCCACTTTAAAGTACCCCTCCTCCTCATTCTCCTCCTCCGATATGGCGGCAAGTTGATCACTCTTCTATAACTGATGGTAATGAACGTTCCAGCAATCCACTTTAAAGTACCCCTCCTCCTCATTCTCCTCCTCCGATATGGCGGCAAGTTGATCACTCTTCTATAACTGATGGTAATGAACGTTCCAGCAATCCACTTTAAAGTACCCCTCCTCCTCATTCTCCTCCTCCGATATGGCGGCAAGTTGATCACTCTTCTATAACTGATGGTAATGAACGTTCCAGCAATCCACTTTAAAGTACCCCTCCTCCTCATTCTCCTCCTCCGATATGGCGGCAAGTTGATCACTCTTCTATAACTGATGGTAATGAACGTTCCAGCAATCCACTTTAAAGTACCCCTCCTCCTCATTCTCCTCCTCCGATATGGCGGCAAGTTGATCACTCTTCTATAACTGATGGTAATGAACGTTCCAGCAATCCACTTTAAAGTACCCCTCCTCCTCATTCTCCTCCTCCGATATGGCGGCAAGTTGATCACTCTTCTATAACTGATGGTAATGAACGTTCCAGCAATCCACTTTAAAGTACCCCTCCTCCTCATTCTCCTCCTCCGATATGGCGGCAAGTTGATCACTCTTCTATAACTGATGGTAATGAACGTTCCAGCAATCCACTTTAAAGTACCCCTCCTCCTCATTCTCCTCCTCCGATATGGCGGCAAGTTGATCACTCTTCTATAACTGATGGTAATGAACGTTCCAGCAATCCACTTTAAAGTACCCCTCCTCCTCATTCTCCTCCTCCGATATGGCGGCAAGTTGATCACTCTTCTATAACTGATGTTAATGAACGTTCCAGCAATCCACTTTAAAGTACCCCTCCTCCTCATTCTCCTCCTCCGATATGGCGGCAAGTTGATCACTCTTCTATAACTGATGGTAATGAACGTTCCAGCAATCCACTTTAAAGTACCCCTCCTCCTCATTCTCCTCCTCCGATATGGCGGCAAGTTGATCACTCTTCTATAACTGATGGTAATGAACGTTCCAGCAATCCACTTTAAAGTACCCCTCCTCCTCATTCTCCTCCTCCGATATGGCGGCAAGTTGATCACTCTTCTATAACTGATGGTAATGAACGTTCCAGCAATCCACTTTAAAGTACCCCTCCTCCTCATTCTCCTCCTCCGATATGGCGGCAAGTTGATCACTCTTCTATAACTGATGGTAATGAACGTTCCAGCAATCCACTTTAAAGTACCCCTCCTCCTCATTCTCCTCCTCCGATATGGCGGCAAGTTGATCACTCTTCTATAACTGTTGGTATTGAGTGTTCCAGCAATCCACTTTAAAGTACCCCTCCTCCTCATCCCCATCCTCCGATATGGCGGCAAGTTGATTACTCTTCTATAACTGTTGGTATTGAGTGTTCCAGCAATCCACTTTATAGTACCCCTCCTCCTCACCCCCCTCCTCCGATATGGCGGCAAGTTGATCACTCTTCTATAACTGATGGTAATGAGTGTTCCAGCAATTCACTTTAAAGTACCCCTCCTCCTCCTCATTCTCCTCCTCCGATATGGCGGCAAGTTGATCACTCTTCTATAACTGATGGTAATGAACGTTCCAGCAATCCACTTTAAAGTACCCCTCCTCCTCATTCTCCTCCTCCGATATGGCGGCAAGTTGATCACTCTTCTATAACTGTTGGTATTGAGTGTTCCAGCAATCCACTTTAAAGTACCCCTCCTCCTCATCCCCATCCTCCGATATGGCGGCAAGTTGATTACTCTTCTATAACTGTTGGTATTGAGTGTTCCAGCAATCCACTTTATAGTACCCCTCCTCCTCACCCCCCTCCTCCGATATGGCGGCAAGTTGATCACTCTTCTATAACTGATGGTAATGAGTGTTCCAGCAATTCACTTTAAAGTACCCCTCCTCCTCCTCATTCTCCTCCTCCGATATGGCGGCAAGTTGATCACTCTTCTATAACTGATGGTAATGAGTGTTCCAGCAATCCACTTTAAAGTACCCCTCCTCCTCATTCTCCTCCTCCGATATGGCGGCAAGTTGATCACTCTTCTATAACTGATGGTAATGAACGTTCCAGCAATCCACTTTAAAGTACCCCTCCTCCTCATTCTCCTCCTCCGATATGGCGGCAAGTTGATCACTCTTCTATAACTGATGGTAATGAACGTTCCAGCAATCCACTTTAAAGTACCCCTCCTCCTCATTCTCCTCCTCCGATATGGCGGCAAGTTGATCACTCTTCTATAACTGTTGGTATTGAGTGTTCCAGCAATCCACTTTAAAGTACCCCTCCTCCTCATCCCCATCCTCCGATATGGCGGCAAGTTGATTACTCTTCTATAACTGTTGGTATTGAGTGTTCCAGCAATCCACTTTATAGTACCCCTCCTCCTCACCCCCCTCCTCCGATATGGCGGCAAGTTGATCACTCTTCTATAACTGATGGTAATGAGTGTTCCAGCAATTCACTTTAAAGTACCCCTCCTCCTCCTCATTCTCCTCCTCCGATATGGCGGCAAGTTGATCACTCTTCTATAACTGATGGTAATGAGTGTTCCAGCAATCCACTTTAAAGTACCCCTCCTCCTCATTCTCCTCCTCCGATATGGCGGCAAGTTGATCACTCTTCTATAACTTTAAAGTGGATTGCTGGAACACTCATTACCATCAGTTATAGAAGATTGATCAACTTGCCGCCATATCGGAGGAGGAGAATGATGAGGAGGGGTATTGTGTATTGCTGAAACACTCATTGCCAACAATTATAGAAGAGATCAGTAGATATTAATTTTGATGTTTTTTTCCAAAAGAAATTACCATTTTCATGTTACAGCTTCGTTATACCACGTGTCTTGTTTAAACGCAAATCCAACACTGTGTTTTTGGATTCGGTTAATATGGTCTTGGGAATCCACTAAAGGAGTGTATTTCTCCAACATCCTATACCGGAAACCCGTTGGTAACTGAGTTTGATCAAAGTTACCAACAAGAGTCCAGTGAAAGATAAATGAAGCGTTATTCCGCGTTTAGTAAAAGATGTCACAACTGAACAATGGCAACCAACAGCGTGTTTCTATACACATTGCGCACTTCACATAACTAGTAAGTTTCTGTGGTACTCAGTTTAGATCGAGGAGGGACCACGAAAAATGTATTACAAGTAATGTTCGTTCAGCGCGACCCATGCGGTAGCAAACAATACATATTAGTGGAGGACATGGATCCTTTGTTTGGGGGGGGGGGGGGGGGGAGTGGGCGTGGTGTTCCAAACATTTCTTTGTCGTAGGCATATCAGGAAGATTGAAGTTTTGAGCTCGGAATATATGTCTCGGTCTCCGTGAAGTCCCTATCGCGTTGGTGGGACTGGGGAGGAGTATATTTTCAAAAGTTTAAAAAATATGCCTCAAATGCATCAATTTTGAGGTTCAAAGGGACGTTAGGGGTGGTGTTAATTTGTAATTTGATTAGCAGATGCAGATCGTCGGGGTTGTGGGAATTCGGGTGGGCCAAGGCTCATTCCATCAGCCCTCTCATGGCTACGCACTGGCGCGGCCTGATCTATTTCTGAAATCGAGGATGTAACTTTGCGATTTCTAACCAATCATTAGCTTCGATTTGTGTTGATCTCCAGCTTTCGATACCAACAGAGCGCTAACCGAATACTGGCAGCTCGAAAGCAAGGCGTCAGTGCGAATTTGCGTAATGGAAATTTTGAATCATTTGACAAATAAACCGCTCATTTTCCATACGTTTGATTCCGTTTTTGGGAAAGGCTATTCGTCACCTGAGTGCTAGAATGTTCTATGTCCCATAGGGGAGCGTCTATATAGGGGTCCCATAGGGGACATAGAACATTCTAGTACTCAGGCAACGTATTTTCAAGAACAATTCTTATGTACAACGCAGCAGGCTCCAACGATTTGCAGGACATAATCTGTTTGTTGTGCCAATTACCACACATAATATGGTTTTAAAGATTTTTCCCGTGGGTGGGAGGGGGTGGGGGGGGGGGGGGGCGGCTGTTATGATGTTTTATCAGTACGTCATACAATTCTACAGAATAATGGAGTACTATAACCGTGTTCAACTGAGAAAGTATCGATTGTTGTTTCCGAGGGGGTCTCTTTTTCATAATGACGGGTTTCAGATAATCGAATTGTTTAGATTTAATTTTATCTCGTCTTTACTCATTAAAACTCGCGCTCCATCTCTATTTCTCGCGCTCCATCTCTCTCTCTCTCTCTCTCTCTCTCTCTCTCTCTCCTCTCTCTCTCTCTCTCTCTCTCTCTCTCTCTCTCTCTCTCTCTCTCTCTCTCTCTCTCTCTCTCTCTCCCTCTCTCCTCTAGATGTGTGCAGCGGAAAAGGCGGGATCGTTCGATAAAATAGCAATTTTTTTTTTTTTTTGGTGGGAATCGAACCACAAATGGAAACGGGCAAAATATTTCGTATCGAATCTAATCTTCAAGCGCATCTGATAAAGGATTTTGTATCGAATTAAGTCTTGAATGAGTCTCGAAACGACTTGGGGGGGGGGGGGGTCTAGAATATTATACCGAATTGAATCTCGAATCGCGTATCAATATAATATGTCAGAGATTACTTCTCTTCACGGGCAGTAGCAGGAGATGTAGTAAATGGGCCCTATTGGCAGGATCCCATGCAGGATCTCATGAGACGCCATAGTCACGTGACCTAGTGGCGCCATGTTGTGTTGTCATGGTAACATTCGTGAGCAGCCACCTTGTGACGCCATCCCCATAGATATACGTGGTGTTAGTGCGCATGCGCAGCGCGTGTTGTTAGGGTGATACGTGTTTCTGTCGTCCATTTTGTATACTGCATGCCGCCATCTTGGTTTCTATAGTAGCACGTGGTTGCTATGTGACTCAAATGCTTATAATAGGACAGGGGTATTTTCGGAGGATACGTTCCTTTGTACAGGAGTAATTTCTCGATTCATAGAATTACCCAAATAAACGCGACAAGTTTTACTATCTCGAATTCTTTCAGAATTCTCTGCTTCTATCTATAGTTTTCGTCTACCTGACCATGTTCGTTTGGCCAGGAGTATAATCCAGTGAAGTAGAAGAGCCCATCAACTGGAACACCCTTGCTTATTATTACTATTTTTAGTTTTTCTTGTCTGTTCTTGTTAGTTCTGACCCTATTCCGAGTACTCTTGTCGTTTCATGTATCTAGGTCACCCAATCTCTTCACTTTCCGGACACTGACTAACCAATCAGACTGCTTCATCCCCCGTAATCTCTATGCAAAGTTATCTCCCCCTTATTACAAAAAAGTCCTGTAGGATTCTCATCACCTCTATATCCCAGGGCCACGTCCCATGGAATCCCATTTTGTGAAATATCTCTGGTTATGGTATCCCTTTTTAGTCGTATGAGGCCATGAGGTCTATGAGAAATTCCTAAAATGAGGTCTAATTTACTATCCCTCTTAACCTCATTTCGATTGAGGTTATGAGGGCCATAAAAAAATCCCTCATTGAGGCCTCATTTACTATCCCTCTTAGCCTCATCTCGGTATTTAACAACCATGAGAAATCCCTCAATGAGGCATCATTTACTATCCCTCTTAGCATAATTTCAGTATTTGAGGATACCTATGGCCTGGTATTGTATTATTTGAGGATACCTATCGAGGATTCTTTATCGAGAATTCTTTTTTTAGTCGTATGAGGCCATGAGGGCTATGAGAAATTCCCGCAATGAGGTCTAATTTACTATCCCTCTTAACCTCATTTCGATTGAGGCCATGGGGGCCATGAACAAATCCCCCATTGAGGCCTCATTTACTATCCCTCTTAGCCTCATCTCGGTATTTAACAATCATATCCCATTTGTTGGAAAACATATGGCCTTTCGAACCACTTTTTTAGTCTATGATGCATCATTTACTATCCTCTTAGTCTCATTTTCTTTTAGGGCCATGAAAAAAATCCCTCAATGAGGTCTAATTTACCATCCCTCTTAGCCTCACCTCTGTATTCGAGAATACCTGCTCATTGCTCAATGGCTCATTTGCTCGATGGAATTCGAGTCATTCGAGCAGTGATTTTCAGTAACTGCTCGATAGCTTATAAGGGATATTTTGGATAGGTATGCCTTGTGATACAGGAAATAGTATCCTCAGATAAGTATCAATGATTTTCAGTAACTGCTCGATAGCTTATATGGGATATTTTGGATAAGTATGCCTTGTGATACAGGAAATAGAATCCTCAGATAAGTATCGTCGATAGGTATCCTCGATAGGTATCCTCAAATAATACAATGCCGGGCCATAGGTATCCTCAAATACTGTAATGAGTCGAAGAGTCGTATGTGGAGTCACTCGAACGAGCAATTGTTCTATAGCTCATTTGCTCGATTGGCTTCGAGTCATTCGAGCAATGATTTTCAGTAACTGCTCGATAGCTTATAAGGGATATTTCGGATAGGTATGCCTTGTGATACAGGAAATAGTATCCTCAGATAAGTATCCTCGATAGGTATCCTCGATAGGTATCCTCAGATAATACAATGCCGGGCCATAGGTATCCTCAAATACTGAAATGAGTCGAAGAGTCGTATGTGGAGTTACTCGAACGAACAATTGCTCTATGGCTCATTTGCTCGATGGAATTCGAGTCATTCGAGCAATGATTTTCAGTAACTGCTCGATAGCTTATAAGGGATATTTTGGATAGGTATGCCTTGTGATATAGGAAATAGTATCCTCAGATAAGTATCCTCGATAGGTATCCTCGATAGGTATCCTCAAATAATACAATGCCGGGTCATAGGTATCCTCAAATACTGAAATGAGTCGAAGAGTCGTATGTGGAGTAACTCGAACGAGCAATTGCTCTATGGCTCATTTGCTCGATGGGATTCGAGTCGTTCGAGCAGTATGTGGAGTCACTCGACCGAGCAATTGCTCTAAGGCTCATTTGCTCGATGGGCTTAGAGTCGTTCGAGCAATTGCTCATGGAGCAATTACTCTCTTGACTTATTGGCTTTGGGAATTTTTTTTGATATACACAAGGGAGATAACTCTGCATACAGATTATGGGAAATCAAGCAATCTGATTGGTTAGTTATAATCTATATAAATGAGCTAGATACAGGAAACTACAAGAGTACTTGGAATAGGGTCAGAACTAACAAGAATAGACCAGAGATTGCTAAATAGAGTAACAATAAGATAAACTGTTCCAAATAATAGGCTTTTCTACGCTACTGGAATATACTCTAGAATAAAGGAACATGGTCAGGTAGACGTAAACTATTGCATATATAGACAGAAGCAGAGAATTCTGAAAGAATTCGAAATAGTAAAAGTTGGGATAGATTTTGGTGATTTGGAAGGATTGTCAGGTTGTTTGTGGTAATTAGATTTACTTTTCTACAATCGAACACACCCTCCGAACATACCCCGTCTTATTGCAGAAAAATTGGGTAACATAGCAATCACGTGCTACCATAGAAACCAGGATGGCGGCCTCCAGTATACAAAATGGACGACGGAAACACGTATCACCCTAACAACACGCGCTGCGATGCGCACTCACACCACGTATTACTATGGCGATGACGTCACAACATGGCCGCTCACACTGGTTACCATGACAACCAAACATGGCGCCACTAGGTCACGTGATATGACGTCACTTCCGAGGTCCCCACCGAGGTCCCCCAAATGTGGGGTGAAAGGTACGAGACATACTACTAACGCTGTTTCCACTCAAACCACAAATGTAGTTGCTACTGAAACTAAGAAGGCTATTCAGAAGATTGAAGTTACTACTACAAAACAGCTAAAAGACAAGAAAGAGGAACCCAAAGGAAATTAAAGCAACCTACAAATCCAAGTTACCCACTATCAATGAGAGAAGGTGTTTTATCAAGAACCTAGCCAGACAATGGGAAGATGCTCCAACCCACAAGATGATGAAATGGTTAGACCATGAGAGAAGAACTACAAAGATAAAAACGATGCCTTGAAAAATTGAATTGTATACTCGAATAAAAATGAATGAAATGTTATATACTGTTGTTTGTTTTTTTTTATCTACAACCCCAACAGAAGTAACCGGATGTAGCATGAAGTACCCGGATGTAAAGTTTCCAAGTATCCTATAAAGGTATCCTCCAATAATACAATGTCAGGTGTTCTCGAATACCGAGAAGAGGCTAAGAGGGATGGTAAACTAGACCTCATTGAGGGATTTTTTTCATGGCCCTCATGGACTCAAAAAAAAAAATGTGGCTAAGATGGATAGTAAATGAGGCCTTATTGAGGGTTTCCTTTAGCCCCATAGCCTCATACGACTAAAAAGGTGTTCCACAGCCACAGGCGTTATAAAAAATGTGATTCCGTGGAATATACCTGTTAAATACCGAGATGAGGCTAAGAGGGATAGTAAAGTAGGCCTCATTGAGGGCTTTCTCTTAGCCCTCATGGCCTCATAGACTAAAAAGGGATTCGGAAGGAAATAAGTTTTCCAAAAAATGGGATATGGTTGTTAAATACCAAAATGAGGCTAAGAGGGATAGTAAATGAAGCCTCATTGAGGTATTTTTTCATGGTCCTCATGGACGCAAAAGAAAATGATGCTAAGAGGGATAAATGAGGCCTCATTGAGGGATTTCTCATATTCTCATGGCCTCATACGACTAAAAAGGGATTCTATAACCAGAGACATTTCAAAAAAGGGATTCCATGGGACCTGGCCCTTGGATAAGAGGTGATTCTCCAGAAAGTATCCTCGATAGGTATCCTCAAAGAATACAATACCAGGCCATAGGTATCCTCAAATACTGAAATGAGGCTAAGATGGGTAGTAAATGATGCCTCATTGAGGGATTTCTCATAGCCCTCGTGCCCTCAAAAGAAAATGAGAGTCGAAATGAGGTTAAGAGGGATAGTAAATTAAACCTCATTGAGGGAATTTCTCATAGACCTCATGGCCTCATACGACTAAAAAGGGATTCTATAACCAGATACATTTCACAAAAAGGGATTCCATGGGACCTGGCCCTTAGATAAGAGGTGATGAGAATCCTACAGGACTTCGTTGTGATAAGGGGGATAACTCTGCATATAGATTACGTGGGATGGAGCAGTCTGATTGGTTAGTTAGCCTCAGGAAAGTGAAGTGATTGGGTGATCTAGATAAATGAAACAACAAGAGTGCTCGGAATAGGGTCAGCACTAACAAGAACAGACCAGAAAAACTAATAATAGTAATAATAAGCAAAGATGTTCCAGTTGATAGGTTATTCTACTCTACTGGAGTATACATGGTCATGTAGACGAAAACTATTGCATCGATAGATAGAAGCAGATAATTCTGAAAGAATTCGAGATGGTAAAACTTGTTGGGTTTATTTGGGTAATTCTACGAATCGGGAAATTACTCCTGTACAAAGTTACATACCCTTCGAACATAACCCTGTCCTATTATAAGCATTTGAGTCACATAGCAACCACGTGCTACCAGAGAAACCAAGATGGCGGCCTTCAGTATACAAAATAGACGACGGGAACACGTATCACCCTAACAACACGCGCTGGCTGTGCATGCGCACTAACACCACGTATCACTACGGAGGTGACGCCACAAGATGGCCGCTCACGTGGGTTACCATGAGAACACGGCGCTGCCCACTAGGTGACGTGACTACGACGTCACATGAGATCCTGCATGAGATCCTGCCAATAGGGCCCGTTTGTCACATCTCCTACTACTACTACGGGCTAACTAGCTTATGCCGATGAATTGCTGCATCTTTCGGAAATTTGTATTCCATAGTTTAGTTCCAACCTTAGAGACATATCCGAATCTGCTGTGAGGGCAACAATCCACAATGCGAGAACAGCGTACCATCAACTGCAAAACATCTCGACGTCCTAGAAATTAGCCGGAATGCAAAGATACGATTATTTAACTGTAATGTAAGGTCTGTCATTTTATGTATGGCGGAAACATGGAGATCTATGAAAGCCACCATGAAAAACACCCAACCTTTCACTAATCAATGTTTTAGTGAATATCGGGAATTATCGTGGGGACCTGAAAGTATTGTTTGTAAATATATATAATTTAAATACAGTACGTGGAAAGTGGTTTGTAACCAAATCACCCGCGGAGTGGAGTTATCACTCAAAGTATCACTTTCAAATTCAGGACATATGGACAAAAAAACACAAGCAATGTTTTTGCCTATGGACCTCCGGGTTTAACCCGGAGGCCCATTGGCTGGAACTTTCCTTGTGTTGGTTATGTTTTGCAACAAATTTGCAATTATTGCTCGAGTGGAATCTTCACTCTGCGGGTGATTTAATGATAATACACTCCCCACGTACTGTAAACCTGATATTCACGAAAATAGACTTGATATTCTTTATTTATTCACAAATATATTTCCAAGAAGTTCTAAGTTTTGTTTTTCTGTAAATCCTGCTTGACTAATACTCTAACCACATCGCCAAAGCTTCAACAAATGCATGCCTTGATGATGTTGTCGGAATATTGGTCAATCCATGCTTAAGCCATCACAGTCAGAATAAATTACGTCGACCCCCCACCAGCCCCTAATTTAAGTCCAGAAGTATGAAGTGAAACGAGAACTTAAAATAAATCAGCTGAAGACGGATACACTATGGTGCGGTCCGGAATCCGCCCAATGTGGGTGGTTTACCACCAGTGTTCACGCTGGCTCAATATTTTAATTTGTCAAAGCTGAATATTTTTTGTACGAGATGAGAAGTTTTGTGGGGTATTTTATGTGGGAGAACTATAAACAACTTTTTTTCATATTTTATTCAAGAAAGATCAAAAGCATAAAACTACATAAAACCAAATATAACCAAAAACGGGACATAAAATAATCAAATATCCTAAACTAAAGACTTCTAAACTAAATGGTTTCGCGCGCCGAAGGCGCGCAGGGACGGTATGGGGAACAAGCCCCTTTCGACCCTCGGTGACTGTATAGTAGTGTTTTTGATACTGCACCATGTCTCGACGTGTCAAAGGAGGAAAGGAAAGGAGCAGGTTCAGCGGCGTTTATGTTTCTTGTTCCTTTTCTTATGAGGAGGAGGCTGTGATGGTGTTGTTGTAGTTGTAGGAGCTGTAGGATTTGTAGGAGTTGTTGGAAGGGTTGTTGGAAGCGTAGCATCTGTTTGGCTGGATAGTTTCTGTTTCTTTATGAATTCATCTACTTTTTTATATTGCTCTTCTATGGATAGTCCTATCAGGATGGGGAAGGCGTTTTCTGTTGGTGGAGTTGGTTCGGTCGTGATCTCAGTAGGCTTTCTGGTTCCGTAGCGAGAGGTGAGTGGGGTTCCGTAAGAGGCGAGAAGACACCTCCCGATTCCATCTCAGTCTCCACAGAGTTGTCCGCATCTGGCGTCTCCAGCTGTGGAGCTGGAGGGAAGATGGGTGCCTCTGTGGGAGTAGGAGCGGAAGTGGTGACTGTCTCCGGCTTCCCCTTTTCCTCACTCTTCTCTCTCTTCTTCTCCAAGAAAGCCTCCAAGCGTCGGGAATCCCTCCGTTTGGTGGACGGGCTCTTTTTCTTTGATGGCAAGAAAGAGGTGAGCGAGGGGATGGAGGTTCTGGAGGCAGCCGCCAGTTTCCCTCCTAGTCACACTAGTACACCCAACCAACTGCCAGCTCCTGAGCCGGTATTGTTGGATGGGGAACGTCTGGTGGAGACTGAGGAAGAACAGGAGGTTGCATTTTCACCACCTCCCACCCCTCAGTCCCCACTTCCTTCTCTACCGGACAGCCCGGGTGTGTCAATCTCATCAATACAGCCACCTAAGTCTGCAGTCACCGCCGAGGAAATAAGGAGAGTAATAGAAAAGAAAAAGAGCCGGAAGAAGCCCAGACGTAGTTAAGCCACTTCCTCCTTCCTTTTCCTCCTCTACCGCGCCTTGACATCCTACAACAACAACAAACAGCTAACGAGGGCCGAAAGGGGCTTGTCCCCCACATCGTCCCTGCGCGCCTTTGGCGCGCGAAATCATTCCTTTCGTGAAGGCTGCCCTTGCTACCACCTGGAGCATCCAGGTGCTCAAGGGTAAAATTCACCTGACAGTGGATTTTGAGAAGGAAACCATACCGCCGTCCTTGGAGAGGTGTAGCACCTTTCGCGAGGGGATTTCTCCTCGCACTGGTCACCCTCCAAGTGACACGGACTCGCAGAATGATGCCAAGAATACGGAGGCAGCCGAAGGAAAGAAGAAACGGAGAAGAAAGAAGGGACCTTCCGCCAGACGACACGACGCCCGTCGACTGATGGTGTTCATGGAGAAGAAAATGACGGAAAAGGAAGAGAGGGAGGCTAACCATGGCGTTGAAAGCTCAATACCTGCTACCTCTGGCCCTTCCACGTCCACGCCGGTTCCCCCCACTCCTGTGGAGGGTCCGGAGGACGCTGGTTCGCCAGGCAATACTCCAATCTCCAGCCCATCACACTCTTCTTCGGAAGAGGAGATGGAGGAGGGAGGTTTGTTTATGGTGCCGGAAGTTGAGCCGGACAGCGCACATGTAACTACACCCGCTCTTGCTCTTCCAGTCTTTTCCGACCAGGACACCATCCAGGAAGCTCACACCGCGGAGTCCGTGGAAAGCATCCTTGGGGAAAAGGTCAGGGATGACGAACATCTAGCAATTCTCCAACAAACGCTGAATACCTTGGATAACCGCGGACTCTTGGAAAGCACGGTTAGAGGAGCATTACAGAGTGTCAGTAACCACTATCTGCGCACTACTACAGAGAGCTCTCCATCACCGGCAGCTGCAAGGGCTAGACCATACCAACCTATTCAGCCCTCCAGCACCCCTCCTTCAACACCACCAAAGGAGGTACCACCATCACAGCCTCCTCCTCCAAAAAAGAACAGGAGGAAACATAGACGGCGCTGAGTACCTTTTCCACTTTCCTCCTTTGCCACGCCCAGACAACCCAAATCATCTACAGCTAAAGAGGGTCGAAAGGGGCTTGCCCCAAACCGTCCCTGCGCGCCTTCGGCGCGCGAAACCATTTCATCCGACTGGTCATTGTGGACTCAGTTCAACGAGATTACTTTTTGTAATTAATGATGCGGAAATTAATATTGATATATTTAACTTATCATTTGGTCGCTGAACTAGGAGAAAATGTAATATTTTTCACCCGGTTTTGCAAAGTCGGAAAAGGCTGACAAGATCCACCACGGTTTTGCAAAGTCGGAAAAGGCTGACAAGATCCACCACGGTTTTGCAAAATGGAAAAGGCTGACATACGGTCCACCACGAATAGTGGACCTCATGCCAGCCTTTTCCGACTTCGCAAAACCGTGGACGAAAATCAAGAATATTCCAGGTTGGTGATTTGAAATTTATGTGCCAAAATGTTTGTGCCAAACGCTCACATTTAAGTGCCATATTTTTTTTCAAGATGTGCATTTGGCATATTTGGCACATGCCAGCGTGAACACTGTTACTACAGTTAAAATTAGAAGGCCTGTCATGAAACGCGCACAAATAGCACGTTGATATGCGCGTTAATGTACACGTTATGGCCCAAGTAAAGCAATCAAATTCTGTACATATGGCCTGTGCACAAGCAATGTTTCAGCCAATGGACCTTCGGGTAACCCGGAGGTCCATTGGCAGAAACATTGCATGTGTTTGCTATGAGTAACCAGGAGAACCTGCCGTGCTTTGAATGCCATTCGATATGGCAATTGCGCGCAATTCCTACGCGCAATTAAGCCTAGATGAACGCACTATTCGTGACAGGACTTCTAGTTTTAACTGTACGTCTCCTACTACTCACTATGACCAAAGTACAGAAAATATACCGTCACTTATAATAGATTTGATAAAACAATTTGTTGCGTAAAAAAATGACAAGACGGGGCTTCAATGTTGACATTATTCTCCTGTGATTTTTGCTTGTCTTTGCTTTACAGCCAAACTAGTGGCATCATCGCACCACTTAGTATTACCTAACACCATCGGTGAACGGATTTTCGGACACCATACATTCCGACGCTCTAGAACACGAACCGTGGGCGGGGGTCGCGAAGATGATTTATTGGGGATGTGAACCTGATTTGACCTGACTGTGATAGCTTATGTCACACAAGATCAAACTTTCCAACTGCATTCGATTGTTTATTTCCACACACCGACATCTGTGGGTTCAGAATGATACAATAAATTGCACATCAATATATAATAACTACACATAGACCAGAACGTTGATGATTAACTATATCATACGCAGCTCAATGGTAACAGGTCAAAACTAGGATCCTGCGAATATTGGTGATTCGATTCGATATCGATACCATACGTCTGCTTCGAGATCGATCTCGAATCAGTCTCAAGATTCGATTTTTTCGAATCTCTCGTACGAACTTCAATTTGTTACATTTCCAACAAAAACTAGATAAAATTGTCATTAGAAAATTCATTCATGTTGGCTCAATTCCTATTTAATTGAGTAATTGACAATGTTTAATTGTTTGGTAAATAGTGAATTTTGCCCAGAACATTATCCATAGTTTTAGTTTTTGAAGGCTTAACTTGTTATTATTCACGTTCTTAAGAACGTGAATAGTAACAGGTTAAGGCATCAACAACTAATACTATGGATAATAGGCCTAGCTATTTCAGCGACGGTGCTACAGAGAATAAGGTGTTCACTGAGTCGTGTAAGGGTTATCACAGTGTTCCGTACCTTCCGTTTGGAGCAATATGAAATAACTCGTCTTTTAAGATTCGATTCGGGATTCGATTGATATCGATATCAGAGACACGATTCGATTCGAGATTCGATTCGAAAAAAAATTTGTGATTCGCAGATCTCTAGTCAAAACCCCCTCCAGTCAAAACTCCCTCGGTCTAAACCCCCCTCACTTTTTTGCATCTTAAGTCTCCCTCGAGTCAAACCCCCTCAGGTGAAATTTGCAATATAAATTAATATTATTATAATATATACTTCTTTGTTGTAAATTTCTTAATTTTTTTCACTTATATCTTCTGATGCACAGCTTTGTTGTTTTAGTCATTCACATCTGCAAGCCATATGTACTTTGAATATTTTTTGAAAGCTTAGTTGCTTGTACAGCAATTCTATTGTATGCTGTTTTGCTTTCTTAAACAAGCTGGACCATACTGTTATAAATTAGAACTAGTTCCAATGATATCAATATTTGTATGGTTTTATTAAAAAAAAAAAAATGGCCGTTTTGTTAGGTAAAGGATATGCCTGATTCAGAGCTTGATTCATTAACAGGCATATGTCTATGGATTTATGGTTCGAATCCCACCTGCGTCAACCGCGTTGTGGCCTTGGGCAAGACACTTCACTCCCATTGCCCACGTGGGGGCACGGTGGCGTTGTGTACTAAAACGTACTGCACGTCGATGGTGCATTTGTCTTCAATAAATGCTAACCCTGCTTGTGTGCAGGCTAGTATGTCGGGGAACTAACAGTTGCTCGCCGTTGCTCGGTGGTTCTCTCCGGGTACTCCGGCTTCCTCCACCCATAAAACTGTCGCGGTCATGATTAGCCATTGTGCAGAAATATGTGGCCTTAAACGGGGGGAGGCCACCAAAAATTTGCAAGACGTGACGTGAGGGTGGGTGGGTCTCTTGAGTGCGCCAAAAATGTGCATTTCCAACTTGTGCAATTTTTTGAATTTTTTAAAAATATATCAGCTAATATATACCATCATTTGTGTTTGAAACCTTAAAGATGATGTTGTACATCACACTCTTAACATAAATACAACATCAGGAGGCTTTATATGTGAGAATATTGGGCTTAATCTGGGAAAATGTCACACGTTAGTAGAGGGTGGGTGTCTTGTTCGAAATGTAGAAAATGTGCAGACAATATTTTGGGAACAATTGAAATGAAAATTTGTTCCAGTATATGTACACCTGCTCTGGCCAAGCCTATAATGAACAGCTTGTCATTTGTAGATTGGGGCCCACAGAAGCCCACAGAGGTTTAAATTGGTGGTACCAGTTTAACCCTTTACCTAACATGAAAAGCAGACGACACTTGCCAAAAAATGACTGAATAACTTTTTTTTTCATTTTTTGTCTCAAAAACATTGGTTATGACCCCTCATTGCAACGAGCTCAACGAGCTCGTTCCAATGAGGGGTCATAACCCATGTTTTTGAGACAAAAATGAAAAAATAATAAACATTAATGGCGATGTTTGAGAATAGCGCTGGTCGGTTTTGGCCGTTACGTTGGGTAAAGGGTTAAGCACATTATGGAAACCCCCCTAAAGACAGCTGTGCCTACTAAGTTTATAAGTTTATTTTGGATTTTAATGGGAGAGTGGGGGGTGGGTGTCTGAGAACGGTAGTAGAAACTTTGCACGTAGAGGTGGGTGGATGTTAAAAGGAGCCGAATAAAAAACAGGACGTCACGTTTTGCAAATTTTCAGTCCCCCCCCCCCCTCCCCGCCCCTTGCCTTAAACACGAATAAATAAATAAATAAATATATGGATTTATGAATGTAGCATATAAGGTTACTGTGTGGAGAAAAACAATAGTGCTTAACTTATTTCACACATTTATAAAAGCAAAAAGACATATTTCCACGACATTTTTAGAACTAGTGTATGATTATAGTATTAGTACTCAACTTGATGAAAACAAATTGCAGTTGACATACATGTACAATTATTATAATTAATAATATTAGAATTTCCACTAGTGTATCTAAAACTCAACTTTTTGTCAATAGAATGCTTTCATAAATATATGCCAGCAAATAAATAAATAGACGATATGGAATGAGTGTTTTTCTCATATAATATCTATGAAACGAGTCTAAGAATTTTCCGTTTTAGCGAGCCTCTGGCGAGCCCAAACGGAAAATTCGGACGAGTTTCATAAATATTATATGAGAAAAACACTCATGTCATATTCTATTTATCATATGATACACACACACGCACAAATTGGCCACTTAGTATGACTTTTTAACCCATCTCCTAACTTGAGTTGCTGACGGCACTTGGAAAAAACATCCTCGTGTAACTAAAAAAATTAATTTGTTGCTTCCAAAACATTGGTTATGACCCCTCATTGGAACGAGCTCGTCGAGCTCGTTCCAATGAGGGGTCATAACCTATGTTTTGGAAGCAAAAAGTGAAAATATAAAAAAAAATGAATGGCGTTTTTCTTGTAGGTAAAAGATTAATACAATATAACCCACCCTAAATAGGACAGATAACGTAAATTCTCCCTACTGAAATTATGCAAATGTAACACCGTTGTATTTTGTTTAGCCAATTAAAATGTCCAGTTTTGAAATTGGCCAATGAAAGCTCCCAACTCTAATTATCGCAATTATGAAAATGTGGCCCAGTTGTATTTTGTTCAGTCAATCAAATTGTCTAGTTTTGAAACTGACCAATGAAATTGACGGAAGGCTTTATTTATCACTGATTAATATGAAAACAAAATATCAAATGTTTTAAAGTGAACAAAACGGACGAGTCATATGATAAAAGTATTTATGTGTTTAAATTCTGTGTTGTTTTGTTTTCAAATGCTTACAACAACATGTTTGTTCATTAACCCTTTAACCAACACAGCTTTATCCACAAAATAAATAAATTCTGTAATTTAACAAGACAATTATCTCAAATTTTCAATTATACCATATAAATATGGCTATCATTGGATCTGGCTCATTGAGCCAGCTCCAATGATATCCATGTGTGTGTGGTTTAATTGAGACAATTTTGTTGCCGTTTTGTTAGGTAGAGGGTTAACATTCATTTTGCCAAGGGAGGCGGTTTTGATCAATTTGTCAATTAATATGAGGGGGTTTTGACTTGAGGGGGTTTTGACCGAGGGGGGTTTAACTGAGGGGGTTTTGACCGAGGGGGTTTTGACATGGATTTGACAAATATGGTCATTATATATTTATACACAATATGTATCGCTATCATTCAGTTAGCTGTTAGGTCTCATTTCCGCCTTATCATTTAGTGAGGTGGCTGGTAGCCATGTGTAGTGGTCTATCAGAAAGTAAATGCGGTGGTAGACCGGAGAAACTACATTAAAAAGTTTAATTCCTTACGCACTGCTAGTGCGCCCAATTGCATTAAAACTTTTATTGGATTTAACCTATAAAATGTAAGTTAAAACTGTTAGATATTCCTAAATATTTAACGGGAAGATGTGCTAATTTATTTTTACTTCTATTTTACCTATGTAACTCGTCTGGAATTTGGAGGCCTGTATTAAGTTGTCTCAGTCCACCGAAGAATGCCTATAGTCTTAAGTTTCTTAAGAATGTATGTAGGCATTCCCCGGTAAACTGCAGCAATCCAGTACCCAATAATAATTGGCATCCATCAGCGACAAAGCATCTAACAAATCAGTATATATAATTCACTGATATAAAGCGGTGAGCAGATAGAAATTAGTGAGCCGCTGCAAATTTGTATCTCGCTGCCTACAGGCTGAAAACATGCTTTGGTGATGTAGATGGCTTATTAGTAATAAGTAAGTAAGTAATAACTTTATTAGCAAAAGACATTATAATACATGTTTATAACATAATTGCCAAGAAACAACAAATAGTATTAATAATATATCACATCTAGGATTTATGAAGCTACATGTACATATTTGTCTTCTGCAGGAAGGTGACATAGCCAGCTGGCTGTATTACTGTCACCCACCTCAGGGAAAGGGAAAATGTAGAGTATGGAAAGACAAAAAGTGGGAGATAAAAAAGCAACGAACTAGGGAAAAGGTGAAGAGAGAGAGAGCGAGAGAGAGAGAGAGAGAGAGAGAGAAAGAGGGAGGGAGGGAGAGGAAGAGATAGAGGTCAGTCGGGATTATTATTAACCCTTTACCCATCATGAAATACAGACGACACTTGCAAACAAAATTTGTGAATAACTATTTTTTCCATTTTTTGTCTCAAAAACATAGATTATGACCCCTCATTGGAACGAGCTCATTCCAACGAGGGTCATAACCTATGTTTTTGAGACAAAAAAACTGAAAATATAATGAAATTAATTGGCGATATTTGAGAATAGCGCTGGCCGGTTTTCTTCGATATTTTTGTGGTTAAATACAAAATACCCGAAGTAGTTGTGGCAACATCTTATTTAATTAATACGTAATGGACAGGTACTCTCAACTGATCAAGCTGCTGGACCCCTAGCATCCTTAATCTGGTACTACAGACCTCCATTTGTATGATTGACTGTGGATGTGTGACGTAAGTCGGAGCATCAAATCTATTCTTGTTGAAAGTACATGATTCCTGGCAAGAGTTAATCGATACCTCAGACATAGTCAAGACAAAAATGTTCCGACTGGAGAATTACTGGGAGGGGTCACAGACACCTTAAATTCACCTTAGTGGCGACCCTCATACAAACCCCTCTGATTGGAACAAATATCCCAGCTTCTGGTATTATTATGATAGTGTCGACCTTGGCGTTAAAACAGTTAAAAGAAAAAACAAATGTCGTGATATTAATGTAATCACCTTTAAATCGCCTCAGAAAGTGTAATAGCATCATTATAAATCGGACCGAGCATATGTCATAACCGTCTGTCTGAAATCTCGCGAGATTTTATCTGTCAGAAAAATACAAGGAATAATTTCAAGGATGACGTCTTTATTTGTCTGACTTCTGTCAAGGCGATAGTTCCTTCTACGAATGTATAACAAGCCTAAATCTTCTACATCCCATAAGACAAACTTTCAAAATTAACACTTCTATATTTAGAACATAACTTATGGCAACAAATTTATATAAACCCCATATATATATCTCCCTCTTTCCTGAATATTGAGGAGTTTGTGAATGCACTTTTTATGACAAATTATCGTTTTTTAATAGAAATTTCTGTATTTTTCTGTTCAGTTCTTGATTGTCGATTATCTGTTTGTAATTGTGTAATTGTGATTTTTTATTTGTAATTGCAAAAAGTGATACTAATAGCTTTAATGCATTAACCCTTCACCCAACGTAACAGCCAAAACTGGCCAGCGCTATTCACAAAAATCGCAAATTAAATTTTATTATTTTTTCATTTTATGTCTCAAAAACATAGGTTATGACCCTACTTTGGAACGAGCTCGTCGAGCTCGTTCCAATGAGGGGTCATAACCTATGTTTTTGAGACAAAAAATGAAAAAAAAAAGTTATTCAAGAATGTTATTGGCATGTGTCGCCTGCTTTTCGTGTTAGGTAAAGGGTTAAATTTACAAAAAAGGCTGGCAAAAATCGTGTTTTGAATTCGACGACTATTATTATATGTGTTTACTTAATTTATTTTCTCCCAAACCAGTTCAATTATACCGATAACAAATATCAAAGAAATGTTTAAAATACTGCCGAAGATCTGTATGAGAAAACGTATCGCTCTTCCCATTCAATCGACGACAGTAATGTCTGACATCGTTTCTTGAATCCCTTCACGAATGTCAGAGACTAATGTCATAAGTGATTGAAAAACAACAAGAGGAATGGGCCTTGCGAACTTTCGAAATTCGATTCGATTCGACATATAGTGCCCATGATTCGATTCAATTTCAATAGTGCCAATTCGAAATTTATCGATCGACATATTCTCAAAATCCTACTAAATTCCACAAAGTGTCTCCTTTTTAACTATCATCGGATCTCCTGTACTGGAGGAGGAGGGTGGGGGTGTTGCCCTGTACAGAAGACCTGATGGTAGAAGAGTTAAAGTAGGTTCCGCTTCCGAAATTACATTGATCCACTCTGTAATATTCCGATTTTGTGATTGATTTGCACGAGTCGCCATTGCACACAACACTTGAGTGGAGACTGACAATATTTAGGTTGTAAAATGGAGTAATATCCACAAATTAACAAGCGCTGAAAATCGATTCAATTCTGGTGCCTGATTCAATTCGAGATTCGATTCCACCCACAATTTGAGGTTCGCATGGCCTTAAGAGGAATTTCAATTTTATTCTGCAACTACTAAATACTTCGGTCACTCCAATTTCGAGTCACACGAGTACTGTATATTTTACACTGTTTATACCAGGATTGCTGAGGGTATTCATCGTTACCCGATACAACACAGGCATTGGTAAATGTTCTAGCCACACCACGCGCGCTACCTATATTACGCCTACGTCCGGGTGCAAGAACGCATATGGGGGGGGGGGGGGGGGGGGCGGTGGCTCAGTTAGTAGAGGTTCAGGCTGACAACTGAGAGGTCCTCAGTTCGAATCCCACCTGCGGCAACCGCGTTGTGTCCTTGGGCAAGACACTTCACCCCATTGCCCAAGAGGGGTTACGGTGACGTTGTGTACTAAGGCGTTCTGCACCTCGATGGTGCACCTGTCTTCAACCAATGCTAACACTGCTTGTGTGGAGTTAATATGTTGGGGAGCTGACAGCTGCTCGCCGTTGATCGGTGTTTCTCTCCGGGTACTCGGGCTTCCTCCACCCGTAAAACTGTCCTGGTCAATATTAGTCATTGTGCAGAAACATGTGACCTTGAACACCAATAAATTAATAAGAACGCATATTAGACGTAAGCCGTTTGAGTGACGTTATTATGTGTATGTGAGTTTTTTTTTACACAAAACAGTATCACGTAAGAAAGTAAAGACACCTCCGCTTTTTCTTAAAATCGTCAGTTTATTCACTTAACTGGTAGAGTGCTGGAAGCCCATACTTGGGCTTTACTCTGAGGTGAAGGTACTGCAACTTGAAGGCTTCATACTCAGTGGATGTGCTTTGTGTTACCTTTGAAGTGATATTATTTAGTCTATGAGGGTTTGTCTTGTTATAATTTATGGGAGTGTGCCTGTAGGCACTCTCCGATAAATTGTAACAAGGCAAAGATGTGTGAACAAATTTTGATGGCCAAAAATAATTTAGCACTCTACCAGTTAATTGGGAGAACCTGAAAATACAAGAAAAAAAATCAGATTGTTAATTCGTGTCTCGCGTACTGCACCCTTATCGTGTTCTGTCTTGACAGTCGATTAATATGCTATAAATGGGCCCATTAGTATAGGCCGTATAGACATCACTCTTGATGGGAACGTTATCACCTGTTGTTTCGACAATATAAAACTTGACATTTCAAACAGCGTGTCTTGAGTGGCAATTTGGGGATGAACAAAGCTGGGAAACAAAGACAGAATAATTTTATCCTAGCACCAATGCTTCAGATTTTTCGGACGTTTTCGTGTCAGAAAAGCAATTTTTTCCGACGTGGTTTTCCCTTTGTTTGTTGTAACTGATATTGTTGTCCCTCCTGTAACGAAGGAACAATGATGCAACTTACCGAGAGATCCCGAACGACGATTTAACACGCCATATGATGCAAACACTTGCATGTTAATGAGGTACAAGTCGCAAAACGTTATAAACTTTGACCTGGAACCAATAATGTATTTTTTTACAATTGTATTTTATAGAATTGTATTTACTGCCATTAATGTAACTGGCTATGATGAATCATAAGCATTTTAAAAGATATGGCAATTTTTCAACTGGAAAATTGCCATATATTTAACAAATGATAATGATTTAATCCTTCTAAAGTCATAACTAGAAAATCCAATTCCAGAAAATACAATCTCAGTGATTTATATTGACAGGTAGAAAATAGAATTCTGGAAAATACAATGTTAAACGTTTTATAGTATTGGCTCCTGGACGCAGGTAATGACATTCACGTGGTGTGTTGTGATGAACACGTTTTATAGTATTGGCTCCTGAACGCAGGTAATGACATTCACGTGATATGTTGCGATGTACACGTTTTTATAGTATTGGCACCTGGACGCAGGTAATGACATTCATGTGATATGTTGCGATGTACACGTTTTTTATAGTATTGGATCCTGAACGCAGGTAATGACATTCGCGTGGTATGCTGCGATGTACACGTTTTTATAGTATTGGCTCCTGAATGCAGGTAATGACATTCACGTGGTATGTTGCGATGTACACGTTTTTATAGTATTGGCTCCTGGACGCGGGTAATGACATTCACGTGGTATGTTGTGATGTACACGTTTTATAGTATTGGCTCCTGACGCAGGTAATGACATTCACGTGATATGTTGCTATGTATACGTTTTATAGTATTGCCCCCTGAACGCTGGTAATGGCATTCGTGTGGTATGTTGCGATGTACACGTTTTTATAGTATTGGCTCCTGAACGCAGGTAATGACATTCACGTGGTATGTTGCGATGTACACGTTTTATAGTATTGGCTCCTGACGCAGGTAATGACATTCACGTGGTATGTTGCGATGTACACGTTTTATAGTATTGGCTCCTGACGCAGGAAATGACATTCACGTGATATGTTGCGATGTACACGTTTTATAGTATTGGCTCCTGGACGCAGGTAATGACATTCACGTGATATGTTGCGATGAACACGTTTTATAGTATTAGCTCCTGACGCAGGTAATGACATTCACGTGATATGTTGCAATGTACACGTTTTATAGTGTGGGCTTCTGGACGCAGATAATGACATTCACGTGGTATGTTGCGATGTACACGTTTTATAGTATGGACTCCTGGACGCAGGTAATGACATACCCGTGGTATGTTGCGATGTACACGTTTTATAGTATTGGCACCTGGACGCAGGTAATGACATCCGTGTGGTATGTTGCGATGTGCACGTTTTACAGTATTGGCTCCTGGACGCAGGTAATGACATTCGCTTGGTATGTTGCGATGTACACGTTTTACAGTATTGGCTCCTGAACGCAGGTAATGACATTCACGTGGTAGGTTGTGATGTACACGTTTTATAGCACGGGCTCCTGGACGCAGGTAATGACATTCGCGTGGTATGTTGCGATGTATACGTTTTATAGCACTGGCTCCTGGACGCAGGTAATGACATCCGTGTGATATGTTGCGATGTACGTGAAGCGTTGGACAAAGTGTGTCATAAAGGTTTCTTATTCAAGCTGGAAAATGTTGGAATCCCTGGTTCTCTTTTTTATGGTAAGAGTATTTGTTTAACAAGGACTGGCGAGCAAATTATGCAACATATATTAACGCCCCTCCTTGGCCCAAATGGGTGGGATGACATTTGTAACAGAAGCTTCGTGGTCTAGTTCTTCTCGATCACTACAAAAGGATTTCCGGCCTGCACGGAGTGTATCTCTTTTTGCACAGGAGGCAGCAATTTCACCCGATAGGACGGTATGTGATAACAGCATCAAACCCACAACTGACAGAGAGTGATCGGACACCTCGAGAACTTTCCTCGATCGAGGATCGATTCCTGGACCTCTAGCTTGAGAGACTGGCACACTTATCCACTCGGGAACCACTCTTTGTTGGTTCTTTATTTGACTGGTTCAAATTGTACTTGAGTGAAAGACAACAATGTGGTGTTCTGAACTCGGCGTCCTCGTCCTGGAAACCCCCATTACAGTGCTGTCGCCGTGGACTTGTCACTATCAACGGGTGGGCAATATTTCCAAACACTAATTATACGTATAATCATCAACACTTCAATTAATGAAGCTCCGGGCACAACGTTTTATAGTATTGGCCCCTGGACGCAGGTAATGACGTTCGTGTGGTATGTTGCGATGTACACGTTTTATAGTATTGGCACCTGGACGCAGGTAATGACATTCGTGTGGTATGTTGTGATGTACACGTTTTATAGTATTGGCTCCTGGACGCAGGTAATGACATTCACGTGGTATGTTGCGATGTGCGTGAGGCGTTTGAGAAAGTGTGTCATAAAGGCCTCTGATTCAAGCTGGAAAATATTGGAATCACTGGTTCTCTTTTTTAATGGTAAGAGTATTTGTTTTACAAGGATTGGCGAACAAGTTATGCAGCATATATTAACGTTTCACCTTATGCCAAGTGGGTGGGGTGCCCTTCGTAAGCTTCGTGGCCTAGTTCTTCTCGATCACTACGAAGGGATCTTTGGCCTGTACGGGGTGTGTTTCTGTTTGCACAGGAGGCAGCAATTTCACCCGATAGGACGGTGCGCAGTGACAGCATCAAGCCCACAATTGACAGAGAGTGTTCGGACACCTCGAGAACTTGTCCCGATCGAGGATCGATCCTGGGACCTCTAGCTTGAGAGACTGGCGCACTAATCCACTCGGGAACCACTCTCTGTTGGTTCTTTATTTGACTGGATCGAATTGTACTTGAGTGAACGGCAACAACGTGGTGTTCTGAACTCGGCATCCTCGTCCTGGAAACACCCTTATTACAGTGCTGTCGTCGTGGATTTGTCACTTTCAACGGGTGGGCAATATTTCCACGTGCGCAAGAATATTAGATTCCAAACACTAATTATACGTATAATCATCAACACTTTAATTAATGAAGCTCCGGGCACAACCAGGTGCTTCGTTAGTTAAAATTTTGCTGATGGTGCTTTTTTATTACCCGGTAATCGCATGCCCACGTGTGCATTACGACCAATTCATGACGACTGTACTGTAGCTGGAGTATCCGAAGATTCCCTATCGGACCCTTGCTCTTTTTACTTTACGCCAGTGACATTGTTGATAATACAGTTAAAACTAGAAGTCCTGTCACGAACTGTGCGCTTATCTAGGCTTAATTGCGCGTTGGAATTGCGCGCAATTGCCATATCGAATGGCATCCAAAGCACGGCAGGTTCTCCTGGTTACTCATAGCACACACATGCAATGTTTCTGCCAATGGACCTCCGGGTTACCCGGAGGTCCATTGGCTGAAACATTGCTTGTGCACAGGCCATATGTACAGAATTTGATAGCTTCACTTGGGCCATAACGCGTACATTAACGTGCTATTTGTGCGCATTTCTTGATAGGACTTCTAATTTTAACTGTATTACTCGTAGTATTCGGCTTTTTCCACACGAGACAACATTTATTTAATTGGTGAACACCATAAACTTGCTTCTGAAAATATTCGCACTGGTGATAATATTTAGAACTTACTTCAATAAATGGCCCTTCAAGTGAAAAAATAATAATGCGTTTTCAAATCAATAGCATCAGGTTTAAAAATATTGATGGCGACCGAGATTACTGCAACAATCCAATTCACATTTATTGTTACATTGTCATGATGCACACACTGTTGACATAATGAACAGAAACAAGGATTACAGAATATCCGAAGATGCTGAAACTCCGTTTTCTTATTTTAAATGTGTTTCAACAGGGGGAGGGGGGGGGGGGGGGAGTTTGCAAAACACTGATGCCCGGGTGGGTGGGTGGTCATGGAAAAAAATATCCGATGCTTGGAAATGTTTTCCTCGGACACTTTTGGTCAAAATTGTATACCATAATCAGTGAAGTATCATTCAAGAACCAATAAAAAGACACTCAAGTTATCAGGGGTTACCTACCATGGGTTATATACGATTATAAAACTGTTATTGCGGCTGAGCTATGATTCGGCTTATAGTGATACATTGTATGACATATTGAATAAAGCAAGTTAAAATGCATCACCAATTGCAATTATCAAACACTGCACTCTAAGGATAAGTTATCTTGAGGGTGTTCCGTTTGATTAAATTTCTTATTTGTTCACCCTGGTGAGATCGGCTGACTTAGATGAGGAGCAAAGACAATTATGTGAAGTCAGGAACAGTTACAGATTTCAGCTGCAGGAACAATTCTGTGCAACGAAGTATCCAGACCTATTACGAAAACACCAATGACTCTTATTGTTATTGTAGGAAGTATGTAACACAAAAAACTACTAAACACTGAACCTGATTGAACCTGGACATACCTGAACATACCAGCTTTACTCTATATTTGATTTGTTATGGGAGACCATCTGCTTTAAGAGACCACTTTGATCTAATAAAACGGATGTCCTTTCAAGACCTGTCCTACTGTACAAGGTCAATTACTCAATACTGTCTGATAAAATTGGTTATGGTGCAGTGGGAAGGATGATGCAGAAGCATGTATTTAGTGGGGGTGGGTGGTTCAGATAACTCCGGAAAAAATTTGTAAAACTGGAAAAAAATTACATGGGGTGGGTCCTCCGACCGGTCAAAAACAAAAAAAACCGGCATCGGTGTCTGCAAATTGTTTCCTACCCCCCCCCCCCCCCCCCCCTCGGTTTCAACAGAAAATAATAGTCAGACGTTCAAACTGATTGGGGGGGGGGGACAAACTGTAAAAATCCAACTTCTGTATTTTACAAATACTCTAGAGGAATATGCATGAAGTTTGTGAAATGATGTGTCTTTATTACACATTCATTAAACTTTAAACCCTTGTATGCAACGAAATCGCCGCTATGATATAAATGATTCTGTATTCAACGGGTGATATACAGGCCGGAACTTTTTTACCCCACCGTTTAGTTGCGCTTCGAAAAGTTTCCAAATTTCGTTATACAATCATCTCATCGATCTGTCGCATAGTGTGAAAATGAAAAGGTTCAAAGCAAAATAAAGTCGGTTCACAAGAAATTAGCCAAAAATGAGATAATATTTAAAAAAAAACGAATCATTTCCTACCAGAATATTAACCCAGTCCCGTGGCCGTATCGTTTTGTGGATACCATTATATCTAAATTGGTCAACTTTATTTCGGTAAATCTTCGTAAATCTTGAGAGGCTTCGAACTTCTTTTAAAATTGTTCCTCTCAGCTGTTTTGCAAATCTGCACAAATTTGTACTTCTATTTTTACTAACACTAATAACCACCAACTGGTTAGGTGTGAATGGGCACTAGCCCATTCACGCCTCACCATTCGGTGACTATTACTGTTAGTAAACAGCGATGGGAATTTCAACAAACACTGGTTCGGAAAAGGTTGTTTTGATTTTTTATCGATCCATATGATCAGTACAGTTTCAGTCAAAACAAACTCTTCACCTTTGGGTTTAATTATCGGAATTAAAATTTGCTTATTTAAATGAATTTTAATGCATGGGTTGCGTAATAAACACAGAACGCGATGTGTGTTTGAATCGGTGGGTGGTTTACACTACGGCTCTCGCGAAATATGACTACGCCATTCCAACTCGTTATATAAAACACCCACCGATTCAAACACACATCGCGTTCTGTCTATGTACATCAATGATACAAATTCAATGATGAAATTCTTATACCCAAAGTGTTAAATTTACTCACAGCTTTGGCAAATTAAGGGGAGCTAACTTTCATGTGAATCACTTTCAATGACGAAAATTGTCAAACAAAGGAAGAATCAATTTATGGTTTATTTAAAGATAGACGGGGGCGCGGTGGTGTTGCGGTAACCGCTTCTCGTCAGATCGCCGGAGTTGAGCAAGGTCGAGCATGGATAGTCCTTGGATGCGTGAACGTCTGAGCGTCGGACTCTGACGTTGTGTCGTTGGGCAAGGCACTTAATCCCGAGTAACCACATGGGGGCACGATGACGCCGTGTACTAAGGCATACTACACGTCGATGGTGCGCATGTCTTCAACCAATCTAACCCTGTCTGTCCTGCAGTGCGGCGCTACGATGTTGGGGAGCTGGCAGCTACTCACAATTGCTCTCCCGGGTACTCCGGCGTCCTCCACCCGCAAAACTGTCACCGAAACGATATGACCGTGCTGTTAAAGTGTCGTTAAATCTTAGTAAATAAATAAATCTAAAAATAGGCAACCAGAATCGGTACAAAAGAAAGGTGACAACATTATTTATTTATTTATTTATTTATTTATTTATTTATTTATTTATTTATTTATTTATTTATTTATTTATTTATTGGGGTTTAACGACACTTTCGACAAGCCAGGGTCACCTCGTGCCGGACAGTTTTACGAGCTAAGGACGTCGGAGTACGCGGAGAGAACCTCCGAGCAACGACGAGCAACTGTCCGACTTTCCAACATACTAACTCCACACAAGCACGGTTAGCATTGGTTGAAAACAAGTGCACCATCGACGTGCAGTACGCCTTAATACACAACGTCACCATGCCCCCGCGTGGGCAATTGGAATCAAGTGTCTTGCCCAAGGACACAACGCGGTTGCCGCAGGTGGAATTCTAAAAGGGGACCCTCGGCTTGCATACCGCATCTTTACCTAAACAACATAATTAAAAAAAATGGTATAATATATAATAATATGACGTTTTTAGCAGGGGTCCAATATTGTGTTTTTTATATAAATAGGAACCTGCTCAGTAATGGACAAGTATAGGAAGTGAGATTTGCTCATTTTTCCAGGGATGAATAAAAACCTGCAAATTACTGTAAAACACATTTGCTAAACAAAAAGCCAAAGTGAGGAATTGAGTGTTGGTGGGTGTGATGATTATAGATATTCTAAATGGCGGATAATCTCTGAAATAGTTGTTTTTAATTAGGTTGCCATAAAACAGCCAAGTTTCCCTTTTAACTTTTAATAAACAAAAACAACAGACAGCTCCGAGAGCTGTATGTTGTTTTTGTTTATTAAAAGTTAAAAAGGAAATTTGGCTTTATTTTCTACTGATGTACTGGGTGTTTTCACAATAACTACATGCTTCCTAACTGGCGCTTCCTCGCCTGTCTAATAATAAGGAAGACAACTTTATCAAATGTCGACTTTGATGGCGTACTACAGTAGTAGCCCATGGTTCCATAGACCAATGAACACTTTTAAAAACAACAGAAATTGCGCGACCTACCCCTCCCACTCCACGCCCCAGCTAACTTGCTCGCGCCTCTGTGCTGATTTATTCTGTTTCGCTGATCCAGGAAAGGTCTCGATATTTTTTATTGTCTGTATTTATTTTTGGAATTGGACATAATATTAGAAACAATCTGAAGAGAAAGAGAAAACCTGTGAAGTGTTGTTAAATAGTTTTACATCCTTCTTAGTATTAATTCTTTAAAAAAAAGTTTAAAAAATAATCCAGTTCGTAATATAAAAAAAAATATTTTAACTCACTGTTGAGTTACTTTATATATAAACTGCATTCAGACTTGACGTCATTAGTGTTCTCCTGAGGGAACACGAGGGAAGGCCGTTTCTCTACCTTTGCTTGAGTGGGTTCGCTCTTCCCCTACAATTTTCAGACCTGAAAAAAAAAGATTTACAATTGTATTTTCTAGAATTGAATTTTCTGCCTATTTACCCTTTGGACCATGGTGGTATCTTCCATGTTAGTTCAATGACATCAATTGGAAGAGTCCATATTTATTATTTGGGGTTAGACCAATTAATATTTTCAACGTGCAGCCTTAGGGCTGCACGTTGAAAATATTGATTGTTCTACACCACACATCTACCTTGCAGCCATCCCACCTAATGACATTATGACGTGCTTGTGGCACGGCCGGAAACTGTCTCTGGAGTTCAAAGTGGTGTTACTATGACTGACTAAAATGAATCATTAGCATTTTAAAGGACATGGCAATTTGCCAAATGGCAAATTGACTCATGTTTGAAAGTTCTAATGATTCATTTCAACCCATTTAAAGTCATAACTAGAAAATACAATTCTAGAAAATACAATTGTAAAAGTTTTACAGTATTGGCCCCCCAGGTTGGAATGGTTTAATCACCAGGAACATCCAACGCAGCGAACACTTATTTGTCTTTCTACCCACAATAAACCCAGTTTAGTTGTGTGTAACTCGCGCGTCCCCGCCCAGACAACATTGACCTCGCCTTTTGAAAAATCAGGGTACAAAATAGAACACACCCCGCTCCGGATCTACCCCAAATACGTAAACCCCATCGGCCATCGCTTTGCGTTGAGCATCCGTTCCAAGCGGACACTCACTGTATATCTATGGTCAACCAGAGACGTAGCTAGAGAGGGTGGATTATTGCCTAAAATTTCCGAAGTTGGAAATTCGATAATACAAAATTAATTTGCTCTTGTCTTAATATTTCAGTCACATAATTTTTTTTTCAATTTTCGATCTTTGTCGACTTTACCAGTCAGTTAACATCATTTTCCGAAATTCCGGCTCGAATCTGTGACCGGTCAGGTTTGTCGATTTCATCATTCCGTTTTTCCGATTCGTTGTAGTGAGTCAGAAGAAGAAGGTGTTGGCTGAACAGCTGTCAGTTTATAGTCCACTGTAACCTGATCAGCATAATGGAAAACTCACGGTCATTTTTCTTATGGATACAATGACTAGATTTAATTTTCACCCAGATAGATGCCTCGGAATCATTATCAATGGTACAAAAACTAAAAATTTCCTCGAGAGAAGCCCCCACTATCGAGATGTGGGATACCCTCTCTCAAACATTCCGCCAACTCGGGAAGATTTGACTATGGCTACGGCATGTCGTGCTAGGAACCCTACAACCAGTTACAAATCCAACTGACCCCCTCCATTGAAGGCCCTTCAGCTACGTACCGAGTCGCCAACATGCGACGCGGACATTTCCCCTACTTAATTTTCGAAAGCGACACTGCCTGACGCACTATACAGTTTAATTTACAAGACTGTACTCGTTACAATAGTTTTGGAGTTTTTATCCTGACTTCAATGTTTGATAGGTCCAACTCTTCTGTTTCTAAAGTGTAATGTTTGTTTGTCTTTAAATGCATTCTTGGAATAACGCAAGCTACTATTGTTTCCATGCTCAAAAGTTCATTTGTCTTACACTATACCTATACCAGAAATGTTGATTTGACTTAAATTGAAACGGTCTTGTTTTACAGACTTCCGAGTATTTCATCTTTCAGATAAACAAACCCCAATAGGATAAGTTCGCGTGCTTTTCTAGCCCGCCTCTCAGACCTTTAATAATTTACTTAAAGATAATTAGAAATTAAGACGAAGCTGCAATTATCAGCATGTTCGACGCTATTACATCCATATACAGTAATATACAATGTTAACTTTCCACGAATGATAAATGTACCCAACCCTTCAATGTCAAACCTAGTGCAAAATAAGGGGATGTAACTCTTATGTCCTATTTTTTTTAATTCTCAATCGATATCATCGACACAGCCCAACAATTCACAATTACTTAATTTAATATCGAAATAGGCGTAAGAAATTTGTGCATGATACTATAGGCAAACGATTTTGTTCTTCGTGTCGAATCAAAAACAGATCTACATCATGCAAGGGTATTGTAGAATAAGGCGACAGAGCACGGACAAGGAAAAGCACAAAAAATCGCACTTTTCGAATTCATTGCCAACCGTCAAATCAACCATGCGGCGAATTATAAATATCTTGGTTTTTGGTTTAACAAACTCATAGACAAACAACATCACAGTACCAGGATGAACCAACACCACAAGCGGAGTCTTAGCCTCTTTGTTCAAAAATATTTTTTTTTTGGTCATAGCGGAATGCGTTTTTGAGTATTTGAAACCAAATTGTATAAATCTCAAACCTATTCTGTCCTTGTTCATCCGGGGACTGAGAGAGCGGCAACATTAACAGCGTCAAACATGGAGCAGCACGTTCTTTTTTTAAACTCTGCTAAACCTCGCCCAATATGGCTAACTATGGCACTTCAAGGTGAGTTGTTCTTGCTATCAACAACAGCTCTGCAAAAAAGTGAACATTAACTCTTTTGGTGAGGATTATCCAGTGAAACAGAATTCTCAGCGAGTAATAATGTTTAGGAATTTTACTAAAATACGGTTTATTAGATTAAAGAGTTATATTTCTTAAAAGCGTTCCAAGTAACTTATAGCGTGTTTTTTTTTCAGAATTGGATACTGATTTGTTTTATATATATAATATGCATATATTGCCGTACATTTTAGTAAGTTTTTGTGGAGCCATTCTCTACTGATGTCTGTATTTTTGAAGTCAAGATAACACAGTAAGATCTACATTATTAGAGATAATGTGATATAGTAATTTCAAAGTGTAAAGATGCCAACTGCAACGCAGATGCGTTGCAGTTGGCACATTTATGCTTTCCAGTGACAATGTAGTTGTTGTTGGATAGAATTAAAATCGTGCACGAAACATAGAAATGCGTTGATGTTTGATTAATACCACTTGGAGATGGACACACACAGTTGTCTAAAATGCCGACTATAGTTGCATACCGCGGATTAGCCTGCTGTCGACTTTAGCTGCATCTCTCACCAAAAGTGTTAAACTATAACAGCTGACAATAAAATGATCAGACCAATAAACTCTTTGAATCTGACAGGCCACTTTTCAGGCCGGGATCGTGATACAACCTGAATTAATAAAGTAGATAATGGCTCGGTTAATTTGTGTGGCAGGTCAATTAAGATTTTCAACGTGCAACTCCAAGGCTACATGCTGAAAATATTGATTGGTCTTCACCCAAGTAAGGAATATAGACTCTACCAGCTGATGGGCCTGTACTAGCACGGAATATTTCTCAGGACTGTTGGCTCTTTTCATTGGTACAATTTGCAAAATGGAAGAAAACTTATGAATAGTTTGGCTATTTTTTTTTGAGTGAATTCTCGATAGATAAGCTATTTTAAGTGCCGAAATCGTAGAAATATAGTTGCCCAATCTGAAATTTGTCGAAAACTAGTATTGGTTCGTCGGAGAATCTTGGGCTGGCTTACCTTCCTTGGTATCCCCCCACCCCCGCCCGCACCCCCCCCCCCCACCCGCATCCACCCCCGCACCCCACGCACACAACAACCGACAAAGTCGATTTTCGCTCTTTTGATAAGTTAATACACGCAGTACGTATTAACCGTTTCGGCGATGACACTACCGTTGCTCCTCTTGGAGACAGATTTCCAAAAACTGTGTAAAAGTTTTGTTGTGTAGATTTTGGGCAAGACGGTCTATAACAAAACATTTTTCTACTGTTTGCAAAGTCGTAGTGCATATATAAATTCGGAGCGAGATTTGCGCAACAGATTGTAAAATGGTCCTGAGAGAGGCTTATTATGATGACGCCATGACACGAAACAACGTCAGACAATATCTTGCTTATCTTTGGCTAAATAATTTCAGCCATCAACTTGGGAAAAATGCTTACCCAGTATTCTGAAAAATGTTGAGGCTGCATCAACTAAGACCTCGACTATACCGTTATATAAGTTGTCAATTGCTTGTAAATGGCATTGTTAAGAACAATTACTATCCCTGCGCTTCAGTACATCACCCAGCGCAATATCGGAGAGAATAGCACGCGTTGGGTTGTTGTAGATTTCCAACTTGTCGGGAGTAGCTTAGACCAGTTAATGCGTTGTTGTAGGTTTCCAACATGTCGGGAGTAGCTTTAGACCAGTTAATGCGTTGTTGTAGGTTTCCAACATGTCGGGAGTAGCTTAGACCAGTTAATGCGTTGTTGTAGGTTTCCAACATGTCGGGAGTAGCTTAGACCAGTTAATGCGTTGTTGTAGATTTCCAACATGTCGGGAGTAGCTTAGACCAGTTAATGCGTTGTTGTAGATTTCCAACATGTCGGGAGTAGCTTAGACCAGTTAATGCGTTGTTGTTGGTTTCCAACATGTCGGGAGTAGCTTTAGTCCAGTTAATGCGTTATTGTAGGTTTCCAACATGTCGGGAGTAGCTTAGACCAGTTAATGCGTTGTTGTAGATTTCCAACATGTCGGGAGTAGCTTAGACCAGTTAATGCGTTGTTGTAGGTTTCCAACATGTCGGGTAGCTTAGACCAGTTAATGCGTTGTTGTAGGTTTCCAACATGTCGGGAGTAGCTTAGACCAGTTAATGCGTTGTTGAAGGTTTCCAACATGTCGGGAGTAGCTTTAGACCAGTTAATGCGTTATTGTAGGTTTCCAACATGTCGGGAGTAGCTTAGACCAGTTAATGCGTTGTTGTAGGTTTCCAACATGTCGGGGGTAGCTTTAGATCAGTTAATGCGTTGTTGTAGGTTTCCAACATATCGGGGGTAGCTTAGACCAGTTAATGCGTTGTTGTAGGTTTCCAACATGTCGGGGGTAGCTTAGACCAGTTAATGCGTTGTTGTAGGTTTCCAACCTGTCGGGAGTAGCTTAGACCAGTTAATGCGTGGTTGAAGGTTTCCAACATGTCGGGAGTAGCTTTAGACCAGTTAATGCGTTGTTGTAGGTTTCCAACATGTCGGGAGAAGCTTTAGAACAGTTAATGCGTTGTTGTAGGTTTCCAACATGTCGGGAGTAGCTTAGACCAGTTAATGCGTTGTTGTAGGTTTCCAGCATGTCGGGAGTAGCTTTAGACCACTTAATGCGTTAAGTAAAATTATCACCAGAATAGAATAGAATATAATTTACTGAAGCAATAAACGCCTACTTGAGGGAGATTGCCAATTTTACAACAGTATTATTATGGTAAAAAAATGTAACAATAATGAAACAATATAAAATGAAATGAATAAAAAAAATAATGCGGAGAATGAAGAAATGACGGATACACCCATGATAAGGTATATAATCATACAGTCATACGTACGAAGGCATCGCAATGATTACCATAAATCATAAATCGATGCGGGACTTCAGATTCCCGTAATGTGAAGAATCGCCGGATTGTGTTACAGATCGGATTGCACAGTTCTGGGACGTTGTTTCTCTTAATGTGCGGGAAGATCGTAATATTATCCACCTGTATGTTTGGTGTCTGATCAATGAGCATTTTGAACAGTTCATCACGCAAGTGATCATATAATGGACACTCTATTATAAAACGGAATTCGTCCTCAACCGTCTTGAATCGAATTTGGTGCATATTCGTTCATTGACCCGAACTGTAGGCCATGAATGCCACCTCGTTTCGATCAGTAAACTGTGGTTGCTGATTCGAAGACGTTGAAGTGTTTCCTAGCTTCTCAAGACGTAGTGTGCACTAAATACTGTTCTAAAACATATTCACTCCTGAACTTGCGATACGTTCTAAATTTATTTTTACCCTGTTTTTTTTATTATCGTCATAAATGGCATAATAACATTCTTCTTCGTGTCTTGTTTTACCCTTTCCTGTTAAAAAAATTTTAACACCTTTTTCGCGACACAGTGGTTCGATGTCGAATATACCAAATTTTCTTAAATTATCGAGGTCATGCTTCTTTGTTTCACAAAATACTCCACCAAACAATGTGGTAGAATCCGAAGAAGTTAATTTACATTGATATTTCATTTGTTGTAATAGTGCGTTGATAATCAAGGGATATCGTCCAACTCAGCTCGTACCGCATTGTTTGACGCAATCTTATTTACCCCGTGTAACAGTCTGGAAAATTTAATATGTACATTCTCGAACGTGGAGCGACCTAAATTTTTGTGATTAAGTTCCAACGACAATACATATACTTGTACTGTCGGGCGATATTTCTGATTTAAAGAATTATTGAGTGAGAAAAATGCCATCAAGTTTTTCGTGTTCAAGTCTTTTTGGCCGTCTTGCAATTTACCATTTTGTGAAATTTTGTGAAATTATTAATTCTAAGTAGTTGAAATTGCTTGTGTGCTCGAGCTTTTGCGAGTTAGGTAAAAATTGGGGGAGACAGATGATTTGCGAGCCCGGAATACCATACTTTTTGTTTTACCTGCATTTATATGAAGATTGCTGTCTCTAGCGAAATTAACCAATTGATTTAGACAATTTTGTGATTCCGATAGTAATGCAAGATCATCTGCGAAAAGTAAATGATTCAAGGAAAAATTATTTGGATGGACTGGTTGACATATATCATCAAATATGTCTTTAACATCATCAATAAATATTTTAAAGAGGGTCCGCGAGCGGTTACACCCCTGTCTGACCCCGATGGTTGATAGTTGAGGTGGACCTAGTCCGTTGTTTGTGTTCGAAATGTAGAAACTCGACTTTTACATTGAAATCAAAGTTTCTAGAATCGGTCCATTTATGTCAATGTGTTGTAGTTTTTTAAAAAGTATTGTTCTATCTACAGTATCAAATGCTTTTCTGAAATCTACGAGAACAGCATACATAGGCTTTTTAAGCTTTCTGTATTTATTATTTGTAGTTTTTAGAACAAATATACCATCGATTGTACTGCAACCCTTCCTTCAAACTGGTTTTCACTTATTATTTTATTATCTCACAGGAAGCTGTTAATTCTGAAATTAATTGCCTTATTAAACAGATTACCAATGGTATTTCTTTGGACTATAGCGCGATAGTTATTCGGGTCGTGTCTATCACCTTTTTTGTACAATGTTGTGAGAACTGATCTACTCCAACTAATAGGATAATGTCGAGACTCTAGAACTTGGTTAAACAAATTTCACCACTTCGTCCATAATGTATGGGATCATTAAGTTAATTCGACTCGCCGTCGGGGAATGTAGATTTATAGTTTTTCACCTGGCGGAGGCAGCTGTATACTTCCGCCCCGGAATGACGTGGTAGACGTGTACATACCGTTGTAAAGGATGAAAGGGGAAAGGTCAGATGATATAACCGAGTCGTCAATAAACATTGAAGTAATAGACGAGTGGATGCCAGGAGAAGAAACGCAATGATCGAGCCATGACACTTTGCCTGCACATCACTAATGAAAGTGTGTGAATCGGAATCTTTACCAAAAAGCACAATATCAGACGCTTTTAGACCCATTTCGTCACATAATCTGTACAACTCGTTCATGTGACCAACGCAACGAATAACATCTGCATTCCAGCCACCTGCAATGCAGATGTTAGGCGTATTGGCCGAATCAATAATAGATTTTATTTTCCCGAGATGGTCAATAAACACTTCGGTGTTCAACCCATTATCTACTGGAAAGTACACACTATTAATACTTGACACATCGAATGTTGTTAAGGTTCAATAAAAGTGTCTTGTCTCACAATGCCAAACTAAAATATGGAAATCAATAACAACACGGTACCACCTACTGTGACGCAACTTATCCGTCTATTTCTAACACTTCGATCGTTGAAAATATATCTTATGTATTTTCGTTACTGGTAGGTAAAAAATTACACTTATCATTCGGAGTATGTAAACGGGTACTGCATATAAATTCTTAAATACTTTAACCCATTACCCAACGCAGAAGATTTCAAAATTTATTATTTTGAATATCATTTTTTAAATGTTTTCAAACAATTTCAACAAAACCATATCATGTGACCCCTCTTTGGAACGAGCTCGTCGAGCTCGTTTCAAAGAGGGGTCACATGATATGGTTTTGTTGAAATTTTTTGAAAAATAATATTTTTTCAGCTGCTGAATTTGCATATTACGCTGGCGGATGCGGGCGGATGCGGGCGATTTGTTGGGTAAAGGGTTAAATATTCCCAGTAGATTTTTTCGTACATTTGATATTTTTAATAAATTATAAGGCCCTATAAATAAGATCTTTTGTTTCTCAGGCTATTTTTTTGGGGGGGGGGGGAATTGCATGGGGAGGGCGGTTTTTTTATTTTGGTTTTTATTTTTGTAATTATTTCTTTGCCATCAAAAGTTCATGTTCTTGGTTTGTTATTCGTTTCAGGCCTCATAATCTACAGAATAGCATGGGTGGTGGTGTATTCGTAACTTGAGTGCAAGAAGCCTTTGCAATAGCATTGCAAAGCCTTGTTGCATTCAAGGGATAAATTTATCAATTTTATTAACTTGGGTAAACTTTAGTCATGAACCATTTAATTTTTATTTTTTTAAGTTTGTTTAAGTTTTCGTTAGTTATTAAAAGCGAGCATGCGGCAGCTAAACGGGCCATGTGGAAGGACCCGAGAAACAGACTTTTAACTTTTGTGAGCCTAATATGTTTTTTTTGTTTTTATTCTGTAAGACGAAAAAAGGGTAAATGGTTTGGTTTATGTTACATCCAATAGAAAAATAGGAACTTTCGGCCGAGATTTATTTATTTTAATATTTTATCTTCTCATACGTTCGCTTGATCCATTTCTCAAATTGACGACAAAATCCGGCTAGTGCTATCTCCTAAAATTGCCATTCAAATTGTATTATATTTGCTTTTATTTTTCGGTCTACAAAACATAGTTTATGACCCCTCATTGGAACGCGCTCGTTCCAATAAGGGTACATAAACTTATATGTTTGAGGTAAATATGAAAATTTATACTAATTCAAGAAATTTGTTGTCAAGTATCGTCAATTCCTAGGAGTATTTATTATTTATTTATTTATTAGTGTTTCAGTAATCACATTTCTGCACAATGGCTAATCGGGTGTATGACAGACGCTTCCCAGGATCCCCCCAAAAATCTCCCCAGGACAAAAGGTGCCCAGGGGTAGGACAAAAGATCCCCGCACAGAAGATCCCCAAAAAGCTCCATGGGAAAAAAGGTCCCCTAAAAGCTCCCTGGAACAAAAGGTCCCCTGATCAGCCATTTCATATTGATGGTCGCATGAGACTTGGTTTTTATGCGCATATATTTTACTTTGTGATGAAAATGTAAAACAATGAAAATTTGGAAATAATAAATTATAATTTTCATTTTTTTTTTTACATTTTTCCAAAGTAAAGACTGTGCATGTTTTATAGAAAAAAATAGAACTGCACGATGTATTTTTTATTTTAAAATTATTCCTATAAATAAAAAAAAACATGAATATAAAAAAAAATACATAGATTTTTGTTGGTTAATTGGATGTCGACTACAAATACGGTTCTCAACTGACTCACCAAGTCCGAATCTTCGGTTTTTACAAAGTTGTAGACAAAAATTTATTAATTGGTTTGTCACTGAGAAAGGTTATTTTCTTGGAAAAAATTAGCTTATCTCCCATCTTTAATGGTGATTTTTTTGTGGGGGATCTTTTGTTCTACCCTCGAAAATGTTGTCGACCTGGGGATGTTTTGTCCTGGGGAGCTTTTTTGCAGAGGATCTTTTGTCCTACCCACAAAATACCTGGGGATCTTTTGTCCTAGGGATCTTTTTCTGGGGATCTTTTGCCCGGAAATATTTTGTCACAGAGAGCTTTTGTCAGCATCCCTGTATATCCCGTCTAATCGTGACCGAATTCTTTTGACTTGGTGAAGGATTAGAATGTATTGCATATATTCGACGTGTGTATGTACAGTACATGGAGTGTGGGTTGTAACTAAATCACCCGGAGAGAGGAGTTATAACTCAAAGTATAACTTTCAAATTGTGTACATATGGACCAAAACCACAAGAAATGTTTCAGCCAATGGACCTTCGGGTTTAACCCGGAGGTCCATTGGCCGGAACTTTGCTTGTCATTGTCCTACTTCGCAACAAATTTAGAATTACTGCTGAGATGGAATCTCCACTCTGAAGGTGATTTAGTGATAGTACAATCTCCACGCACTGTATTTAACGTAAATATCGTTAGATGTCGTAAAGCAGTGGATGTAACCTGTTTGCCAACTTCTCATTAAAAAGATTAGGGTCAGGAATGAAAATTGGGATCAGGAGGGAAAGATGAAACATTTCATTTTTTCTCCTCACCCTAAAATGAGCAGTATGGATGCTTTCTTTCAATACATTCAATACACAAAACTGTGATTTCTGAAGCCTGCAGAGAATTTCTAACGGATCGCGATACGGTCGAAATTCTCTGTCCACTTTCCTCACAGCAAGGCCGAAGAATCTCAGATGCTGATACAAAAAGGTGAGAAACTTGAATCTGTTTCAATAAGCAGTAGGTTCAACACTCAACATGTTGATATTTGCAGTAGTTATAACGTCACTAACTTCATTACATTTCCACACACACACGTGCCGCACACATTAATGATGTTTCAGGTAGCTATTATTTCATTATATTATTAATTGGTGGAGTGGTGAATTATTTTTCGTGGGAAGAATATATTCACATGTTTTTGCGTCGTTACAGTTGATGGGAGAGTGCCTATGGGCACTATATCGTAAATTGTAACGAGGCAACTTTCTTCCAACTAAACCCCCGGTCCCTCGCCCTAGTTGGAAATTCACTACCGAGAAAAAAAAAATGAAAATGAAGCAAATGAAGGAGGCATAAAACGGATCCAAGAAACTGAAATGCTAACACATTTATGATAGATTTATCAGGTTGTTATCATTTGGTATTATTCTGGTAATAGAATATGGGCTAAACAGATGCTCAAGCTGAGAATTTTTAGCAATTTACACTGTCCTAACATTAAATCAGATCTTATGCAGGAATGATAAATTTTCGATGTTTCATCATTTTGTCACTGTGATGATGGAATTAACTGAGGATAACGATTTTACATGATGCGATTTTCGTGAAGTGCACTTTGAGGATTATTTTTTATTACGATAAATAAACGTACTATAGAAATCTTGTACCTATTGACATCATGCATACTTATCAAGCTCGATATTGCGTCCTCTGTAGTCTTAAACAGTAACAGCTGGAAGTTTTGCCGATTTGAAATAGAGTTGAAATTTTGGGAAGTAAAGAAGACATCAGCATCGCCAAAGAAGCTCTAAAAGCCAGATAGATGGAATTTCCAACTACTCATGACTTGCCCTCCGAATTTCCAACTATAGGAAATTATGGCCAGGTTTTTTTTTGGGGGGGGGGGGCGTGACACACCCCCACACCCCCTGTCTCAACGTCCCTGACTTCACTTCAAACAAAATATGAAGCACATCGAGAGAAAGTGAGACATTTAAGCTGCAGTACTTGCAGTTCAGAATAAAGTCAAAATGACACTGACAGATGAGGCTAACAATTTGGCATAACAATAATGACGAAGGCGGTTCGGGAGGTTAGATAGCAACAACAACAATGACACAGGCTGTTCAGGCGGCAGATTTGCCAATAACATTAATGTCACATGCTGTTCGTGCAGCTAATTTTCGATAACACTTATGACAAAGGTGGACCAGGCACATGTCACTCGCAAAACATTCATGGCAAAGGCGGTTTGGGTGGCTATTTCGTCATATCATTAATGACTCATGCGGTTTAGATGGCTAATTTGCAATAATTCTAACGATACGGACGGTTTAGGCGGCAAATTCGTCACAACAATCATTTAGTCAAGGTGGCTAATTTACCATAGAATTGGAGGTGATCCAATTAGACATAACGTTAATGACAAAAGTGGATCAGGTTGCTACTTTGTTATAACATTAATGGCAGATGCAGTTCTGGTGTTTTTTTAGTAACAGCATCAAAGAAACATGTGATTCGGTGGCTAATGTTCCATAATATTATGACACAGGTGGTCAAGACGGTTGATTTCCCATACCGTTATTCACAGAGATGATTCAGCTGGCTACATTGCCATAACAATAATGACAAAGTGGTCCAGTTGGCTACTTCGACATAACATTAATGACAAAAACACTTCGGGTGGAACGAGAGAACATGTGTTGGGGGATTGTCAGGATTTATCTATTTCACATCTTTGATGTAAGAAAGGTTATTTGTCACCACCTGTTACAGTGGAAGGCACAAGCGCACCAGTCTCTCGTGCCAGAAAACCCGTGATCGATCTCCGATCGCGAAATATCTCGATCTGTTCGATTACCATTTCTGATTCCGAAGACACCAGCTCGTACCATTCTATTGGTTGGTAATATAAAGTGGCTGTCCTCCCTGCGACCAAATATAGTGCAGGCAAAAAAATTCTTACGTTGCCGCTATGATAGTCATCCAGTTTAATCCGCGCCGATGAGCCAAAAGAGAGGCGGTAATGAGAGCTATAGAATTTCCTCCATAGTCATTGTAAAAACGTAATTTCGTAACGGCAATAACCAACCGAGGCTATTCGAGTTCAAAGTTTTATATATTTGTTGTCTCAAAAATATAGCTTATCACTCCTCAGTGGAACGAGCTCGTTCCGATGAAAGGTCATAAGCTATGCTTATTGGTCAAACATTAAAGCACATATATCCAGTTACTCAAAGAAATCGTTTGCAATCATCGACTCCTCGGGTTGGGTAAGAGTTAAAAAAAACGCCTAATGTAATAATGTCCAAATTATCACATAATACTAAAGAACAGACGGACCAGGCAGATAATGATGATTATAATGATAGCAATCACAGCGATGTCTTTTATTCGTCTAATCAGAGTAAGGTATTTTATGTGCAGGTTTAGTTGACTACGAGAGTAATCAGTCACAGGGTGTATCAACATCTTTGATTAAGTTAATAGATACTAACCATAAGGGAAGGGATAAGATGAAAACATAAAATATTGATAAAACATTTGAGAATTTTATTGTTTTGCTCCTGTGATGTTTTCATTAACTTTAATGCACTTTATATGGAATATTCAGCCGGTCGATATTGGATTACAAATAACTTGACTATAAAACCCTTTGATGTTATCTTGGTTTACATCCGATGTCTCACATATTTTGTTCTGAGATATTAACAATAGATAACGAATCAAGCATGGCGAAGGCTTACGAACGTGTGTTTTGCAAAACGCGTGCGCGTCTGATAAACTGAAAGTTGAATGAGTAACCCTTTGGACTCTGGTGGTATCTTCCATGTCAGTTCCATGGTAGCAATACGAAGAGTCCATATTTATTATTTGGGGGTAGACCAATTAATATTTTCAACGTGCAGTCTTAGGGCTGCACGTTGAAAATATTGATTTGTCAACACCACACATTTACCTTGCAGTCATCCCCATTAATGACATTATGACGTAGCTTGAAAAAACGACCTCTGGCGTTCAAAGGGTTAATTCTGATTCAATATCGCTAGCAACTTAACTTTTTAAAATGGGAAAGCATGATTAGTAACGGGGATATGGAAAATGGCACTTGAACATTTTCAGCGCATCTGATATTAGGTTTCTACCGAAAAGACTATTATGAGTGGCCTCGTCGAGGCAAATGGGCATTAACATGAAATTGATAATATGAGCGCACAATTCCGACTACAATGCGCTACTGGAAGCTGCTAAACAAACATCAAAAGCTCATATCATTGTTCAAAACACCAATTAGGGCACTTACGAATTAAATGAAGAAACCCCCAATGCGTGGACTCTACATCCAAGTAGTTTACCGGGCCATTTCTCCTACGCCGTGATGAGACACTGAAAGTCTAAAGGGGCTAGTCTGTCCCAGTATCGCCGAACCGTAAGCCTTCATTCAGTTATAGTAAATACTTAATAGTTAATAGGTAATTAATTGTAAATAGGTAATTATGGTTATTAGGTAATACTTATTTGTTAATAGTTAATTGTTGGTAGGCAATAGTTAATTCTTAATATTATATCTCACGTGACTTCCTTGCATTCTGATTGGCTGAAAGATTATACCCTATTTCGTGTAGTTTGCATCCACAGAACTGACCAGGCACTACACCCAGGCACTACACGTTTTCTATTTTTAGCACACTACTATATCAGTTTTCTGTTCATACTCGCCGAATAAAACTAATCAGGCTAAAGTTAAAAATCGATTCAGAGAGGCACAACATCCACAAAACGACCCGGAAAGAAATCTTTGTAGAAAAATGTATCGCTTTTCCATTGTTGAAGTCACATTTTTCGAGGCGTTCATTTTATTCCTTGAGAAGATGATCCATATCTCGTTTCGAAGAGAATGATCCATACCTGGGTCCAACTTTCATGAAAACGCGTCAGGATATGAAGAATCGTTTGTTTCGCTGCTCATATTATTTCGCTATTTAATTGTATGTTTTGGGCAGTAAACGAATAAATAATGGAATTAAATTGAATCTTCGGAGTTTGTATCCCGTAATGTATATGTGTGATAAATGTGTGGAAATAATCAAACTGCGTTGTCAAATTTCGAAAATTGTTCTTTTCATTCGCATGTTGCGCGTTTCTAGAATACACAGTTCCGTTTGGGGGAAATGTTTTGTTTACCCTTGCCGACCGATTCAAAATCTGTCTTCTGCTCATATCAATAATCCAAGTTAGCCGTGTTTTGGAAGAAGAAAATGTTTTTTTTTAAAAACTACATGGTATTTTTTTCTATATAACGCTGGTTGGCAGGCTGCTACCTTGGTAATAGATTAACAAATCGGACAGATATTTTTCTTGGTGGGTGTTCGATATAATATAAGGATTAGAGCATGTCTTGTCGTTGACTACGCCCATATAGTGCCCAGTGAGGTGGTGTAGTTCCCTCCGCTTCGCGGCGGGAACTACACCACCTCACTGGGCACTATATGGGCTTAGTCAACTTCAAGCCATGCACTATTCCTTAAATAGTTGACAGTTAAGAGACCTAAAACTTTGCTGATACTTTTTCCGCTATTCACCTAATTGTGGCGTGATTATGTATGTAGGGAGTAGACTGTCTACGCGTTTATATAACCCAACTCCAATAGATTTGTTTTGGAGTGAGGCACTCTCTTTGTTGTAGCGCATCTAATTGTATTGAGGCTTGTTACCATCTACTTCTTTATCGACGTGTGCTCTATGTCAGGAGCCTTAGAGCTCACTTCCCAATCTACTCCTACCTCAAAATTACTTAAGGAAAATAAACACGACTGAATACATTTTTCTTGGATTTTTTTTCTCTTATTATAATGGTTGTTATACAAACCAAACATTACACTAGACATCAAGTGTACATTGAATAGGTAAGAGCCATTTACTTGTATAAATATAGGACTAACAACATTTACACAACTAAAACCCATCGTACAGAAGGCAAACTAAATAAGTTACTGTACAGGAACCAATTAACAGTTTAAAGTAGATCGAACGTATTAACAGCGCTCATTAATTTGAAATAATCAATGCTCTTACATTCAGCAAACGCTTGTGATTTTGAACGTGTGGGATTTGGCTCGCGTGTTAGAACACCGTCAATTTTGGAGTACAAAACGCATTTTACTTTTTTTTTATGCCGACTATTACAATCAAGTAATAAATTTAAAAAATAATGAAAGTGTGCATATTTATCCCATAAATGGCCGTTTATTTGAAGAATAAAGGCCTTGGATATTTTTTTCTTTATTCACCTAGTAGGGTGATAACTTTTCCCCATTGGTTTAACCACTGAAAGAATTTATTCCTGTAGTAGAGACGCACTTGTTGACCTCTAGCCTCTACCACATTTGTCTAGCATAATTATTAGTTCGAGTGTTGATTAGGCTTTTCCCTCTGGAAAAGACTATTGTTTTTCTACGGATTATTATTTTTTTTTTTTTTTTTTTTTTTTTTTTTTTTTTTTCCACACATTTTGTCCGTACGATTCAGAAGCCATTTTCGAACCGATTTTCACAAAATTTTGCACACACATAGAGGGGCACAAAATCTAAAAATGTACCTAAACGGATTTTTCGATTTAACCCTTATTTCGTCAGAATTGGCAAAAAACTGTCAAAATTGGGGTTTATCGGCACTTTCTCGAAACACGTCTTGTAGATTCTTTTTAAACATTCATCATTGCTAGACCTGCCTGTGATACGACCTTTGATACACACGACATATCAGGCGATGCATATGGTAACCCTCCACAGGCTGCCAAACATCGAAATTTTGATGAAATGGGCTGTTTTCGGGCCCCCACAGCACCCAAACGAAACACGATAGATACACATAACTGCTTTTATTGGAAGTAAATTCACCGAGGATCATTTTTGTAAGTAATAAGGGTGTTCAGAAAACCAAGCGTTAACCCGTTTTGGGCTGGTTAAACAGCAATACCCCCAAAAAGCTCAAAACTTCATGTTTTCCGTGGATTTCTCTAGACGAGTCTTGTAGATTTTCAGGAAATATTTGTCACTCCCAGGTCTTGGTGTGACATTACAAGTTGCATGGACAAAATATTCCGGTCAGCACTAGTTAACCCTCCCCGAGCTGCTAAACGTAAAACAATTGTGATAAAATGGGCTGTTTTTGGACACCAACAGCACCCAAACGGTATGCCACAGAGAAAGTGGCCTTCATTTATCAAACGCAAAATTGATCGAAAAATATTTTTGTAAGTGGTAAGGGTATTCAAAATTCGACGTCTTGACCCATTTTCGGCTGGTTAAAGAGAGATACCCATTAAAACCTTAAAATACCCTCTTTCTGTGGATTTCTCTAAAAACATCTCGTAGGTTTTCAAGATAAAATCGGCTATTTGCAGGTCTTGGTGTGACATTACAAGTTGCATGGACAAAATATTCCGGTCAGCATTAGTTGACCCTCCCAGGGCTCCTCAACATCAAAATTGTGATAAAATTGGCAGTTTGTGGACACCAACAGCACCCAATGGGTACACCACAAAAAAAAAGCGCCTCCTTTTATCGAGTGTACAATTTATACAGAAACATTTTTGAAAGTCGTAAGGGTATTCAAAAGTCAAAGTCTTAACCCATTTTGGGTAGGCTAAGAGAGATATCCCTCAAAAGCTTTGAATTCCCATTTTCTGTGAATTTTCCTAACTGTAACTTGTAGGGTTTTCAGAAAAATTAACTATTCGTAGGTCTTTATGTGACATTACAAGTTGTAGGGACAAAATACTCCGGTGAGCGTTTATTAACCATCTACAAGCTGCCAAGTATCGTAATTTTGTTGACATGGGCTGTTTTCGGACACGTACAGCACCCAATGTATACACGAGAGATAAACATAATCACCTTTGTTGGAAGTGGAATTCACAGAGGACCATTTTTGTAAGTAATAAGGGTATTCAAAAAACCAAGCGTTAACCCCTGTTGGGGAGGTTAACAGGGATACCCATCGAAAGCTTGAAAATCGTTTTCCCTGTATTTCTTTACAAACATCTTGTAGGGTTTTCAAGAGAAAATGGCCGTTGATAGGTCTTGGTATCACATTACCAGTTGCATAGATAAATTATTCTGGTAGGTATTTGTTAACCCTCCATGGGCTGCTAAATGACAAAAATTTTGAAGAAATAGTCTGTTTTTGGACACTAACAACATCAAATGGAAATGCCACAGAGAAACGTAACTTCTTTTACTGGACGCAAAACTGATAGAGAAACATTTTTGTAAGTAGTAAGGATATTCAAAAATCGAGGTCTTAACCCATTGTCGACTGGTTAAGGAGATATACCCCTCAAAAGATTAAAATTCCCGTTTTCTGTGGATTTCTCCAAAAAATCTAGCACGTTTTCAAGAAAAAACGACCATTTGCAGGTCTTTGAGTGACATTACAAGTTGCATGGACAAAATATTCCAGTAAGCAATTATTAACCCTCCAGAGCCTGGAAAGTATAGACATTTTGAGAAAATGGGCTGTTTTGGGGCACCCATAACACCCAATGTGTTCCTGCGTGATAAACATCATTGGAAGTGAAATTCACTGAGGGTCATTTTTGTAAGTAATGAGGTATTCACAAAACCAAGCATTAATCCGGTTTGGGCTGGTTACAGAGCGATACCCCTCAAAAGGTTAAAAATTCATATTTTCCGAGGATTTCTCTAAAAGCCTCTCGTAGGTTTTCAAGACAAATACTGGCCATTCTCATTTGAGACTTCTATACTCACCTTGTATGAACTCAAAAGTAAGTGTATATTTATTTATTATCAAGAATAACCGCCCATAAGTTCCACTCTCACCGTGTCCCGCTTCATCGGTCGCCAGCGGTCGATTTATCCAAACAAAATTACCAAGGTTACCACCTCCCCCCTGCCTCTTTCTCCAACCAAACACACATTGAAAGGTACGCCTCACCTCGTATTCCACACTGCCCTGCATGATATCATTTATTATTTATTTATTGGTGTTTAAGGGCATATACTTATGCACAATGGCTAATCTACGGGTCGAGGAAGCCGCAGTACCTGGAGAGAACCACCGAGCAACGACGAGCAGCTGCCAGCTTCCCAACACCGTAACTCCGAACTGCAGCACAGGCAGGGTTAGATTGATTGAAGACATGCGTACCGTCGACGTGCAGTACGCCTTAGTACATGGCGGCATCGTGCCCCCATATGGAGAATCAGAGTTAAGTGCCTTGCCCAAGGACACAGCATGGGAGTCCGAATTAATCGCTCAGACGGCCACCCATCCAATGATTAACCAGGCTCAACGTTGCTTAACTTCGGTGATCTGACGAGAACCGGCTACCACAATGCCACCGCTCCGCCACTGCATGATAAGAAAGCAGTAAATGGGATCAGTTACTTATAATATCAAGTAGTGTTGACACTATAGCGTTTCCCCGACAGTGGGTCCAGGTATATAATAGTCTGTAAAACGGCTATACACTGCCCCTCCTCCGCCCCAGAGTGGCGACGTGGCAGTATATATCCATCTTACTGACGCTATGTTGTGCCTAAGGAACCTTACAATAAAAGGTGGGGATCCCCAACATGGGAAGGGGGGGGGGGCAGGTATATTTACTACTCTGTAGGTTATCAAATGCAGTGGTGCATGGCGCCAACATTCCCCCGGCAGTGGGGCTAGATATATACTAGTTTGTAAGACGGTTATACTCCCCTTCTCCGTCCCAGGGTATATTTTATCTACACATATGTACAAACAACACTTCCTATTTTCGTATGTAATTATTGTAGTTTATAACTTCATGTTTGTCGTTGTATGGATATCTTCATTGTAATAAATAAAACTAATCCTACGGGGAAAAACCAATTGGAGAGAAATTTACTTCTGCTATTAACAGACAGGTGATAGGTGAGCTCTACAAGGTGTGAAAAAATGACATAATCATGCATAACAACTGTGGTCTAATAGGAGATAATTGATACAGGGACTATACATGACATGCTCAAGAATTTAAAGTTCACATTTTCTGTGGATATCTTCAACTGGTTCTTACAGATTTTTAAGAACAAATAAACCCTGGAGAAGAAGTATTCTCGCAAGCCTTCATTAACCCTCCACAAACCGTCAACTATCGAAATTTTAGGTAAATTTGAGCTCCAATGGGCTATTTACATTAGACGCTGATTCTCAGGCGCTGATATTAATATTAACCCTCTCCACAAACAATGATGATTTAACCAAAACGTTCTTTTATCACACTGGGTCATTTGAGACTATTATACCCACTTTTCTCAAGACATCAATAAAAATACTTTAATGATACAATTAAAAACAATTCTTCAGACACTCCAGGGTCATAAAAAATCATGGATGTTTATTAACCCTCTACAGACTGCCAAGCATCGTAATTTTGTTGAAATGGGCTGTTTTCAGACACGCACAGCACCCAACGTGTACCTGGGAATTACCCATAATCTCCTTTGTTGGAAGTGGAATTCACCGAGGACCATTTTTGTAAGTAATAAGGGTATTCAAATAAACCAAGCGTTAACCTCTTTTGTGGTTGTTAATGGTGATACCCATCAAAGGCTTAAAAATTTATGTTTTTCCTGGATTTCTTTACAAACATCTGGTAGCGTTTTCAAGAGAAAATGGCCATTGATAGGTCATGGTGTCACATTACCAGGTGATTGGATAAATTATTCCGGTAAGCATTTGTTAACCCTCCATGGGCTGCTAATTGTCAAAATTTTGAAAAAAATAGCCTATTTTTGAACAACAACAACATCAAAAGGAAATGCAACAGAGAAACGTAACTTCTTTTACCGGACGCAAAACTGACAGGGAAACATTTTTGTAAGTAGTAAATTGATTCAAAAATCGAGGTCTGAACCCATTTTGACTGCTTAAGGAGATATACCCCTTAAAAGCTTAAAATTCCAGTTTTCTATGGATTTCTCAACAACAAAAAATTCAAGAACAATTGACCATTCGCAGGTCTTCGAGTGACATTACAAGCATGGACAGAATGTTTCGGTAAACATTTGTTAACCCTCCAGAGGCTGCCAAGCATAGACATTTGGAGAAAATGGGCTGTTCTTGGGCAACCATAACACCAAATGTGTACCTACGAGATAAACATAACCTCCTTCATTGGAAGTGGAATTCACCGTGGATCATTTTTGTAAGTAATGAAGGTATTCACAAAACCAAGCATTAAACCTTTAGAGCTGGTTACAGGGAGATACCCCTCAAAAGGTTAAACATTTGTGTTATCTGAGGATTTCTTTAAAAACATGCCGTAGATTTTCAAGAAAAAATGGCCATTCTCTGATCTTAGTGTGACATTACAAGTTGCATGTACAAAATATTCCTGTAAGCATTTGTTAACCCTATGCAGGTTCTCAAACATCAAAATGTTTATAAAATGGGCTGTGTTTGCGTACCCACAGCACCCAAAGTTGGGAGGAGAGATCAAAATAAGTGGAAGTAGAATTCACTAAGAATTATTTTTGGAAGTAATAAGGGTATTCAAAAAACAACACTTAACCCGTTTTGGGCTGGATAAACAATGATACCCATCAAAAGCTTAAAATTCATGTTCTCCCTGGATTTCTCTGAAAACAGCTTGTAGATTTTAAAGAAAAAAAATGGCCATTCACAGTTCTTGGTGTGACATTACAAGTTGCATGAATAAATATTCCTGTTGCCACTTGTTAACCCTTTACAAGCTGCCAGACATCAATATTTGGGATACATTTGAGATAAAATGAACCATTTTTAAATTGACACAGCACTCAGTGGGTATGTGTCAAACAAACATAACTCCTTTTGTCGGTCATTGACTTGTTGGAAAACGATATTGACATTAAACCAGTCCACCATTAAAGATGGTTTTTACCTAAATAATTTTTTATCAAACTCTGTCATTTGAGATTACTATCTTCACCTTTTTCATAACATCAATGAAGGGACTTCAGTGAGACAGTTAAAAACAACAAGACACTGTGGGGTCATGAAAAATCATGGAATCTCATCGGGAAAAGCCATGATTCTCCAGAATCATAAAGTCTAGTTTTTTTTAAATCTCTTTGAAAGTATTACACAATGCCAATAGAAAACACCTTACACTGCTTATATAATAAAGTGTTTTTGCAAGTTTAGCTCCAGTTTGTAGAGGAATTATTTTTAAACAGAAATGTATTACTGCGCCATGGTTATTTTTGCCAATTTTGCTGGTCGATCGAATTGGACTAATGTGCTCCTCACTTCTCGCTGTGTTTTGCAGCGAATTATAGCACGATTTTACCGCGACTGCTATGTAGAAGATTTATGGGATAAGCAAAATAAACGTATTGTGTTTTCAAGTAAAAAAAAATATTCTACTCGTAGAATTAAGAATGAAACGGACTCGCCGGAGGCTCGTCAGTTACATTCTTAATCCTACTCGTAGAATATTTTTTTTTTCTTGAAAACACTATACTTGTATTCTATATTTATCAATACACAGGAAGTAGAAAATTATATTATCTGCAAAGATGAACACGTTTAGAACTTCTTGGCCAAGTGGCGGATCCAGAATTGGGGATGGCGAACGCCAATTTACAAGTATAGGTTCCAACAATTTGGGGAGAGCATACACTTTAAAATCAGTAGCGTTAAAAATCAACTCAAATCAACTGGGTTGAGTGATTATGAACCCAATTGGGTTCATATTCACTCAACCAAGTTGATTTGGGCTGATTTTATCCCCAAATGCCCCCTCTCGTCGTCGAAAGCCACTTTTAACGGGGTCATACAACAGCAGCAGGCACACACACACAAGAGCTGTAGCTGTATGCATAGGGTACTGTATAATCATCGATAACACACGGGCATCCACTACACTAGAACATCCATTATCTCGGGGACTGAGGTAATTCCCGAGCGTATTCCTACTGTTGCCTCTTTGGTTCATTTCTTCTGCATCAAACATCTTCCAGCTAGGGACGACGATATGTTATGAAATGTGCTTTTGTCATACAAGCGGATGATTTGGTATGCGTGTCCACCATGTCGTCTAAGACCACATTTTCAGTTTTGGAGGCACCGCAAATATGTATTACTTTTAAAATGGCCACCAACACCTTTATTTTAACTCGAAAAACTGTTTATCACATGATCACCATCAAATAGCTTATTACAGAACATGTCGTTCACAACAAGTCTAATACGGATATGACGTCAGACGTGGACATGGACGTCGACGTGGTAACGTTGTAAATGAGTTGGCTTCGGAAGTAGAATTGAATTAATCTTCTATTGTTTTCACTAACTGTCTACGTAATATTAATTACAGACGACATTTGCAGAAAACCATTCCTGAATAACGAAATATTTTCATTTGGGTTTCGAAAACACAAGCCCGTTCCATTAAGGGGTCATAAGCTATGTCTTTCATAAGAGAAAAAAAGATAGAATTTTGATCGCAGTTTTTGAGAACAGCGCTTTGTAACTTTAGTCGTCATTGTAACTAAAAGGTGAAATTACACATTATGCGATAAAAAATAATCTCAATTTATTACTTTCCAAAGAGTGATTTCCAGGGATTTCCAGGTTTGATTATAAACGATAACTTCACAAGTGGATTGTGCAATCAACAATTGTGTCATGTATCAGTGCGCGCAAACGAATACGCTTTACCGTGGATGTAATGGGGACTTCATTGTTTTGTTGTTTTTTTTTTTGTTTTTGTTTTTTTTTAAACCCTTTACCTAACATGAAAAGTTGACGACACTTGCAAAACAAAATTCTTGAATAACTATTATTTTCATTTTTTGTCTCAAAAACATAGGTTATGACCCCTCATTGGAACGAGCTCAACGAGCTCGTTCCAATGAGGGGTCGTAACCTATGTTTTAGAGACAAAAAATGAAAAAATAGTGAAAATTAATTGACGAGTTTTGAGAATAGCGCTGGCCGTTTTTGACCGTTACGTTAGGTAAAGGGTTAAATTATATAATTACCGTTAATAATGAAAAGTAATAAATAGAGTAATCGCTTGACTGGACTGCTTACGTGAAATAATTCATTCGAGGCGAGGGACTATATTGTAAAACACTCGTGCGCATTCGCGAACTCGTGTTTGTACAACGTCCCTCACCTCTCATGAATTATTTCACGTAACCAATCCAGTCAAGTGATTATTCTCTATGTCGTCACGATTCAACATAAAATTTCTGAAGGGCGTTAACTAAAATCTATCTGGACTCTCAATCTCAGTTCAGATCTATTTTAGTGACCTCGGGACAGAAATTTCATATGAACTCGCGACTCATCAGATATCATCAATATATTTTACCACAATTACAATAAATATACAGAACGACGCGTGTGTGTGAATGGGTTAATCGATATGGCACGAGTGACCGTAGGCTCTGATTTCAGGCTGTTGCCTCAAAAACCCAAACCGAGCCGAAAAACACCCAAAACCGCCCAGTTCTAGGTTGTGGATCAGGACGGGCACTGTTTGGGCAACGCCTTCGAAGTATTGCGATCACGTCAATAAAAAGCAAGAATTAGAAGGACACTCAGCAATTCATTTGACAACTATCAACAAAAGGAACACATTTTATCGCCAACCAAATTTGCGAGGTGAACCCGTATTACTATTTCATCCCCTGAGTTCCAATGTGTTCTATGTGCCTACTGGCACATAGAACACATTGGAACTCGGGGGACGATTTTCGGCTATCTCTAGTGATTCTAATTGTACTTGCGTTGCGCGATTTGTAGAAAACTCCAGCGAAATTTCGCTTCTATTTGAAAAATAGTCCGTCAAACATTTCCGTTCAGCACGTATGTGCGGAACAGGTTTCCATTTTCAGCATTGTTTAGTATTGCTGTGGATGGGGGATTACGCAGAACAAGTGTGTAATACAAAAATTTATGTGATCATGATGGAAAAATTATTACCGCAAGGATATTGTACTGCCATCTCACATAGGATTTGTGGTGTTAAATAACAAAAATATCAAGTGAGTTCGAAGTTTAATGTCAAAATATAGACCATGACGTAGAGTAAAAATTGAAATTGTCTTACCACTTCTTGGATTTCTAACACCAAATTGATTGCGCATGCCTACTACTACAGTACAATAGAAACCCGGGGTGTTTCGGCCCTATCGGAGGCCGAAACTTCAGAGTCGAATCGTCCCAAAACCGAAACGTCATAGAACCTCCTTGAACTTATTTCCGAAACATCTCTTAAAAGGACGCACAGTGTTCCATCAGTCGAAGATCCACGGCTATTTTTAGAAACTGTAGGGTGCACGGAACTAGTGTACGGTTATTTTTAGAATACCAGATAGGTATACTATCAGAAATAGTATGGTACCTGTCAGCAAATTTCGCCTCCTGAGTTCCAATGTATTCTATATGCCTACTGGCAGCCTACTGGCACATAGAACACATTGGAACTCTGGGGTCGATTTGCTTAGATATCGCTAAGGATTCAAATTGTAATTGCGGTGCACGATGGGGACGATTTTTAGATATCGCTAGGGACTGAAATTGTAATTGCGGTGCACGATTTGTAGACAATTCCATTCAAATTTCGTATCTATTTAAAAATAGTCCGTAGACGATTTTTGTTCCGCACATGTGTCCGGAACGGATTTTTATTTTCCGCATGGTTTAGTGTTGCTGTAGATGGGTATTTCATAGAATAGGAGTGTAATACATTAAGATCTGGAAAGATATTCCACAGCACAACCCAAAAAATAAAACTAGTCACCAGACACTTAAAAAATATGTGATTTCGGGAAAGTACATTTTACATGGAGAATTTTTGGAAAAAAGAGGAATTTAGTTGATTTAAAAATGATTGCCAAAATCTTGTTTTTGATAAAGGAAATTATCTATTTTAGTCTATTTGGTATAAATTAATAGGAGTAAATGTGAAGGAACACACCCAAAATGGCAAAACTAGAAGTGATCCCCTAAAGAATCTGAGAATCAAATCGTTGGTCAGATATTTGAAGAAACAACCAAAGCAGAACTCTCTTCCACCAATAACAACATGGCTGCCTCTGGTTCCTGATGCCTACAAATCCATTGCCATGTACCAACACTATATGGAAATACTCAAAGTAACAAGAAACTGGTTGGGAAATTTTGGCTGGGTTGTGGCACTTGACCAGGCCAATGTGACGTCTGCAGAAACTTCTAATTAATATATAAAAGCATCCCAAGCACGTCAAGGTAATGATGATAGCGTCTACATCCAATCATGATGGCCAACAACCACTACAAGCTTTCATAAGATCCAGGAACTCAACCAGATTAATTTAATGATTAGTCTGCTCCTAAAACGCAGAAAAGTCTTCCCCAGTTCGTGTTCTGATACACACACCTTGAAGTGGTGCTTCAGGTCTTGCCATATGCAATGTCACTGCGGGAGGCAAACTTTGCCCTTTATACGGATTCACTGTCAACACCTATCCCACAGTGTTACACATTCAACCATACCGGCTGCGTCCATACAAGAGACACGGTCATCCTAAGCAGGACCAAACCTAGAATGCATCAAAGGTCGTTTCACATTTCGAAAGACAAGGCGGCTGTTCTCTTGTCCTGCGAACAGCAATTATCATACGGTAAATAATGGTGACGTGAAGGGGATGGTGGAGCTGTTGGACACATACAAAATCCAGAAGTACTCAAATGTTGGATGATCGGCGGCACTGGAATGATATGAATGACTATCTAATTTGAACCATTTATGATGAAGAAGTCAAAATCAGGGCTTAACCCTTTACCTAACACGAAAAGCAGACGACACTTGCAATCAAAATTATTGAATAACTATTTTTTTTTATTTTTTTGTCTCAAAAACAAAGGTTATGACCCCAAAAAGTAATAAAAATCAATTGGCGTTTTTTGAGAACAGCGCTGGCCGGTTTTGGCCGTTACGTTGGGTAAAGGGTTAACCCAGTTAGCCTCGACCTCTTCCAATATTCCGTCATTCGCGGGATGTGACACGGGCTTAACTTTGAATACAAGGGGGGGGGGGGGGGGGACCGCTTGGAACACCAGAGAAGGATATGAATACGTGACTGAAAGTTCTCTTGCCCTGTATAATGAACCCAAACAAATACTCATCGAGGATTTGAATGCACTGGAGCTCTTCACAACCTTTTTATATGACAGCACAACTACCTTGGAGGAAAAAGACAACACTGGACACGAGATGTTTGCAAAAAAGAGGACGAAGCATGAATTTCATCCAAGCAACCAAGGTCGTGATATGCAGCATACAATGAGGGTTGTGTTTGACCTGGAAGGGTTTCATTTTTCAGATTCGGTTTCAATTCGGTTTCATGAAGAAACCTCGGTTTCGGTGTATATTTTCCATGTGCTAAGAACATACAGTAAATAACGCGTCGGGCTCGTTTACTTGGAAGAAAGCACGAACAGTTTGTATGACAAAACACAAAACGACCTTTTAGTAAGTACCCGCATTGTATTCTGCCCCACTCCCCTTCAGTTATTCCTAGAGGTTCTATGGCATCAGTTGCTAAGTACACTGAGTTAGAAAAAGACATGAATTGTGGTAACAAATTAATAAATGAAATCTGAACTGATCTGTCTTCTCATTGTCACATTTCTGTCTTATTGACTCGCGCAGTTCACTGCCAGTTTGTAGGAGTGGTTACACAGCCCACTAGTCCAGTTCACTGCCAGTGTGTAGGAGTGGTCACACAACCCACTAGTCCAGCTCACTGCCAGTGTGTAGGAGTGATCACACACCCCACTAGTCCAGTTCACTGCCAGTGTGTAGGAGTGGTTACACAGCCCACTAGTCCAGTTCACTGCAAGTGTGTAGGAGTGGTCACACAGCTCACTAGTCCAGTTCACTGCCAGTGTGTAGGAGTGGTTACACAGCCCACTAGTCCAGTTCACTGTCAGTGTGTAGGAGTGGTTACACAGCCCACTAGTCCAGTTCACTGTCAGTGTGTAGGAGTGGTCACAAAGCCTGCTAGTCCAGTTCACTGCCAGTGTGTAGGAGTGTTACACAGCCCACTAGTCCAGTTCACTGCCAGTGTCTAGGAGTGGTCACACGGCCCACTAGTCCAGTTCACTGCCAGTGTGTAGGAGTGGTCACAAAGCCTGCTAGTCCAGTTCACTGCCAGTGTGTAGGAGTGTTACACAGCCCACTAGTCCAATTCACTGCCAGTGTGTAGGAGTGGTCACGCAGCCCACTAGTCCAGTTCACTGCCAGTGTGTAGGAGTGGTTACACAGCCCACTAGTCCAGTTCACTGCCAGTGTGAAGGAGTGGTCACACAGCCCACTAGTCCAGTTCACTGCCAGTGTGTGGGAGTGGTCACACAGCCCACTAGTCCAGTTCACTGCCAGTGTGTAGGAGTGGTCACAAAGCCTGCTAGTCCAGTTCACTGCCAGTGTGTAGTCCAGTTCACACAGCCCACTAGTCCAGTTCACTGCCAGTGTGTAGGAGTGGTCACACAACCCACTAGTCCAGTTCTCTGCCAGTGTGTAGGAGTGGTCAAACAGCCCGCTAGTCCAGTTCATTGTCAGTGCCCGCTAGTCCAGGTCACTGCCAGTGTGTAGGAGTGGTCACACAGCCCACTAGTCCAGCTTACTGCCAGTGTGTAGGAGTGGTTACACAGCCCACTAGTCCAGTTCATTGGCAGTGCCCGCTAGTCCAGGTCACTGCCAGTGTGTAGGAGTGGTTACACAGCCAGCTAGTCCAGTTTACTGCCAGTGTGTAGGAGTGGTCATACAGCCTACTAGTCCAGTTCACTGCCAGAGTGTAGGAGTGGTTACACAGCCCACTAGTCCAGTTCACTGCCAGTGTGTAGGAGTGGTCACACAACCCTCTAGACCAGTTCACTGCTAGTGTGTAGGAGTGGTCACACAGCTCGCAAGTCCATTTCACAACCAGTGTGTAGGAGTGGTCACACAGCCCACTAGTCCAGTTAACTGCCAGTGTGTTGGAGTGGTCACACAACCCAACAGTCCAGTTCACTGCCAGTGTGTAGGAATGGTCACTCAGCCCACTAGTCCAGTTCACTGCTAGTGTGTAGAAGTGGTCACACAGCCCACTAGTCCAGTTCACTGCCAGTGTGTAGGAGTGGTCACCCAGCCCACTAGTCCAGTTCACTGCCAGTGTGTAGGAGTGGTCACACAGCCCACTAGTCCAGTTCACTGCCAGTGTATAGGAGTGGTCACACAGCCTACTAGTCCAGTTCACTGCCAGTGTGTAGGAGTGGTCACACAGCCCACTAGACCAGTCCACTGCTAGAGTGTAGGAGTGGTCACACAACCCACTAGACCAGTTCACTGCCAGTGTGTAGTTGGATCTCTTTATCCACAAAACCTAAACCGAGCCGAAACACCCCCAAATATCCCTGATTTAGTTTGTGGATCAGGATGGTCACTGCTTGGGCAACGCTTTCGGAGTAAAACCATCGCGAGAGAACTTGGGCTGAACCTACTCACCCAACTGAAATCCAGTGTGGACCACTTTTCATTTTTCCTTTCATATCCTTTGATAAAAGTATATGGTGTTCCTGTCTTGTTTTTGGTTTGAGAATAACACAATGAAGAACAAAACAGTCCTGAAATTTGATGAAAAAGGTTCACAAAAGTCAACACCTTCTTCCTTTCTGTACACACGCCAACATCACTTGGGTTAATCAACCCAAATCAGCTGGTTTGCTTGAACCCACTTCGGTACATTTTCACTCAATCCAGTTGATTAGGGTTGATTTTTAACCCAACTGATTTTAGAGTGTAGATAATGTGTATTATTTCAGTTTCCATGAATATTAAATGTTATATCTTTACATTCGGATCCATGTTATAAGTGGTAACATATCAAAGATATTTTACCCAGGAATACATAGTCTGAAACACTTGTTCCAAATAAAATACTCAATCTGAGACTGCGATGCCCATTTCTGAATGTTACAAAATATAATTAATACACAGTGACTTCTAGCCAGTAGGCGTAAACGTCTTGACCTATCTGCATATGAATGAAATACAACTACGAATTTTATGGATTAATTTAATCATATTGTCAAACAGAAATGTATATAATGAAATTCTCAGCTTTGGCAATCACCGTGATTATGAAATTCTGAACCCGTAAGCACCAATTACCGGTTGAAACATGGACCTGGAATGGAACACAACTAAATGACCGGATATTACCTTTATGTCATCATGACATACATGTACGCAATGAATTCCATTTATTGATGACAATGCTCAAGCTGAGACGAACTGCATAAAAAGGCGGGAGGATGAAAGTTTCCGACAAGCTAGTATAACATTCACCTCACATCCCACGAAATATAAAATATTCATTTTCGGTAGAGGGGTTCTTCCAAAGAAGAACGTTATGAGGTCTCCATCGTGGATTATCTGTAGAAATCGGCAATACTTAGTTATAGTGATGCGGACTGTACCGGACCAATGATAGTAGTCCGGTCCATAAAATAGCGGTTCAATACGACCAGGTAACCGTTCGGTTTTTCCCCACTGCACCGTTCCAATCCGGTCCACTACTGCCCCGTCGATTTTAACCAAAATATAGCATTTTGACACCTTACATGTATGTATTCGTTAGTGGGGGCGACTGCTGATTTTTGGTGGGTGTCAGACATCTTTAACAATTTCCAGCTAAGAATGCAATAAAGCATTACGGTTCTGTAAAAAGCTAAGTTAATGTCTTCCCGTGCTAATATTGAGTGTAACAAGGCGCCATCGGCAATGCTTTGCATTGCCGATGGCGCCTTGTTGCACTCAAATGACGATATATTCTATCACTTATGCCTTCATTCGTAATGGGCAGGTATCCCCTATGTAGAACTACTTAGATCTTAGACTGATAATACTAGGACAGCGTGTCCCTAGAAATGGTTTCTTGGTTATTTTACATGTTAAGTTGGAAGATCAAGTCTAAAAGTGAGTATTGTGTCTCGAACCACCGATAATTCGACAAATTACATTGATCCTCCGGTCTACATCTTTAGAGCGCACCGGAGCGGTCCAGCTTCTTTGTGTACCAGTACAGTAGGGTCATCTCTGGGCTAGCCAAGCATTTTGAGGTTCGATCCGCCGAATAGTTCTATCCTGAGCTCTCCTGAACATATGTCATATTTATTCTGCTACGCATTTCGAATATGACTTGTGTTGACGAGCTAGAGTGCCCTATGGAATCGTTCTAGACAACGGTTTGTGTTCAGCTCTTCATTGTTGATAACTCCAAGCCCTGACATCATTTTTGGGAAACTCTTGTGGAAAGCCACCCCAAGATATTATGTCAAAGCCTGGAATTATCGTCTGATTAAAATGAGCTCCCGAGAAATTATATCAAATCTTGGAATATCAACACATGAAAATGGGGTTCAAAAATTACTTGCGGTGTTACTACAAGTTATATAAGTTAGAGTTTTCAAACGAGCCACATTATCGAGTGCGAGTCACTCCCTTGCCAACTTTCAAATGTCAGTCTTGATTACTATAAACTAAAATTACTGTGAAAATGTTATATAACATTAGATTATTATGGAAGCAGCAATTTTCGAAAGATGATCGACGTCTTCAACACTCGAAACAAACGTACATTAAATAATATAGTTCACTTGTCAAGAGAATAGACCCCTTTGTTCACATCCCATAGTTCCAGGGTATATTATATCAAAAAGAAGACATGCGTCATCGTCTGTTTTCGCTGCATATATGCGTGCTTGAGTAGTAGAGAATGTGATCTTCAGCCCCCATTTGGTTGACCGTGTGAGTGACGTCATCTCACGCGACCCGTTACGTTTTGTTGGGTTCTCATGTAGTCCATTTGAGCAGTCATGTTGTGACGTCGTTACCGTAGTGATGCGTCGTTGCAGTGCGTATGCGCAGCCCGTGTTTTGGGGTGACATGCGTTTAATTAGACCATTTTGGATACTGAGGCTGCAATTTTTGTTTCTACGATGGAACGTGGTACCCCAAACCACGTAAAAGGACGGGAGTTTGGCAGGAGGGTGCGTTAGATTAAAGGGGTGTATATGTAATTACCCAAATGGATCCGATAACTACAGAAAATCACAAAAAAACAGCCAAACATTTTCGACAAAATCGGACAGCGACCAGTGAGATTTTATTGGTAAACAGTACCAGAAGACACGTAATGAGCAAGGGGTTTGGTTTTGCTTTTCACTGTGGTGGTACCGTCGAATATGCACACCGCAGCAATCGTCATAAACAGCCAGTATCCGCAACGAAATTTCTGAAACGTATGTAGTAGTTTAATTTTTGGAAGTAGCCGACCGGGTCGCAAATGTGGTAATTTGATGTTTTACTCCATTTCAATATTTATTAGTACTCAAACGATTAGTCGACTAGTCGATGCCGACTCTGGTCAAACCAGTAGTCGACTCTCAATTGTGCGGCGACTAGTCGGAGGAGTTCAAGCTTTTAGGTAAATAGTATCCCTTCTGTGCCACTGTCAGACAGTTTGAACAGCAATATTGGGCAATCGATGTTTACATCTATTGCCATCTAATAGTAGTGACAGTAGTTTGTTTTAACTGGTACCAGTAGAGTGCTGAATTATTTTGGGCTATCAGGATATGTTATTAATTTGCCTTGTTGCAATTTATGGGAGAGTGCCTTTAGGCGCTCTCCCATAAATCGCAACAAGGCAAATTAAATAAGACTATATAATTTCACTCTTAGCATAATTAGAAGCACATTAACAGAATAATGTTCCAGTAAGTTGCTGTATATGAATGCCCAAGTGAAGCCAAATTTGGACCTTCAGCACTCTACCGGAACACCAACACTGTTATAAGGAGACAGGTTATCACCAATGACTAGTCGAGGTCGACTTGACTTTTGGGTATTGACTAGTCGTTTGAGCACTAATATTTATTTAATTTATAATTTAAAAGTTATTTCATTTTAATAGGGGTTAAGTTTATTGCTACAGTTACATTAGAAATATGTTGTCTTTTCTTATATACGGGACAGTTAAGAAAACTCACCTCACCCCGACTTGCGCATGGTGTTTGTTCAATTTTCTTGCGGGAATTAAGTTCTTTTGTGACAGAAGTCTTTTGGTATTTGCATCGGGAAGATGCTACATTTGGTCAGAGAGTTACCTGCTAGTATCTATATAGTTCTTGTTATGAATTGGTAAGAATTTAAATATACAACTCTCTTGTTTTATAGTTGTAAGTGTACGCGCAGATCGATCGGCAATTCGTTCCGATCACTCTGCATGTCGGCTTACAACGAATCTTATATTTTCGGCATTGGAGTTATTCTATTACAATGCATTTGAATTTAGCCAACGTGATATCTTGCCAAAAAGGTGGTTTATATGTATTTTTAATTACAGAGTTACGTCATAGACATGTGCTGTACATATAGAGGGAATAACGAGACGATAAATGTAAATAAACTTCCGAAACGGTTTTTCTGTTTGTCTTTAAACGTTTGCACCCAGTGTAGCATGAGGAGGGATATGTGCGGGAGCTGGGGTTCGAACCGTCGACCCCCAGCAGATAAACCGACTGATTTACCACGAGACTAAGAGATCCGGACCAACCAGGTTGGCTGGTAAATTGCCTTTATATCTCGACCGCTACACTACTCTTCCCTTCTTTTTTGAGATTAACCACATGTGAATCTCACCCAGGTTCCTCCCTCAGAGCGGTCGAAACACCCGCAGTGCCACTTACTGCTGAGGATCGGATGAGCCCCCAAAATGTAACAGGAGGAGAATAAGTGCGGAGGCGGGGTTCGAACCGTCGACCTCTCGCCCACAAAGCGGCCGATTTACCACGAGATCCTGACCAACCAGGCTGGTTAGTAAATGGCCTTTATACCCCGACCGCTACACCAGGAACATGGTACGTCCAAACTGAATTAAGTACGATAGCTGATAACTGAACGTGTAGGGTAGACCAATCAATATTTTCAACGTGCAGCCCGAAGGCTGCACGTTGAAAATATTAATTGATCTACTCCTAAATGACGAAAATAGACTCTTCCAATTGATGTCATTGAACTGATGTGGACGATTCCATCAGTGTTCAAAGGGGTAAATATGTCCAAATCTTATAGAAGATGGCTCGAGGGAAACCCACTTGAAACATATTAATAACGTCGCACTTCCACCTCCCATAAATAGCATTCCGTCACTTCATCATTTACAGGAGAATAGATGAATTTACATCAAATGTTGAATATATACGACATTTTTTACAATAAATAATTAATTCGTAACCCTCTTCCAACCACGATAATATCGATATGGGTTTTTGACCAAGTAAATTGTTTCACGTTTGTTCCCATGTCACTGGTTATGACATCTCATGGGGGGAGATATCAGCACGTCTCTTTCTGTAACGGGTAATAAGCTGTTTTAAAGCAAAAAACATGAGAATGCCCATTTGTGTTTGTTGTACCTATCATTCCTTCAGTGCAACAGTGTGTCATCTGCAATGCTAAGGCGTTGCTGATGGCACCTTGTTACTCTCAAGAATCGATGCTGGGGAGCCAAGAGAAAACACCGAAGCTTGTTTCATAAAACATCGCAATTTCCAGGTCGGCTTCGGTCATAGCACACAAGCGATGCGATAATTGTTTGATATAGACGATAATCAATTAGGTTCGAGCGAGTGCATCCTCCTGGAGCGTCCGTTAATGAGACTTTTGTACAATAACTCCGTTTCTGCTTGAATTAAATGTGAAATTACACACTCTATCGTAGATGTTCCAATACAATAGGTTTTATCGTCGACAATTATCCCCAAACAACCATGACATCTAGTAATTGTCATTTTTTTCGAACGTGGGAAAGTTCAGAATGTGAACCAAAATACTTTTGAGTTAATTCCAGTCTTTTTCGGTGTTGTGTGGTTACTCCCGCACGTCAATCTGCGCGTTCTTCTACACGTTATGACCATAGTACGGCTATCAAATTATGTACATATGGCCTGTGCACAAGCTGTGTTTCAGCCAATGGACCTCCGGGTAACCCGGAGGTCCATTGGCAGAAGCATTGCCTGTGTTTGCTATGAGCAACCAGGAGAACCTGTCGTGCTTTGGGTATATTCGATATGGCGATTGCGCGCAATTCCTACGCGTAATTAAGCCTAGATAAGCGCACTGTTCGTGAAATGACTTCTAGTTTTAACTGTAGATGCAGTAAATTCACGTTCGAACCCGCGGATGCAGCCTTCGGAAAACTTACGATTGAACAGTTCTCTGTCGGTCACTGCACTCACCCGATGGGATCATTCGTTTCTATAGACAATATAAGTGTATATTAAATATGTATAAGCAAAAAAAGTATTTTGAGGGGGCATCACATTCAACTAGTATAAATTTCAGAGGGCCGGAAACATTCAATAATGTCCAGCTGTGACGAATGAGTTTCCGTCCTGATATTTACCGTGGAATCAATGAATGGCTTAAGGTTACTCCGTGCACGAATTATATAGAAAAAAAAACATCTATTAAACCAAACAATATTATAATCTATTGTGATGACTTGACGGTCACGTGGTCTGAGGTTTGCGGCTAGGAGTTTGTGTTCAGCCTCAACGTTACGGGTCTCGGTTGAACATAAGCTCCGAGCCACAAACTCTATACCATGTTACCGTCAATTCATCACAACGGCGTTCATGTTCCAACGAGGCTGTGCCCGTAACTCAAACCCCACATCTTGAGACGAACAAGTTAACGTTTACCGCGAACTAGTTTACTAAGCAAAACGCTCGTGTGCCCCCAACGACACTGGCCAAACAAACTCCAGACAAAGAATCTGGTCACTCCACCTTAGTTCAAATCTCAAACTGATTTTTAATTTAAACAACACTTCATTTGGAACATCACCTGCTGTACGTGTGAAAAAAGCTGTTTGCAAGTCACTAATAATGAAATAATTGCGAAACGCCCAACCTTATTTCAAATAGTTCGCGTGGTGCTGTCTAACTGTCACATATGATACTAGATCCGTGAACATAGAAAACACTGCGTGTGTTCTCGTCCAATCAGTGGACTGGAACTTTGGTCTAATTTTGAACATATCCATATTTCCTGAGAAAATACGTATTTCCGTGTTTGTTTGGCAAATAAGACATAATGTTAACCTTCTCATTGGAGTTTCATGTGGAGTGTCTGCATGCCAGAGTGACCATGTGTTTCATAAATTGGAGATTTGAGGCAACGTTTGTTCAGAGGATACAGATTGTTGCCTCGAACTTTAAATCCACGTGCCTTATCACTTATGGGCCTGGTTGTTGGGTGGCCGTGAGCACATTCCAATATTAACTTCATACAGTACCACCATACAGTACCACCATACAGTACCACCATACCGTGCCGCCATACATTACCACCATACAGTACCACCATACAGTACCACCATACAGTGCAACCATACAATACCACCATACAGTGCCACCATACAGTACCACGATACAGTGCCACCATACAGTACCACCACACAGTGCCACCATATAGTACCACCATACAGAACCACCATACAGTACCACCATACAGTACCACCATACAGTGCAACCATACAGTACCACCATACAGTGCCACCATACAGTACCACCATACACTACCACCATATAGTACCACCATACAGTACCACCATACAGTACCACCATACAGTGCCAACATACAGTACCACCATACAGTGCAACCATACAGTACCACCATACAGTACCACCATACATTACAACCATAAGTTCTACCATACAGTGTCACCATAGAGTACCACCATACAATACCACCATACAGTACCTCCATACAGTGCAACATTACAGTACCACCATACAGTACCACCATAAGTACCACCATACCGTGCCACCGTACAGTACCACCATACAGTGCCACCATACAGTGTCACCATACAGTACCACCATACAGTACCAACATACAGTACCACCATACAGTACTACCATACTGTGCCACCATACAGTGCAACCATACAGTACCACCAGACAGTACCACCATACAGCGCCACCACACAGTGTCACCATACAGTACCGCCATACAGTACCACCATGCAGTATGGTGGTACCACCATACAGTACCACTGAATACCACCACACAGTACCACAATACAGTGCCACCATACAGTATCACCATACAGTACCACCATACAGTATGGTGGTACCACCATACAGTACAACCATACAGTGCCACCTCCGAATAATCATCAACAACCCGCTGCTTCATTTATTAAAATTTTGCATATGATGATTTTCAATACCTGTTAAGCGCATGCGTGGACATCACGGACCACGCGTGGTTTACGACCATTCCACGGCGACTGTACTGTGGGCAACTGCTTACATTCTAGCGTTGTCAAATATGGAAGATGCATTAAAGTAAATCATTTTATCAGTAGTTTGGTTGATTGATCAATGGTGCGTAATGATCGACTGATCAGTAAATTTGTCAATCGGTCTAGCTATTAATTTACACGAGATGTGAATCCATTAAATTAATACATTCTGCAATTATAATACCTGCCAGTTCAGATTAAACTAGCACTCTTGCTCTTTCATTTCTGGACGCTGTGCCACGTGGAAGCGTTAACTTTGGAGGCCCCTGACTTTACATGGCATCCCCTTGGTACATCAGGATTATTTGGTGCCTGTGAGGCTGAGCGGTGGAGCGCCATTATACATTTTTATGGGGACTGTCCATCTAACCCGAAATATCACTCTCCTCTCGGTCTCTGTTTCTGTCTCTATTTTTCTCTCTCCCTCTGTTTCATTCTCCCTCCCCTCTTTCCTTCTATCTAGTAACTTACAATACTTGTCACAACAATGAGGTTGTTCGTCAGACACAGTTGCGGCATGCCAGATGATTGCCATTACTCATCTTTATTTTGCAGTCTGCATATTAACTGAAACAATAGTCTTACCCTGGTTTACCGTGCTCATTTTTAAAACTCGAATTAATGCGCTTAATAAACGTTATGTCATGGGTGCGATTACCTCGACTCACAAGGCTAAAATATATCGCTTACGGGCGGAACTTCATTTATTGTTGAAGAAAGATCACCCAATTATGCATACATTTCATACTGTGTCATTGATCATCTATACATTATATAAGTATTCAATTTGTTATCCTAGAGACAGATTACATAAGATATAGCTTGCTGCTGTATCCATTTTCAATTTCTCGTTTGCTACATATTATGCATTTTTATTTGTATGGATTTGCCAATTCGGAAATGAAACATTGCATTTGCTGAACTAAACTAATTATAGTACATATTGAAACATTGATAGAGTTGTGTGCTACAGTTAAAACTAGAAGTCCTGTCATGAAATGCGCACAAATAGCACGTTGATATGCGCGTTAATGTGCGCTATGGCCCAAGTAAAGCTATCAAATTCTGTACATATGGCCTGTGCACAAGCAATGTTTCAGCCAATGGACCGCCGGGTAACCCGGAGGTCCATTGGCAGAAACATTGCATGTGTTTGCTATGAGTAACCAGGAAAAAATGCCGTGCTTTGAATGCTATTCGATATGGCAATTGCGCGCAATTCCAACGCGCAATTAAGCCTACATAAGCGCACTATTAGTGACAGGGCTTCTAGTTTTAACTGTACGAGGGCCAAAATTACCGTTTTTGTCATATTTTACTGACTAATGTAATAACTGATTCGAGGTGACTTAAGCAAACATCAGTGAAACTCCTTCACCATTCCCGTAACAACCTCTGGGCTAGATAGTCATGTATCATTATGAATATATTCCATGTGCTGTTTAGTGTTCTTTCATTAAAAACTGATTTCACTGACTTATGTCATAATTCCGTCATTTTGTACACTCAACTTGGAGCCTTACCCTTCACTTAACGTAACCGACAAAACCTCCCTCACCCGAAAAAAAGTTTGCAAATGCAGTTCTCGAAGAACGACTCAGAGGCATGTTTAGTGTGTGTCGGCTTGGAAACAAGTTTGTAAATGCCGTTCTCCAAGAGCGATTCAGAGACATGCTTAGTGTGTATTGCCTTGGAAACCGTCTTTGGCTCTATATTATGTGAAACTTGCACTGGTCCACAGCTAAAATTTTAGGGGAAGCCAAGCCCCCCCCCCCCCAAAAAAAAGCCCCCCCCCCCCCCCATTCACGTGTCTATTCCACTGTCCCTAACGTTTCAATTAAGTTCACAAGGTAGGTCGTGTTTAATCACTCACCTGGAAGCAATTTAGTTTTTCAGGTGTAAAATCCAAAGATTTCTCACACCAGGTCGAATCATAATGAACGGGTGGGTCCTGCCAATCACGGCTCAACTTACGGTGGAAAACATTTGTATATTTTCAATCTACCCCAAAAGTTAATAAATAAATATAAATGGAAATGAAATGTATGGCTGTAAAGTTGAAGTCCTCCCGCCTTATTTCTCAGTAACTGGCTGTAAAGTTGAAGTCCTCCCACCTTATTTCTCAGTAACTGGCTGTAAAGTTGAAGTCCTCCCGCTTTATTTCTCAGTAACTAGCTGTAAAGTTTAAGTCCTCCCGCTTTATTTCTCAGTAACTAAAATTTCAACAAAACCATATCATGTGACCCTTCTTTGGAACGAGCTCGGTGAGCTCGTTTCAAAGAAGGGTCACATGATATGGTTTTGTTGACGTTTTTCGAAAAATAATATTTTTTCAACTGCTGAATTTGCATATTACGCGGGCTGATGCGGGCGATTCGTTGGGTAAAGGGTTAAAGTCTAATTTCTTCATTTATCTGAATACAGCACAGACCACAAGAAAACTTGGATCAAAAGTAAAGTTACCTCAAAACTACAGCTCGTATTGATCTTAGATAAAAAATGGATTTCTGCCAACTGCTGAAGGAGAGGGATAATATCAGAGAGAGAAAAAGAATTTTGCTACAACTACCAATTAAGGACATATGTAGGACAATTGCTGTTTACAAACCTAGTAATCAATTCTTAAACTAATTTTCAATCAATTGTCCAAGAGATTGATTTTAGAAATTAGTAGTATGTTATACTTCTTTAAATACATACTTAGTGAAACCGTTCTACTTTTTTAGATTATATTCCGTGACGAAAGTAAGTAACTCTTACATTGTTGTAGCACACACATGCAAAACCGAAAACGAATCACATCAATTGTTAAAATCGGGTATCTTTCGATCGTGTCAGACAAAGTTTGCAATTACTCTGAAACACGGCGTCACTGAGGAGGAACATTTTCGTTAAGTTTGAAGTCTAGTCTAATATATTGATTCTATATTCTTATTAATCATGTGCGTTCTTAAATGAGAATTAGCAGCGATTGAGAAAAAAAATAAGATCACCGTTTAACCCTTTGAACCCTAGAGGTCGCTTTTCCGACTAGGAACATGATACGTCACCACATCATGAAGTTGGATGGCTGCGATCACCGTTTAACCCTTTGAACCCTAGAGGTCGCTTTTCCGACTAGGAACATGATACGTCACCACATCATGAAGTTGGATGGCTGCTTTGTGAATGTGTTGGGAAGAGTAGTCAATATTTTCAACGAGCAGCCTTAAGGCTGCACGTAGAAAATACTAATTGATCTACCCCCAGATAATGGATATGAACTATTCCGATTATTTCCATTTAACTGACATGGAAGATACCACCAGTGTTCAAAGGGTTAACAAAACTATAATTTCCGTCATACAAAAGTACCTTCATGTTTTATATATCATTCATATGATAGCGTTATATTCGAATATGTATATTAACTTCCAAGGCGAGAATTTATAGGATGTTTGACAAACGTTGCGATAGTTTTTCAATCAGAGCAGGTTTGCCGACCACTCACGGAAAATTCCGACACAAAAGATCTGAAATATCAGTTTTCAAATTCGACAATATTTGCTTTTGTACGCAAATGTTGTATTTATGTCGTACAGTTAAAACTAGAAGTCCTGTCATGAAATGCGCACAAATAGCACGTTGATATGCGCGTTAATGTACGCGTTATAGCCCAAGTAAAACTATCAAATTCTGTACATATGGCCTGTGCACAAGCAATGTTTCAGCCAATGGACCTCCGGGTAACCCGGAGGTCCATTGGCAGAAACATTGCATGTGTTTGCAATGGGTAACCTGGAGAACCTGTCGTGCTTTGGATGCCATTCGATATGGCAACTGCGCGCAATTCCAACGCGCAATTAAGCCTAGATAAGCGCACTATTCGTGACGGGACTTCTAGTTTTAACTGTATGCGTTCATTCAAATTGAACAGGATTATCGCTGTTGATAAACATGTCGTAAGTTGTATTGGAAGCATAAGTATACCTTACTAAAAATAATACAAAATTATTGATCAACTAATGCCAATTTTTGCTAAAATAATGCACATTTGTCGTTTTGTTGGGGTCATTCATTTGAACAACATTGAAGGGAAGATTAGAAACCATGTGTAGGGCCTATCCAGAAACTGTGTGACATTGTCGTTATATCTGATGACTTTCTAGTAGCATTGTGATTGGCAGACACCTGCAAGATTGGTCGCCTTGTTGGTCCAAATAAGGCTTTATTTATTTATTTATTTATTTATTTATTTATTTATTTATTTATTTATTTATTTATTTGGGAGCGCGGTGGCTCAGTTGGTGGAGATGCAGGCAGCAAGCCGAGAGATCCTCGGTTCGAATTCTACCAGAGGCAACTGCGTTGTGTCCATTAGCAAGACACTGGATCCCAACTGCCCACGTGTGGGCACGGTGGCTTTGGCGTACTAAGGCGTACTGCACGACGATGGTGCACTTGTCTTCAATGAATTCTAACCCAGCTTGTGTGGCGTTAGTGCGTTTGGGAGTCCGACAGTTACTCGCCGTTGCACGGTGGTTCTCCCCGGGTACTCCGGCTTCCTTTAAACGTAAAACTGTCCGACACGAGCTGACCCTGGGTGGCGAAAGACTCATTAAACTCAAATAAATTAGTAAATAAATAAGTTATTTATTTATTTATTTATTTATTTATTTATAACAGCTCTGCCAAACAAGATATTATGGAATATGAGCAATTGACATGGTTTAATTAAGTGGTGAAATGTAGCGAGGTGTGACTCTACCCCCACCCCTGGATTAACTAGAAATTCATGATACAGTTCAATAAGGAACACACATAGTGTCCTGTCAGCCGACCTCTGGGTTCATCGCAGACGTCTTTCGTCTCAATACTTGTATCTGATTTGAATGGCTTTTCGTGGAGGTTTTAAGTTTTTGCATCTGTCGAGTTAGTTTATTATTTTACAAGGATTAACAACTTATATATATATATATAACTGTTATAACCGCAGCCCTTGCTCCAGTGACATGGGTATGTGGGATGACTTGGCGGCCTGCTCTTGTCGAATACTACAAAGGGATATAAAATTAAGCCTGCGCGGTGTACGTGCTCAGTGAACAACCGTTTTACGTTCCCATCGGATCATACTCTGTGACAACGTCAACCCAACAATTGATACTGTCAAAGAAGGTTTGGACATTTCGTTACATTTTCCGACTGGAATTGATCCCGGACCTCTCACACGATATTTCATCAATAAGTAGCTCTACACAGATAAATTATCTGGTAAGTAATTCGCGACACAAAATTTGTTTTGCAGTTTTATTTTTTTTTTATTTCATTATCATTTGTTTGTCTGTATGTTTGTGATTGCCGTTGAATGAGCAGAACACGGAAGAACTAAGGGAAATAAAACACGTATTTTGTCTTCAATCGTAAATGTCATTTTGTATAAGGATGTCTCACGGCTCTAAATCACTTGATTTTAACTTACAGCAACAACGCATTTTCCTAAATACAAACAAAAGCGAGTACACAAACAACAATCCTGGACAGACGGTAACAACCGCACTCAGTATCATTCGTTTCGGAAAGAGAAGGATTTTACCTGCATCGAATTATTACCAATTTTGAGACCCCATTTTACAGTAATTAAATGATAAATAAATCACCAGCTCAACGACATAAATTACACAAGATCACTTTTTGCCATGCTGATATTTTTGTATTGCCTACCATTCATTAAAAATGAAGCATAAAGTAAAGGAAGACACAACTAAAACACTAAACAGCGGTTATAGTACTATACTAGTAGAACAAGAAAAGGGGGTTACGTCATGCACAGCGCAATGACGAAATACCATGACGTCACGATCTTCATTTACAATTTAATTCATAGACGCTGAGTGGTGACCAAAACAGACGCCAATAAAACTGTGCCTAATTCCTTCATTGTGTGAACAAGTCAAGAAGGGGAGGAATATTGTGAGATAAATTGAAATTACCACCGTGTGGGTTTCCGAGGAGGGGTATTGAAATCTAGACTGTCCTCACCTTTAGGTCATATATCGACTCGTCCTAACGGATTGGTCGACATCTGCCAACAGGAGAGTTCTCGACTTCAATATACCATCCCAGAATTTATCTCTGCCACTTGATTGAATACTCAGTGATCAGATCCTACTTGTTCACTTTATTTGAGGAGCAGTAGCTATTATCACATCGTCGCCCCTTATAGTTAAAACTAGAAGTCCTCTCACGAATAGTGCGCTTATCTAGGCTTAATTGCGCGTTGGAATTGCGCACAATTGCCATATCGAATGGCATCCAAAGCACGGCAGGTTCCCCTGGTTACTCATAGCAAACACATGCGATGTTTCTGCCAATGGACCTCCGGGTTACCCGGAGGTCCATTGACTGAAACATTGCTTGTGCACAGGCCATATGTACAGAATTTGATAGCTTTACTTGGGCCATGAAGCGTACATTAACGCGCATATCAACGTGCTATTTGTGCGCATTTTATGACAGGACTTCTAGTTTTAACTGTACATCAAGGAACGATCTGCGATGATTTAGCATCGCAGATGTCCCTTGTTGCACTCGAGGGGGCGGGCGGGTGGGGGGGGGGGGGGTAGCATGGCACAAATAACCTACGGTATTCGAACTATCATTCTGCCAATTTCAATGTCCACACATTGTCTGAAAGATATGATTCGTGAAAATAAAAATCGTTTATTGTTTCGAGGTGAAATGTTTGATAGTCACAAGGAAGATCACTAGTGATGGCCGTTACACACAGCGGTGACCCAGTTATTATCTCGATGAAATTGTCTAAGTTTTTTATCTCCTCTGTTGACTCTGACCTGTCCAAAAATAGAGAAAGAACACTAAAACTTTGCATATCCATTTTTACATTTTCTTGTCTTGATTGTACAATATTGTATCCATGAAAATCTCGATCCGTCATGACACGCAAGTCAGAAAATAAGCAGACTGTCATCTGCAATATGAGGTCCCGAGGGGTAGCATAGCTAAATTTACCCTCTGTGAGCCTCACTCTGAATCAAGGTCTCAAACCTAAACAGAAGGAGGTATCGAGAGGATACATTGCCCACTTTATGGGATAGCATCAGCACATTCACCCTCTGGAGACCTCATTCTGCAAATGATAGATTGCTTATTTTCAGGCTTAATGACACAATGTGCGTTTGCCGTGAACATATCATCGAAAAGAAGATAATGTGACCCCAGTGCAGCACTAAAAGTTAGAAGACTGTTTTTGTGATCCCAGTGCAGCACTAAAAGCTAGAAAACTGTTTTTGTAATCCCAGTGCAGCACTAAAAGCTAGAAAACTGTTTTTGTAATCCCAGTGCAGCACTAGGCATTAGAAGACTGCTTTTGTGATCCCAGTGCAGCACTAAAAGACTGTTTTTGTGATCCCAGTGCCGCACTAAAAGTTGGAAGACTGTGTTTTGTGATCCCAGTGCAGCACTAAAAGTTGGAAGACTGTGTTTTGTGATCCAAGTGCAGAACTAAAAGTTGGAAGACTGTGTTTTGTGATCCCAGTGCAGCACTAAAAGTTGGAAGACTGTTTTTGTGATCCCAGTGCAGCACTAAAAGTTGGAAGACTGTTTTTGTAATCCCAGTGCAGAACTAAAAGTTGGAAGACTGTGTTTTGTGATCCCAGTGCAACACTAAAAGTTGGAAGACTGTTTTTGTGATCCCAGTGCAGCACTAAAAGTTGGAAGACTGTTTTTGTGATCCCAGAGCAGCACTAAAAGTTGGAAGACTGTGTTTTGTGATCCCAGTGCAGCACTAAAAGTTAGAAGACTGGTTTTGTGATCCCAGTGCAGCACTAAAAGTTGGAAGACTGTTTTTGTAATCCCAGTGCAGAACTAAAAGTTGGAAGACTGTGTTTTGTGATCCCAGTGAAGCACTAAAAGTTGGAAGACTGTGTTTTGTGATCCCAGTGCAGCACTAAAAGTTGGAAGACTGTGTTTTGTGATCCCAGTGAAGCACTAAAAGTTGGAAGACTGTGTTTTGTGATCCCAGTGCAGCACTAAAAGTTGGAAGACTGTGTTTTGTGATCCCAGTGCAGCACTAAAAGTTGGAAGACTGTGTTTTGTGATCCCAGTGAAGCACTAAAAGTTGGAAGACTGTGTTTTGTGATCCCAGTGCAGCACTAAAAGTTGGAAGACTGTGTTTTGTGATCCCAGTGCAGCACTAAAAGTTAGAAGACTGTGTTTTGTGATCCCAGTGCAGCACTAAAAGTTAGAAGACTGTTTTTTGTGATCCCAGTGCAGCACTAAAAGTTAGAAGACTGTGTTTTGTGATCCCAGTGCAGCACTAAAAGTTGGAAGACTGTTTTTGTGATCCCAGTGCAGCACTAAAAGCCAAAACGGTTCGAATTTGTTTCTCGAATTTGTCTTTATATTCGACTTTAACAGTGGGATGAAGAACGTGGTATCAAGAGGTCAACTGCAGAGTTACGGATAGTGAATGCTGTATCACACTCAGGGCGCAAGGGGGAGGGGAAGTAGTGGGTGTGACACCACCTCTCAAATATTTTCTGGTGGGGATACTTTTTCTGGATTTACATCTTCGATATCGATACGATCTTGTTAAAGAAGATGGTTAAAGATGGTTGAAGTATAATACACAGACGGAACCAGCCCAAGATGGATGCCAAAAGCCAATATTGCGCCCAAGTTTATTTATATTTGTAGATAATATACAGCAACGGTGCTTTGTGTGGACAGACTTTTTCCCTTTTAGTTTTGTAACTCATTCTGTTAGGATATCATGTGTTTGTGGAGAAAAGTAAGTGGCGGAGGGACATTTCTTTCCCTATTCACGATCATTAAACCTTTACCCAACATAACGGCCATCACCGGCCAGCGCTATTCACAAAAATCACCATTCCATTTTCATTTTTGTTTTTTAGTTTCTTTTTTTGTCTCAAAAACATAGCTTATGACCCTTTATTGGAACGAGCTCTTTGAGCTCGTTCCAATGAGGGGTCATAAGGTATGTTTTTAACGCAAAAAGTGAAAAAAAAATAGTTATTCAAAATTTGTATTTGCTAGTGTCGTTTGCTTTTCGTGTTAGGTAAAGGATTAAACGTATTCGTTACATGCAGTAAATCAATTAGTAATATTTTTCTTCAACGTGCAGCCTTAAGTGTTCACGTCGAAAATAGTGATTGGTATACTTCTACAAAATGGACTCTTCAGACTGACTCTATTGAACAATCGTGGGAGAAGATAACATGATGGTTCAATGGATTAAATTCCTCACAACCGGTCTTTTTTCCTTGGAAGATCTAATCTTAACATTGAATTTTTTCAGATTAGTAATTATGCTTTCGAGCATGGCCGCCAAGTACCGGTCACTTTCAACGGGTGGGAAATGTTTCCATGAACGCAATAATATTCAATTCCAAACAATAATAATACGAAAAAGCATGAACAATTTAACCAAAGAAACGCCAGGTACAACCCGGTGCTTCATTAATTAAAATTTTGATTTTTATCACCTGGTAAACGCATGCGTGGACCACACTGTCCACGTTTGGTTAACGACCAGGCTACGCGACTGTGCTATACTTCCGCTCAATCTAAGTCTGTTGAGAAGATCGGCTCCTCCCAATGTGTCTCCCATCCTATATTTTAACGGATTTTGGAATTGCTTAGTCTATATTTAGCAGATCAATGTTGTACAAACCGGGGTCACTCCCGCACCCAGATCTCTGCTGACCGCCTATTCCCGTGTTGCACAACAAATGGGAATTGTTGTGGATCGCTACTAAATGTCAATTCGATCGCTGAAACAATAATGCTCGTTAATCCAGATTTTTTTTATTTGATGTAATTATTGATACAGTATCGATTGAACGTGGGAATCGACTGTTAGTAGCAACCCACAGCAATTCCCATTTTGGCGCAACGTGGGAATCAACTGTTTGTTCTTCGACTGCACAACACTGGACTTCTAAATATAAATTGGGGGATCACAATTTCCGTTGCATTATGGAATGGAGGCTGCCGTTGGGAGAGCCAATTTGTCCATAGACTTAACACTGAGCGGAAGTGTACGGAAGCGTATTGCTGCCACGTGGGAAAAAAATAAATTGTTTCGTTTAAACGAAAACTTTTTCGTTTAAACGAAAACTGTTCGTTTAAACGAAACCACTTTCGTTTAAACGAAAACTGTTTCGTTTAAACGAAAACGTTTTCGTTTAAACGAAAACTCTTTCGTATATCCGAAAACCTTTTCGTTTAAACGAAAACGTTTTCGTTTAAACGAAAACGTTTTGTTTAAACGAAAACCTTTTCGTTTAAACGAAAACTTTTTCGTTTAAAACGAAACAATTTTTTTTCCACGTGGCAGCAATAAGCTTCCGTAGAAGTGAGCTTGCAAATATAAAAGATATAACTAGTGTTCATATTGTTTCTTTTTTATATATAATTGTATAATTTGATTATTTTCTTCGCAATATCAGGAATCAGCGCATTCATACGTTCCTGTGCACCACAGTACACTGCACAGTATTCTGGGATACATGATTTTGTTTCTGGTCGATTATAAATACGTTTATAATTGTTATTCATTACACTCAATTGATCATTAGTTTTAGTGTTTATTGGATTGTGGCAAGTGGGGGTGTGTACTCAGGTATTCATTGTCGCAGTAAATATTGTGTTCGATATTAATATTATGTTAGAAAATTACGTTCAGATAGTTCCTCCAGATGCAGCTGAAATATGCCCACAGTTTAATTAACGTTCTCAGGAAGTGATTGATGTATACGGTTCTCATATTAGTAAATGAACATGTGGCAACGTCTTCCAACAAAATAATACTGCTAATTTGATCGATGTTTGTATTGTTCCATTAAGGTTCTTCATTTATGGGACCCACCGAAAGCTCGAAATTCGATAATTCGGTTTCAATTGTTTTCACTTATTCGATTCGATTCGAAACATCTCGTTTATTCGAAAAAAAACTAGTCCCGAAAAGTTTTGGATTTCACACATTTCTTTATTCTCAGCTTTCTGAAGATGAAACCTCATCCAGTAATTTTCTGAGGAGTGATACTGGTCGTGTCCAATCTCACGAGATCTCACGAGATAACCGGAATATGTCTAGACATCTCATTTAAATGGACCGTGGATATCGCGTTTCATCTAGTTTGCACAATAATCGCTACTTGAGTGAAACAAGGCGCCATCTGCAATGATAAAACTCCTCGCAAGGACAATATGTGCGGATTCTGAGACAACTTATACCTGGCCAATTTTCGAAGGAATCAAGTCTCGTTGCGAATATAACTACGGGATGAGTTGTCGCCACTACAATATTAAGAATAGAAAATGTCAAACCTTATTGTGGTAGTGATCCATTCAAAACGATAGACTTTAGTAATTTTTAATAACAGTGTGTCAGCATCCCGTACCATACGGTTGTAATATAAATGAAAGTACATTGAACATAGGGTCCAGTCACTGGCCCTTGCTGAAATTTTCATCAGAATACCACTGGCTGCCATATGAATAAATTGATCAACCTTTTCTGGTTCCTCTACTTGTAGTTACGGTTCGATGGTACACGATAGTGTGTTGGTACCCATATTGATACTATAGATTCGCAAGGAAAATAATCAGTAGATTCCAAACAAGCTGGAAGTGAATTCGATTTAAGGTTCGTTCCTTTTGCCTCAATAGATCCGACGAGTGAAAAATCGTGATTTGCAGGCCTGTATTCTTTTAGCCTGTTATTCCGTGACATTGTGAGAAATGATTGAATGAATGAATGAATGAAACGGATGGGCGGATGGATGGATGAATGGGTGGGTTGGGGTGGGGTGGGTGTGTGGGTGGGTGGATTGGGTGGGTGGGTCACTTTGAGGTTTGTTTCTGGGTGGGAGGGTGTTTTTGGGGGGTGATTGGTTGGTTGGTTCTAGGTGTGTGGGTGTTTTTTTGGCGAGTGGGTGTTTGGTGGTTTCTGGGGTTTGTGGATGAGTAATGGGTGAGTCGGTGAGTGAACGAATGAATGATCGAACTAACGAAAGAACAAACACGAACGAACGAAGGAACGAACGAATGAATGATCTTCCTCTTTAATTCACGCAGTCTGAAGCTCTCGATGCCGCTCTCGTGAACTATATGTATGTTTCTCATTGTTTGTTTGCAAAAAGAAGAAATCAAAGGTGACAAAACAAAAGGCAAGGAACCAAAGAGCACTAAAATTTGAAAATATATCACAATCCCGAATAAAAAAAAGATTAAGTAATGTTTGGTATCAGATTCAATGGATAAACTGTTAATTCAGCAGTTGACCCATAATAGAGAGCCACGATTATGTCTGTAAATTACTCGACAGGTTTGAATTCTGTCTCACCTGTTAATAGAGAGCCACTATTAATGTTTGTTGTCCGTAGATTACTCGACAGGTTTGAATTCTGTCTCGCATGTTAATAGAGAGCCACTATTAATGTATATTGTCTGTAGATTACTCGACAGGTTTGAATTCTGTCTCGCCTGTTAATCGGGAGCCACGATTAATGTCTGTTGTCTGTAGATTACTCCACAGGTTTGAATTCTGTCTCGTATGTTAATAGGGAGCCATGATTAATGTATGTTGTCTGTAGATTACTCGACAGGTTTGAAGTCTGTCTCGCCTGTTAATAGAGAGCCACGATTAATATCTGTTGTCTGTAGATTACTCGGAAGGTTTGAATTCTGTCTCGCCTGTTAATAGAGTGCCGAGCCACGATTAACGTCTGTTGTCTGGTTTGAATTTTGTCTTGCCTGTTGATAGAGAGCCACGATTAATGTCTGTTGTCTGTAGATTACTCGACAGTTTTGAATTCTGTCTCGCATGTTAATTGGGAGCCACGATTAATGCATGTTGTCTGCAGATAACTCGACAGGTTTGAATTCTGCCCTGCCTGTTAATAGAGAGTCGAGCCACGATTAATGTCCGTTTTCTGTAGATTACTTGACATGTTTGAATTCTGTCTCGCCTGTTAATCGGGAGCGACGATTAATGTATGTTGTCTGTAGATTACTCGACAGGTTTGAATTTTGGCTCTCCTGTTAATCGGGAGCCACGATTAATGTCTGTTGTCCGTAGATTACTCGACAAGTTTGAATTCTGTCTCGCGTGTTAATAGGGAGCCACGATTACTGTATGTTGTCTCTACATTACTCGACAGGTTTGAATTTTGTTTCGCCTGTTAATTGAGAGCCACGATTAATGTATGTTGTCTGCAGATTACTCTACAGGTTTGAATTCTATCTCGCCTGTTAATAGTAAGCCATGATTAATGCCTGTTGTCTGTACATTACTCGACAGGTTTGAATTCTGTCTCGCATGTTAATAGGGAGCCACGATTAATGCATGTTCTCTTCAGATTACTCGACAGATTTGAATTATGTCTTGCCTGTCAATAGAGAGCCGAGCCACGATTAATGTCCGTTGTCTGTAGATTACTCGACAGGTTTGAATTCTGTCTCGCATGTTAATAGGGAGCTACGATTAGTGTATGTTGTATCTACATTACTCGACAGGTTTGAATTCTGTCTCGCCTGTTAATTGAGAGCCACGATTAATGTCTGTTGTCTGTAGATTACTCGACAGGTTTGAATTCTGTCTCGCATGTTAATAGGGAGCCACGATTAATGTCTGTTGTCTGTAGATTACTCGACAGGTTTGAATTCTGTCTCGCCTCTTAATAGGGAGCCATGATTGATGTCTTGAAAAAGTTCGTTAAAATAATGCGCTATTATACCATCCTTATTAGGAGTATATGGAGTCTGTTTACAGGGGCGGGACACCACCGCTGATGCTATGCCTGAAAGGAAGAATTGGCAAATAGGGCTATGCCTGAAAGGAAGAATTGGCAAATACCGGAATACTGCCTTTTGTAAAGGTCTCGGTGAGCGTCAGGGTTCGGATCTCCTCATTCGATTCGAATCCAAACTACTTCAATAACGCTAAAAAATAAAATCTCTGAGACTTTCCGGAGTCATATTTTTTAAATTCTATCTTCTGGAATAAATTGCTGTAGTAAATTGTGTTTACTCCTGCACTATTTTTTGAGGAACGAGATTGATGGTATTCAGTCTAAATAGATAACATAAATTTAGTCCGAAAATTCCTGAAAATGTCTCTTGTAGGGATACCGGGAATCTCATTTCGTCTGGCTTACCAATATATCGCCTCGAGTCTATTTTCGCTGAATATGACCCCGTTCATAAACTGACTGTGGGTGTTGGTTGTCATCAATAGTATAATTAGAACGAAAACTATTTTGGTTGTAATACATTCAATGGCATACCTTCGAGAAATGTGAATGCCAAGGCGTCAGGACTCCAGTCTATACGGCTCTATAATATAATACTGATGGACGGGCGGGACTATGCACTGGTCCATGGAGTAATATATACTACTCAAAGTTTGCTAAGCACCAAGTATATCCAACTACCTGCTTTACGTTTTAGTTGAAATATTGTAATGAAAAGTGTATATATTTTTTATTTAATTATATCTTTAATTATTTAAGTACAGAAATTAAGATGTTATATGTGTTTAACGTTATTTTTAAGCTTTCGAATACGATAACCATCGAAAATGGATATTATTGGTAAAAGAGGAAATTTTTCACATTTGCCAAAAAGTTGACGGAGCGAACTGGTATGGGTTCAATATCAAGTATGAGACCCATTATCGTTAAATACAGCTTGACAACGCCTTCTCATGCTCACAATCAGTTCTAGATGGTCCTTTCTGGGATGTTTTTTAATTCTTGGAACACCATGGCACCAAGCTCCTGGAAACTTCTTGGTTGGACTGGACGGACTGAAATTGCAATCTGCAACTCATTCCAGATATGTTCGATTGGATTGAGGTCAGAGGATCTTGCCGGCTAGTCCACACGCTCAACCCCCTCCCTCTGTCGGTTCTCCCGGACAGCATGGGTAACATGGGGATGGGCATTATCGTCCATCAGAATGAATCTATCACCCACTGCACCTACATCCAATTTGACGTGGGCATCCAAAATCTCATCAATATACCGCTCTGTAGTCAATGTACCACGGCCAAGGACACAGAGCTTTGTACGTCCATCCCAGCTGATGCCGCCACAGACCGTTATTGACCCTCCACCATAGCGGTCGGTCATGCTCAGCAATGTTGGCTGCATGGAATCGCTCTCCTGGTCTTCTCCATACCCTAGAACGCCTGTCTGTGTTGTCTATACAGTACCTTGACTCATCTGTAAAAGGACAGGTCGTTAATCTTCTCTGGTCCATCCAACGTGATCCATGGCCCATTGATATCGTGGCTGGCGGTGATTCTGGGACAACTGAATACGAATACATGATCGGACACCACCTTCGTGCAACCTTTCTCAGATAATATGCGTCGAGACATTTACCCCGGATGCATTCTGAAGGTCACTGCGAAGCTGGGTTGCTGCGTCAAAGCGGTTCCAACGTGCCTGAAGATCAAAAACCGGTCTTCAACCTCAGTAGTTACCCTGTTTCTGCCACCACCATGTCGTCTGACTGGTGTGCCATACTGCTGAAATCTTGCCCAGGCTCTGGTGATCATCGTATGGTACACACCAAGGGTTTCACCAACCTGGCGATGGGTAGCCCCTTGTTCCACCATCCCTACAACCCACCACATTTCTGCTTCAGACAAATGTCTTCTTACATTTGCATTCACCATATTCAATTATTAAATCACAAGGGTTTGTGTTTAAATGAAGACTGAATGCCCTACATATCTCATGTACATGTAGACAGTACACGAAAACATCATGGAAATCAAGGGGTACATGCTTTCCATGACTGCCACGAAAAGTCTGCCTGTCAAGAGAGCTAATGTAAACACTGGGGACCATCTCAGTAAATACCTCAATAATATCCACCAAAAATGTCGCAAATGTACCAACAGAAAATTTCACAATGATGTGTTAAATATGTGGTGCTTAGCAAACTTTGAGTAGTATATCTAGTTGGCAAATGAATAAATTTCTCAATCTTTGAGAGACAAGTGATAGGCGCGTCGTGGAATTGTATGTTATGATATCTACGGCTAAGAGAACTAACGTAATATTTTTATTTATTTATTTATTTATTTATTTATTTATTTATTTATTTATTTATTTATTTATTTATTTATTTATTGATCTGTTTGTGTTTTATTGTATTTTCAGTTCGTTGTGAGTAAATAAGTAACCAGTACGTTCTGACTGGATATGTTTTGTACAACATTGTTCCAGCCACTGCTTTTTATATGGTTTTCAACTCATTAGACCATTCCGTGATAAGGACTGATAATAGGTTGGCAGCGGTGAAAGCAAGACGTTTTTAATTAAACTCTCAACCCTTTCATTACTCACGACATTATTCTCTCTCGTGAACGCGGACTATTTTACCTGAAAAATCGATGTATAACGATATCTTTTCTGATTGATATCAAACCTTATCGTGGTACATCATGAATTGTAAAACTACAAATAACACACTATAAGTATCAGAACATGTTATTACAGGGGCGTAACTATGCGAGGGGTGTACTGTGTATGAGACTCCACCGCCAATAATTTTCCTGTCGGGACATATTTCTCAGAGTTGGTGTATTAGACAGTGATTCCCTCTTGCTGGAAATCGTGTGCTTTCTTATGAGACTACACTTGATATTTATTTATTTATTTGTGTTTAAGGCCATGTACTTATGCACAATGGCTAATCATGACCGTGACAGTTTTACGGGTGGAGGAAGCCGGAGTACCCGGAGAGAACCACCGAGCAACGGCGAGCAGCTGACAGCTCCACAGCATCGTAACTCCGCACTGCAGCGCGGGCAGAGTTAGATTGGTTGAAGATATGCGCACCATCGACGTGCAGTACGCCTTAGTACACGGCGTCATCGTGGCCCCATGTGGACAATCGGGGGTGAAATGCCTTGCCCAGGGACACAAGGCGGGAGTCCGAATCGATAACTCAGATGGCCACCCATCCAAGGACAAACCGGACTCGACGTTGGTTAACTTCGGTGATCTGACGAGAACCGGTTACCGCAGCGACATCGCGCCCCTTAGACTGCACGTGATAACTGTTCATTTGTCGCACATGTGAATGGATGTCTGTGGCTGATTGTGAATGTTAGAAGTCCCAGCATGACCCATTTGGAGTCCGATACGTGGTAACTGAATCAGAAGTTGGCAAGCTCATGTATCACAACTCATTCATGTATTTATCCACCAACAAATTTCCAGAGATCTTTGTTTAACTATAATCCCTCAAGAGAACACAGGGGGGGGGGGGGGGGGGGGGTGAAGCAGTGCGTACTTAATGTTCAAACAAGCTCTGTTTTTCTGGTAAAATTGGACCCGGTCATCATTGATTAGCCCTTTACCCAACACAGAGATATCAAAATTTATTATTTGAAAAAACAATTTTTTTAAATTTTTCAACAAATTTCAACAAAACCATATCATGTGACCCCTCGTTGGAACGAGCTCAACGAGTTCCAAAGAGGGGTCACATGATATGGTTTTGTTGAATTTTTTTTAAAAATTATATTTTTTCAACTGCAGTAGTAGTGCTCGCACGTTTCGGGGAACAGTTGGGGGACCTCGGTGGGGGACCTCGGAAGTGACGTCATGTCACGTGACGTAGTGGCGCCATGTTGTGTTGTCATGGTAACCCGCGTGAGCGGCCATGTTGTGACGTCATCTCCATAGTGATACGTGGTGGTAGTGCGCATGCGCAGCGCGTGTTGTTAGGGTGATACGAGCTTCCGTCGTCTATTTTTTATACTGGAAGCCGCAATCTTGGTTTCTATGGTGGCACGTGATTGCTATGTTACCAATGGCTTCTAACCAGACAGGGGTATGTTCGGGGGTGTGTTCCTTTGTAGAAGAGTAAATCTAATTACCACAAACAACCCGACAATCTCTCCAAATCATCAAAATCCACCCAAAATCACCGAAATTGACATTATTTCCCCAATTTATCGGCTTAGCACGTAGTGCTATGGTACTAAGGGGTACAAGGGGTGCATTCGACTGAAGTGGAGTAATGTTCTGGCTTAGAATTCTCCCAGAATCCCTTTTTGGATCCCTATCCCATGACATTTTCCCCTATTAAGAATAGCACGTAGTGCTATAGGAAAAATTTACCCAGAATTATCTGCTTCTATCTATTTATGCAATAGTTTTCGTCTATCTGGTCCTGTTTCTTTGTTCTAGAGTATACTCCAGTAGCGTAGAAGAGCCTATCAACTGGAACAGTATACCTTATTATTGCTATATTTAGCAATTTCTGGTCTATTCTTGTTAGCTCTGACCCTATTCCGTGTACTCTTGTTGTTTCATTTATCTAGATAATAACTAACCAATCAGATTGCTTGATTTCCCATAATGCAGTTATCTCCCTTGTGTATAACAAAAGACTATATCCAATGGCACCCCCAATTTTAGCACCCCTTTTTTGAAAAACATATGACCTTCGGAACCCCTTTTTTGTCGTATGAGGCCATTAGGGCTATGTAAAAGCCCTCAATGAGTCCTCATTTATTATCCCTCATACCCTCATTGAATTTTGAGTTTATGAGGACCTTGAAAAATCCCTCAATGAGGTATAATTTACTACGACTCTTATCCTCATTTCAGTATTTAACAGGTATATCCTATGGAATCCCATTTTGGAAAACGCCCGTGGAATCCCTTTTTGTCGTATGAGGCCATGAGGGCTATGTAAAAGCCCTCAATGAATCCTCATTTACTATCCCTCATAGCCTCATTGAATTTTGAGGTTATGAGGACCATTACAAATCCCTCAATGAGGCATAATTTACTACGACTCTTAGCCTCATCTCGGTATTTGAGGATACCCATGGCCTCGTATTGTATTATTCGAGGATACCTATCGAGGATACCTTTTATAGGATACTTATCTGAGGATACTATATAGGCTGTTCATATCCCTATAGGTCTCTTGCTGGCCCTTAGTACTATTAATCCACCTGATGCTTTATGCTATCCTATGACTGGTATAGGTAGTATGCAATGCTAGGCATAGGGGTATTGTGGGTAGGGGTACTGCCTGGTAGTTTAGAACGGTACTATAGTATGGGCGGTATATACACTTATAGGCCCCTGTTAGTGCTTGGTACTATTAACCAACCGATTGCTTTGTTTTATTATATGGCTGGTATATGTAGTACGTTATGGTAGACCTAGTGATTTTGTGGGGGTGGGGGTAATGCTTGGTAGTTTAGAACCGTAGTATAGCATAGGCTGTACATATCCCTGTAGGTCTCTTGCTGGCCCTTGGTACTACTGATCCACCAGAGGCTTCATATTATTGAGCGGTATTCTGGGGTCGGGGTCAATGCCTGGTAATACAGAATGGCAGCAGAGTATGGTTGGTATATTTCCCTATAGGTCCCATTCTAACCGTTCATAGTATTAACCTACCAAATGCTTTGTATCACCCTGTTACTGGTAAGGTGGTACGTAATACAGTAGTTCCTACCTTATTCCGAGTACTCTTGTTGTTTCATTTATCTAGATCATTTATATAAATTATAATTAACCAATTAGATTGCTTGATTTCCCATAACCTGTACTTAATCGTACAGAGTTATCTCCCTTCTGTATAATAAAAACCTATATCAATGGCAATATCCCCGGCACCCCAATTTCGGCACCCCTTTTTTTGAAAAACATATGGCCTTCGGCACCCCTTTTTTCTGAAATGAGGATAAGAGTCGTATTAAAAAATTTGAGGGATTGGGGTGCTAAAATTGGGGTGCCATTGGATATAGTCTTTTGTTATACACAAGGGAGATAACTGCATTATGGGAAATCAAGCAATCTGATTGGTTAGTTATTATCTAGATAAATGAAACAACAAGAGTACACGGAATAGGGTCAGAGCTAACAAGAATAGACCAGAAATTGCTAAATATAGCAATAATAAGGTATACTGTTCCAGTTGATAGGCTCTTCTACGCTACTGGAGTATACTCTAGAACAAAGAAACAGGACCAGATAGACGAAAACTATTGCATAAATAGATAGAAGCAGATAATTCTGGGTAATTTTTTCCTATAGCACTACGTGCTATTCTTAATAGGGGAAAATGTCATGGGATAGGGATCCAAAAAGGGATTATGGGAGAATTCTAAGCCAGAACATTACTCCACTTCAGTCGAACGCACCCCTTGTACCCCTTAGTACCATAGCACTACGTGCTAAGCCGATAAATTGGGGAAATAATGTCAATTTCGGTGATTTTGGGTGGATTTTGATGATTTGGAGAGATTGTCGGGTTGTTTGTGGTAATTAGATTTACTCTTCTACAAAGGAACACACCCCCGAACATACCCCTGTCTGGTTAGAAGCCATTGGTAACATAGCAATCACGTGCCACCATAGAAACCAAGATGGCGGCTTCCAGTATAAAAAATAGACGACGGAAGCTCGTATCACCCTAACAACACGCGCTGCGCATGCGCACTACCACCACGTATCACTATGGAGATGACGTCACAACATGGCCGCTCACGCGGGTTACCATGACAACACAACATGGCGCCACTACGTCACGTGACATGACGTCACTTCCGAGGTCCCCCACCGAGGTCCCCCAACTGTTCTCCGAAACGTGCGAGCACTACTACTAACTGCTGAATTTGCATATTACGCTGGTGGAGGCGGGCTTTTCGTTGGGTAAAGGGTTAGGGGGTGGAAGCCCTCTAAAATGGGTAACATTGGAAAAAACAATTGACTAAAATTGACTTTATACCCATGTTGCGGTAACATTTAGCCATTGAGCAGAAATATTAGACCTTAATAAATAAATAAATAAATAAATAAAGACCCGATTGATAAATATTCCATCTACATCGCCAAGGCTTGCCTTCGAAGATTATGTAGTTTGAATATTTCTTTAGTAAGGACTTGGGTCATGACTATGGGGACAGATTGGGCTTACATCTCCCCAATCGGTCATCATAGCGACGCCTATTGAACACTGATGTAAAGTATACCTGGCATCGTGCCATGAATTGGAACTGATAATATTCGTCTTGGAAGAATATTATTTACAGGGATTGGCTAGTTATACAAACTATATTAACATCTCTCTTTGACCTAGCGGTTTTTGTGAGTTGATCTCTGAAGCGACAATATTGTGGCATCACTTTTCTCTCTTACCACAGCACATGATGATAAAATTATGTCTGTAATAAAATTAGAACATTTAATAAAACTGTCCAAAATCGCCGTAAAAATGAATTGATACGCCCGACAGGATTTACGTCGTATCGGAGTCGGAATCGCAAACTTGTTTTACCTTTGTACATGTAATTGGAATAATTCGTACTAAAATATAATATCGCCACCTGAGTGCTAGAATGTTCTATGTCCCAATGGGGAGATAATATATAGTCCCAATGGGGAGATAATATATAGTCCCAATGGGGAGATAATATATAGTCCCAATGGGGAGATAATATATAGTCCCAATGGGGAGATAATATATAGTCCCAATGGGGAGATAATATATAGTCCCAATGGGGAGATAATATATAGTCCCAATGGGGAGATAATATATAGTCCCAATGGAGACATAGCACATTCTAGCACTCAGGCAACGATGTCAATTACAAAGTACTAAAATTCATAAGGTTTAACATTTTATTCAGTGAAATTGATTTTTGAGCCTTATGGGGATATTGTGACTGTTTTATGGCTGTAAATTTGGAAGATGCAACAGTCTGAAGATCAAACCAACACACTGTAAACCCACGGTTATCGCTGCGTCTATACGCGAAATCTGATGCATGTGTGTGTTTTGGCTTCAGACGTGTTATCAGCATGTACATGTCGGGAAAATAACGGAATGAACAAGGGGGGGGGGGGGGGGGGGGGGGGGGCACTAAACATTTGCAAGACATGACGTCCTATTTTTTGTTAAGCTCCTTTTTACACCCACCCCACCCCTACGTGCAAATTCTCTACTACCGTTCTCAGACACCCACCCCCACTCTCCCATTAGAATCCAAAATAAACTTATAAACTTATAAACTTAGAAGGCACAGCTGTCTTTAGGGGGGTTTCATAATGTTCTTAAACTGGAACCACCAATTTAAACCTCTGTGGGCTGGTGTGGGCCCCAATCTACAAATGACAAGCTGTTCATTATCAGGCTTTGCCAGAGCAGGTGTACATATACGGGAACAAATTTTCATTTGAATTGTTCTGTCAGTATTCTCAGGTGTTTGCTACTTTCCTCTTCTATCCATACAAATTCTATTAATACATAAATAACTTGGGTTGAATTTAGTGCATCAGAGAGAATTTTCTCAAAATATTGTCTGCACATTTTCTACATTTCGAACAAAACACCCACCCCCTACTGATGTGTGACATTTTCCCAGATTAAGCCCAATATTCTCACATATAAAGCCACCTGATGTTGTATTTATGTTAAGAGTGTGATGTACAACATCATCTTTAAGGTTTCAAACACAAATGATGGTATATATTAGCTGATATATTGATATATTTTTTAAAAATTCAAAATATTGCACAAGTTGGAAATGCACATTTTTGGCGCACTCAAGAGACCCCCCCCCCCCCCCCCACCCCACGTCACGTCTTGCAACTTTTTGGTGCTCCCCCCCCCCCCCCCCCCCCGAAATGAACGTTAAAAAACATCAAAGAGATGTTAAAGCAAACATAAAAACATACAAGTTGGTTATTTCGTGCTCTCTACAACATTCTTGGGTTTCGTGCAAATCGCACTAAGTTTTATTTTTCCTACCTTTGAGGTGAAAAGTTTAACAATTATTTCCCACCATTGACCTTTTTTGGTGTCGGCTGAAAAGTGATGGCATATATGGATATGGTATCTACGGAATATTCTATTGCCAAACCTTCGTAAATATATTCTGTATAAAATGAGAGATTGGACACAATTCAAAACACGTTTTAACGCCAAAAACGTCAAAATGATGATGTCATCAACAGAAAACTAATAACAATTTGGTTGCACATTCATGCAGCAAATCATGTGGGGAGTCTCATAACTTTAGGGTAAGATAAGAAGTTATGCATGTCAGACATTTCTCGTATTTAATTTATAAATTGGCAAAAATGTTGAGAAAGGGTCTAATTTTAAATTGACGTAAAACCGCCCAAAATAGCGATAAATCGAACCCCCTCCCCCAAGTAAAAATGTCCGTGCCGTTTAATTTGGATACTGTACAGCATACTAACATTTCATGGAACTCCAATAAACTTAGACTGTTTAGCTTATTTATTACACGCCTTGTTTTATGTAGTCTCTATCTACAGAAACACAAAATCACGCGGAAAATGACATACAGTACGTGGAGAGTGTATTGTCACTAAATCACCCGCAGAGTGGAGATTCTACCCAAGCAATAATTGCAGATTTGTTGCAAAGCCAAACCAGCACAAGCAAAGTTTCAGCCAATGGACCTCCGGGTTAAACCCGGAGGTCCATTGGCTGAAACATTGCTTGTGTTTTTTTTTTTGTCGATATGTACAAAATTTGAAAGTTATAGCTTGGGTGATAACTCCACTCCGCGGGTGATTTAGTTACAATCCACTCTCCCCGTACTGTATGTGCGGAAAGGAAGTAGTTGACTGACTATTTTTAAATAGAAGCGAAATTTCACTGGAATTGCAACGCAATTCCAATCTGAATCGCTAGCTATAGTTGAAAATTGACCCCTGAGTTCCAATGTGTTCGTTGTGCAAGTAGAAATAGTAACACTGGTTCCGCTCCTAAATTTTGTTGTTGATAAAATGTGTTGTTTTTGTTGATAGTTGTCAAATGAATTGCTGAGTGTTCTTCTTATAAATGTTTTTTTTTTTTATAGACGTGAAGGCGTGTAATGAACACAAAACGACACGCTTGTGTGAATGCGTTAATCGATTTGGCACTTGTGCCATCGCGGAAGGACCTACAGCCTCCCATTTTATCTTTCTGCGTTGACACGCGTGCCACATTGATTAACCCATTCACCCGCGTGTGTCGTTCTGTGTTACTGCGCGTACTGCGCGACCTTAACGGTGAATATTTGCCAGTCAGTTGTAGAAAAAAAGAGCTTTTTACAGAGATTATATTTTTAAACATTTCAGAAGCATTGGCTTAAATGAGCTTGGAATTAAAATGTTTGGAAAATATATTTCTCCGGCTTATTCCAACCTCGGGTCGAAATTCGAAAATCTAAAAAAAGATCCAGAGATGTGGGCATATCCAACAATAAATCCAAATTTTATAACTAAACCACAAGAAGTACCTAAAACGAAAATGACGGAAAAAGAGAGAAAAGGGCTGACGATTTCAATATACAATTTCAGATTTGCTGAATGTTAGTTATAATAAACTAAAATATCTGAGATCTAAAATGTTTTTTGCTCCTTTCATTTTCAAATTCAGTTTTGTGGGAGGAAAAGCATACAGATCGACATATTGTGGATACAGATTACAAGAGAGTCTAAAAACTGATTTGTTTGCGTTTTCAGACGAAACACTAGCACTCTTGAGCAACACTAGAAATTCTATATACCAATTACTTCATCTGGCCAGTGGAAGGTTAACCATACGTCCAATAAAATGATCTAATGCACACAACAGTTAATAAATAGAATTGCATGCAATAACATTTCTGTTGGAATTCATGTTTTACCCATAAATCCTCCGATTATTTTGTATGATAGTTACTACCTTATATAATGTGTACAACTGCGCATGACTTAACATTATTTCTTCATCACTGTTGTCTGTCTGTACAGTAGAGATGGATAACATACTAGTAGTATGTCTCGTATGTGTGAGCCATCTTTGGCAGGACCTTGGTGCAGGGCATCGGATGTGAAGTCATGCCACGTGACCCAGGTACGCCATGTTGTGTTGTTATGGTAACCCGTGTGGACGGCCATATTGTGACGCCATCCCTATAGTGATATCTGCTGTTAGCGCGCATGCGCAGCGCGTGTTGTTAGGGTGATGCGTGTTTCCGTCGTCCATTTTGTATACTGGAGACCGCTATCTTGGTTTCTATGGTAGCATAGCACGTAGTTGCTATGTGGCCTAAACCATTCTTATAGGACAGGGGTATGTTTGGAGGGTGTGTTCCTTTGTATAGGAGTAATTTCCCGTTTCGTAGATTACCCAAATAAACCGATAATCCCTCCAAATCACCAAAATCCACTTCATTTACTACCGATTCTTCAAGAATCCTATTTAGGGCCGCCATACGGTAGATTTTAATAGTGCTATAGTTCTGATGGGCCCCCTGGGGTAAGTTCGATTGAATTAGAGTAGTTTTTTTCTGGTTCGGAATTCCCCTAGAATCCATATTTACTTCGCAGTATTACCACACACCAACCCATAATTGTTTACTTGGCTCTGATTTCCCAATAAATTCTTGTCTCCTACCTATGTATCTACAAGCTCTGTTATGACTTCTTTGTTCTATTTATTCTGACTTCCCTAAACATGTTTATGTTCTATTTTACGCATTACAGGTAGCACATAGGCACATACGACTAAAAAGGGATTCTATAACTACAGACATATCCTAAAAAGGGTTTCAAAAAGGGGATTCCATGGGAGTTTGGTGGAATGTGATTGTGTGTTATTACACATTGTGTCACACTGTGTACACATTACAGGTAGCACATAGGCACATGCTGGATGTGCCGATATGTGCTTATGTGAAAATGCACAACGTGACACATTGTGTACTAGCACATGCGCACATACGGGTATTTGAGGATACCTGTGACCTGGTATTGTATTATTTGAGGATACCTATCCAGGATACCTTCTGGAGAATCCGTTTTTTTGTCGTATGTGCTTGTGCGAAAATGTACAATGTGACACATTGTGCACTAGCACATGCTGGATGTGCCGATATGTGATTATATGAAAATGCACAATGTGACACATTGTGCACTAGCACATAGGCACATACGACCAAAAGGGATTCCATAGCTACATGCGTTTTCTAAAAAGGGATTCTTAAAAAGGTATTCCGTAAAATGGGATTCCTATCCGACTCTGTAAGCTTGATTGAAAAAAATATCGAAAAGATAAATGCAGCTATCGGTTGAGGAATAATGATTAACCGATAAGAATTTGCGACCGTTATCTGCTTGCAGATTAGTTGAGCAAGATTGTGGGTGCCAATTCCAGATAGGAACAACTAAAATGAGTAGTATGTTTAAGGATTCATAGAACAGGGTTAATTTTACAATACAGTCTGGTTGATTGGTTCGTTGATCTCAAAAGTATGTTAGCGCGTGTATTCAAATAAAAATGCGACATCAGTGGAAACAAGCTAACAGCATAGCGTCTTTGATCAACGATCAACTTGTTTCTGCTGATGTTCCATTTCTTTGAGTCATCACCCAACACGTGTGTCATGGGCAGTAATCAAAGGGAAGATCAAACCAATCAATTAGATAAGGCCAACCTTGATTTCTGCCAATCATTGTGACAACCTATTAAGTTTGTCACTGCTTGTTTGCAATTCAGGGTCGAAAGGGGTTCGCCCCACACCTCTAGCGGGCCTTCGGTGCCCTAGCTTAGTTCTATAATATTGTTAATCAAACATAAATACAAACAATTTTGATCCAGTGGTGTTCCATGTACCCACTGGCAAGGACCGACGTTCAAACACCTCTACCGATGGTCAACCAATTGCTTAAAATCGGCCGATGTTAGATGCGATTGCCGAATATCGGTTAATCACTATTGATGAATACACGTGGGGGTCAGTCTTTGCAAAGCGATATAAAACTTGTAATTTGTGGCCGCATGGGTACTTATGGGTAATACGTATGCTACTCGACCTCACAACTGAGCGAGTTCACCACGATTGTTACTATGAAATGTATTTCAGTGAATACTGTGACTGACGAAATGGGTTAAACCACTCTCATTTGTTGAGAGATTCAGTATTAACTTAATACTGTCGAGCTGTTGGATTAAATTATTTTCGAGCCTGGCTTGAGATGTGTTGCTATTCATATCATCTACTCCTCCACTTCCATTTTCACTTTTTCCTCACTCAAAAAAAGATGCACATCGGGTTGAAAGGGTTAAACCTTTGAACCCTGGTGGCATTTTCCATGTCAGTTCAATGACAGCAACTGGAAGAGTCCATATTCATTATTTCGGGTAGACCAATTAATATTTGCAACGTGCAGCCTCTGGGCTGCACGTTGAAAATATTGATTGGTCTACCTTTCGCGTTCACTTGGTAGCCATCCTACATGACGCAATTATCATGCGTCATGTTCCTGGGGCGAAAAACGGGCCCCTCTGGTTCTGATGGTTAAACCTATGCCAACCCTCATACGGAAAATAAACTATACCCCCCCCCCCCCCCCCACCCACCCACCCACCCACGCACTGTTGTCGTCACTGTGATCCGACTCGTCGCGGAAATTCAAATTATTTCCGGGAATCCAAATCGATTATTTTGCATCCATAATGGACTCTGGATTGCTGTGATAGTGGGAACACTTTTGGAGTGTTGGTCATAATGTGGTTATTTAGGAAGATACTGAAAAAATTAATCGTGTGGACCTGAAAAAAATATTACTCCTGGCGGTCGAAGTAACATGCTAGCTTGATCATTTTAAAAAGATGTTTAAAAGCGCAAAGACTGTACTCACCCTCCCACCAGGCAAATTAGTAAAAGAATTCGACGCTATTATAGCCTGGATCCAGTCTAGACTTAAATAGTTCATCACGTGTGTTCAAAGTCAATCGGGTGGAATGTTACAGTTGGTTGGAACGTTTCATCATTCCAACCAACCTGAAGATTCCATCCGTCTGAATCTGAAAATAGATTATTTTCTTCTGAATCGACTCAAGAAATGTTTCTAGACCGAGACTTGACTTCCTTTACCCAACACAGACTATTTCAAAATTTATTATTTTAAATATCATTTTTTAATTTTTTTTTTAAAATATCAACAAAACCATATCATGTGACCCCTCGTTGGAACGAGCTCGACGAGCTCGTTCCAAAGAGGGGTCACATGATATGGTTTTGTTGAAGATTTTCGAAAAATAATATTTTTTCAGCTGCTGAATTTGCATATTACGCTGGCAGATGCGGACGATTCGTTGGATAAAGGGTTAATTACAATTAGATGTAATCACTTTGAATAAAGACACATCCTAGCTTTAATGTTTTTTATTATACATACGCTAGCCTGTGAATTATCGCAAACTATCTAAAAGATATTTCTCGATATCCATTGACTTGATGGATATCGAGGAATATCCCTCCGTGACTTCCTAAACGACGTCACGCTACGCCGCATCACGCCGCCTAAAAGGAACGATTAGCTGGTCTTTGTTATTGAATTGGACTGAATATTGTGCAATAAAATGTCTCGTGGCACAGCGTGGCATATCATAAAAATGAAAACTACTCTATTTTAGACAGTATCTGGAATTATCTCATGAGTGTGGATCTGAAAGTTTTATTTTTCACCAGCGATTGCTCGAATGAAAAATAATATTTTCGGCCCACGCGATTAATGTTTTCAGTAGTTCCTAAATGACGTCAAACTTCTCCGCATGACGTCGCCATGAAAGAACGATCAGCAGCGTCTTGTTATGGTCTTGAAACTGCTGTCGAGTTGGGCTGTTTATTGCGCAGTAAAATGTCACGTAGAATATATTAAAAAGAAAATCTTCGCTGGTTTAGTTAACATCGGGAATTGTTTCTGAATCTGGTGATCAATATGGGATTATGGGAGTTAAAACAAAGGTAAACTAGTCTGGAGTACGGCGCACATATTGTCGAAATTACCTTGGTATATCGATAATGTTTTGTGGCGCTTTGCAATTTTATGGTTCCTGGATATTGATTTACACTAAACAGACGATTTCCACCCACTCCAGAACATAAGTTTGTTTCATTGTTCTCCAAATGAATAACCAATGTTTTTTTTGTTTCTCTCAAGAAACTACCTGTATGATACATAATACATGAGATGTATACAATGTAAGGCTTCTATCCTTTTTATGCTTTCTTGTTTTAGAAGCGTGCTGCATAATACATGTTTATAACGAATAGAGTGAACATAAACTTGATCATGGTACCGAATGTTCTTTACAACTAGGAGACAAACTGGTTCCGTGGCACAGCTCTCTATACGAAAGAATTAAGTCTTGTTTTCAATATGAAATTAAAATCGTGTAAAACCGATTTGTGATAATTGTTCAAGAAGGTTTTTATCTGTTTCAATTCAATGATAAAATGATAGGAAACATGGAACACAACGTCCAGAAGATATAGAGAGTAATCGCTTGACTGGACTGGTTACGTGAAATAATTCATGAGAGGTGTGGGACGTTGTACAAACCCGAGTGCGCGAATGCGCACGAGTGTTTTACAATATAGTCCCTCGCCTCGAATGAATTATTTCACGAAACCAGTCCAGTCAAGCGATTACTCTGTTCAATACTTTTCATTATTAACGATAATTATATTATTTAACCCTTTACCTAACCTGACGGCCAAAAACGGCCAGCGCTATTCTCAAAACTCGCCAATTAATTTTCATTATTTTTTCCATTTTTTTTGTCTGTAAACCATAGATTATGACCCCTCATTGGAACGAGCTCATCGAGCTCGTCCCAATGATGGGTCATAACCTATGTTTTTGAGACAAAAAAAAAGAAAATAATGGTTATTCAAGAATTTATTTTGCAAGTGTCGTCTGCTTTTCATGTTAGGTAAAGGGTTAAAAAAACAATGAAGTCCCAATTACATCCAAGGCAAAGCGTCTTCGTTTGCGCGCACGGATACATGACCCAATTGTTGATTGCATAATTTACTTGTGAAGTTATCGTTTATAATCAAACCCGGAAATCCCAGTAAATCACACTTTGGAAAGTAATGATTAAAATTAATCCCAACTGTACTACTTAATGTGGTGCTAAGTTATAGAATGGATTTGTCTCGTGTTTGGGGAAATAGTCACAAGAAACTGTCTGTCTTGATCATTTCTGTACCGTATAAATGTACAGACATTGGGAAATATGCTTGTTCCACCACGCATGGAATTCAGGTTACATGCATGCATGTCGCATAAGAAAGCTTTCAATTAGACATTGCGCGTGATCTCATGGTATGAACGAAATGCTCCTACACAAAATAATGTCAAGCAACAAAGTAATAGCCGGGCGAAGGTGACATTTTCTTAAAACATCAACTTCCTTCACTTGATGCAACTTTAATTGTGGTATAAAAATAAAACACCATTCACAAAGAGTGCAGAGGATAGGAATCAACAACACATGGTGAAACTTTTCCTGAATTTCACACACGCTTTCAGGTCGTAAAATTCAACAAAATCTCCACACCGGGTCTTTGATCCCAGTTCCCCGTACTACCCCTTCCATAGAAAGGACGTTTATTGGTGATTAAAAGATTGGGATATTTTTTTTCTTTTTTTTTTTATCTCGAATTAGGGCACAAAATGTATATTTTATCATTATTCTTAATGTAGCTGTGACGTCACTGGCGTCCTCTGATTTGCACACAGCCGTCACCTAATTTAGATCAAAACAAAATTCTGAAACGTGCTACCATAAATGTTTATTGTGTTGAACCAGAGACAATAAAAATTTTGTGGATTAAATAGAAAAGTAAAAACGTGTGTCAACATATTTTTAACCAACATTAATTAGTGATATAACTCACTCGTCAAGTAAATAATTAATCTTTCTTGTAGAATTAGAAACATATTCTGACACATTATATACTTAATTATAGCATATATTTAACCCTTTACTCAACGCAAACGATATCAAAAGTTATTATTTTAAATATCATTTTTACAATTTTTTCAAACAAATTCCACAAAACCATATCATGTGACCCCAACAAGGGGTCACATGATATGGTTTTGTTGAAGTTGTTTGAAAAATACTGTTTTTTCAACTGCTGAATTTGCATATTACGCTGGCGGATGCGGCCGATTCGTTGGGTAAAGGGTTAAGGTTTATAATAAGATTTTATTGAAAAAAGCAATATGTCCGAATAACCAATGATCTCTATAGAACTGGAGTACTAGAAAGCAATGATCATTATTCACATACAAAAAATGTCATCTGCCGCCATCCTTTCGGGAGCAACTGTTGCTACAAATACGTCGAGCATGGAAAATCTTCGGATGGGTGACTGTCTGGGAAATCGATTCGGGGATTCCCCCATTGTGTCCATAAGCAAGCACTTCACCCCCATTGTCCACATGGGGGCACGATCACGCCGTGTACTAAGGCGCACTGCACGCCGATGGTGCGCATGTCTTCAACCAATCTAACCCTGCCTGTGCAGCAGTGAGGAGTTACGATGTTGGGGAGCTGGCAGCTGCTCGTCGTTGTTCGATGGTTCTCTCCAGGTTCTCCGGCTTCCCCCACCCGTAAAATTGTCACCGACACGATATGACCTTGGTTGTTAGAGTGTCGTTAAACCCTAATAAATAAATAAATGTTGCCACGAATAAACAATACTCAATAACAAAACTTCTCTCGGAGGCTTTCAGTTTTCAGGCAGCTCGTACCCGTCCATCGCTTTTTAAAGAATATACCTTGATTTCTGTGTAAAATAAATATGTTGATGATATGCTCATTTTTCACTACAAAACAAAATTAATATTTATAATATATTTTCGTTATTATTGACAAAAAACAAGGTCCTAGGTTGGAATGTTGATACCGTGCTGCTAGTTTTCGCACCGGGTTTTCGTTTGATGTTTGATAATGCAGAAATTGCTACAATGTGACTTCAGCATAAGAGCTTTCACACCATCGGACGTTATAAACGTGACAAGCGGATAACAAATGTATGTACACTGAAGAGCTAAGTATTCCCACTGGTAAAGATATGACTACAATTTATAGGAAAATACACAATAAATTATTTTTCTTTTTTATTTCAGCTGCTGGTGGAAAAATACAAGTTATCTACAGTTACTCTTTAAAATTGTTTACGCTGATTAATGTATCTCTATCTGTAATTGGTTGAAGAAATGTTGTCCGGTTTAACCCTCTGCAACTGATGTCAACGTTTCGAAATTAATTAAACAGTAATTGCTTCCATTATGCAACTTGGCTGGATAGCTATGACATGTGCTACATAATTGATACTAAATCACCCACACAATCTTGTTTGACAGAACTCCATTTCGACCCCATCACTCCGTCATATCTTTATCATTCAGTTCGATCCCATCACACCGTCAAACCCGCATCATTCACTTCGATCCCAACACCCCATCCAATCCTCATCATTCAGTTCGACCCAATCAATCCGTCCAGTCTTCGTCATTCAGTTCGATCCCATCACTACGCCCCATCCACATCATTTAGTTCGATCCCATCACTCCGTCCCATCCTCATCATTCAGTTCGATCCCATCACTCCTACCCATCCTCATCATTCAGATCGATCTCACCACTCCGTCCCAACCTAATTATTCAGATCGATCCCATAACACCGTCCCACCCTCATCACTCTGTTCTATCCCGTCACTCCATCCCACCCTCATAATTCAGTTCGCACCCCACCAAGCCGGTCCATCGGCGCCATTCAGCTCTATCCCATCACACCGTCCCATCCTCATCATTCAGTTCGATGCTATTACTCCGTCTAATCCTCGTCATTCAGTTAGATCTCGTCACTCCGTCCCATCTTCGTCATTCAGTTCAATCCCATCACTCCGTCCCATCGGCGTCACTCAATTCGATCCCATCACTTCGTCCCATCCTAGTCATTCAGTTCTATCCCATCACTCCGACCCATCATCGTCTTTTAGTTCGATCTCATCACTCCGCCCCATCCGCAGTATTCAGTTCGATCCTCGCCATTCAGTTCGATCCCATCACTCCTATACATTGTCGCCATTCAGTTCGATCCCATCACACCGATACATTGTCGTCATTCAGTTCGATCCCATCACAACGATACATTGTCGCCATTCAGTTCGATCCCATCACTCCGATACATTGTCGCCATTCAGTTCGATCCCATCACTCCGATACATTGTCGCCATTCAGTTCGATCCCATCACACCGATACATTGTCGCCATTCAGTTCGATCCCATCACTCCGATACATTGTCGCCATTCAGTTCGATCCCATCACACCGATACATTGTCGCCATTCTGTTCGACCACATCACACCGATACATTGTCGCCATTCAGTTCGATCTCATCACTCCGATACATTGTCGCCATTCAGTTCGATCCCATCACACCGATACATTGTCGCCATTCAGTTCGATCCCATCACTCCGATACATTATCGCCATTCAGTTCGATCCCATCACACCGATACATTGTCGCCATTCAGTTCGATCCCATCACACCGATACATTGTCGCCATTCAGTTCGATCCCATCACTCCGACCCATCCTCGTCTTTTAGTACGATCCCATCACTCCGCCCCATCCGCAGTATTCAGTTCGATCCTCGCCATTCAGTTCGACCCCATCACTCAGATACATTGTCGCCATTCAGTTCGATCCCATCACTCCGATACATTGTCGCCATTCAGTTCGATCACATCATTCCGATATATTGTCGCCATTCAGTTCGATCCCATCACACCGATACACTGTCGCCATTCAGTTCGATCCCATCACACCGATACATTGTCGCCATTCAGTTCGATCCCATCACTCCGATACATTATCGCCATTCAGTTCGATCCCATCACTCCGATACATTGTCGCCATTCAGTTCGATCCCATCACTCCGATACATTGTCGCCATTCAGTTCGATCCCATCACACCGATACATTGTCGCCATTCAGTTCGATCCCATCACACCGATACATTGTCGCCATTCAGTTCGATCCCATCACACCGATACATTGTCGCCATTCAGTTCGATCCCATCACTCCGATACATTGTCGCCATTCAGTTCGATCCCATCACTCCGATACATTGTCGCCATTCAGTTCGATCCCATCACTCCGATACATTGTCGCCATTCAGTTCGATCTCATCACTCCGACACATTGTCGCCATTCAGTTCGATCCCATCACACCGATACATTGTCGCCATTCAGTTCGATCCAATCACTCCGATACATTGTCACCATTCAGTTCGATCCCATCACTCCGATACATTGTCGCCATTCAGTTCGATCCCATCACTCCGATACATTGTCGCCATTCAGTTCGATCCCATCACACCGATACATTGTCGCCATTCAGTTCGATCCCATCACACCGATACATTGTCGCCATTCAGTTCGATTTCATCACTCCGATACATTGTCGCCATTCAGTTCGATCCCATCACACCGATACATTGTCGCCATTCAGTTCGATTCCATCACACCGATACATTGTCGCCATTCAGTTCGATCCCATCACTCCGATACATTGTCGCCATTCAGTTCGATCCCATCACTCCGATACATTGTCGCCATTCAGTTCGATCCCATCACTCCGATACATTGTCGCCATTCAGTTCGATCTCATCACTCCGACACATTGTCGCCATTCAGTTCGATCCCATCACACCGATACATTGTCGCCATTCAGTTCGATCCAATCACTCCGATACATTGTCACCATTCAGTTCGATCCCATCACTCCGATACATTGTCGCCATTCAGTTCGATCCCATCACTCCGATACATTGTCGCCATTCAGTTCGATCCCATCACACCGATACATTGTCGCCATTCAGTTCGATCCCATCACACCGATACATTGTCGCCATTCAGTTCGATCCCATCACTCCGATACATTGTCGCCATTCAGTTCGATCCCATCACACCGATACATTGTCGCCATTCAGTTCGATCCCATCACACCGATACATTGTCGCCATTCAGTTCGATCCCATCACTCCGACCCATCCTCGTCTTTTAGTTCGATCACATCACTCCGCCCCATCCGCAGTATTCAGTTCGATCCTCGCCATTCAGTTCGATCCATCACTCCTATACATTGTCGCCATTCAGTTCGATCCCATCACTCCGATACATTGTCGCCATTTAGTTCGATCCAATCACACCGATACATTGTCGCCATTCAGTTCGATCCCATCACACCGATACATTGTCGCCATTCAGTTCGATCCCATCACTCCGATACATTGTCGCCATTCAGTTCGATCCCATCACACCGATACATTGTCGTCATTCAGTTCGATCCCATCACTACGATACATTGTCGCCATTCAGTTCGATCACATCACACCGATACATTGTCGCCATTCAGTTCGATCCCATCTCTCCGATACATTGTCGCCATTCAGTTCGATCCCATCACACCTATACATTGTCGCCATTCAGTTCGATCCCATCACACAGATACATTGTCGCCATTCAGTTCGATCCCATCACACCGATACATTGTCCCATTCAGTTCGATCCCATCACTCCGACCCATCCTCGTCTTTTAGTACGATCCCATCACTCCGCCCCATCCGCAGTATTCAGTTCGATCCTCGCCATTCAGTTCGACCCTATCACTCCGATACATTGTCGCCATTCAGTTCGATCCCATCACTCCGATACATTGTCGCCATTCAGTTCGATCCCATCACTCCGGTACATTGTCGCCATTCAGTTCGATCCCATCGCACCGATACATTGTCGCCATTCAGTTCGATCCCATCGCACCGATACATTGTCGCCATTCAGTTCGATCCCATCACACCGATACATTGTCGCCATTCAGTTCGATCCCATCACACCGATACATTGTCGCCATTCAGTTCGATCCCATCACTCCGACCCATCCTCGTCTTTTAGTACGATCACATCACTCCGCCCCATCCGCAGTATTCAGTTCGATCCTCGCCATTCAGTTCGACCCCATCACTCAGATACATTGTCGCCATTCAGTTCGATCCCATCACTCTGATACATTGTCGCCATTCAGTTCGATCCCATCACTCCGATATATTGTCGCCATTCAGTTCGATCCCATCACACCGATACATTGTCGCCATTCAGTTCGATCCCATCACACCGATACATTGCAGCCATTCAGTTCGATCCCATCATTCCGATACATTGTCGCCATTCAGTTCGATCCCATCACTCCGATACATTGTCGCCATTCAGTTCGATCCCATCAATCCGACACATTGTCGCCACTCAGTTCGATCCCATCACTCCGATACATTGTCGCCACTCAGTTCGATCCCATCACACCGATACATTGTCGCCATTCAGTTCGATCCCATCACACCGATACATTGTCGCCATTCAGTTCGATCCCATCACACCGATACATTGTCGCCATTCAGTTCGATCCCATCACACCGATACATTGTCGCCATTCAGTTCGATCCCATCACTCCGATACATTGTCGCCATTCAGTTCGATCCCACCACACCGATACATTATCGCCATTCAGTTCGATCCCATCACTCCGACCCATCCTCGTCTTTTAGTACGATCCCATTACTCCGCCCCATCCGCAGTATTCAGTTCCATCCTCGCCATTCAGTTCGACCCTATCACTCCGATACATTGACGCCATTCAGTTCGATCCCATCACTCCGATACATTGTCGCCATTCAGTTCGATCCCATCACTCCGGTACATTGTCGCCATTCAGTTCGATCCTATCACAGCGATACATTGTCGCCATTCAGTTCGATCCCATCACACCGATACATTGTCGCCATTCAGTTCGATCCCATCACACCGATACATTGTCGCTATTCAGTTCGATCCCATCACACCGATACATTGTCGCCATTCAGTTCGATCCCATCACACCGATACATTGTCGCCATTCAGTTCGATCCCATCACACCGATACATTGTCGCCATTCAGTTCGATTCCATCACTCCGATACATTGTCGCCATTCAGTTCGATCCCATCACTCCGATACATTGTCGCCATTCAGTTCGATCCCATCACACCGATACATTGTCGCCATTCAGTTCGATCCCATCCCTCCGATACATTGTCGCCATTCAGTTCGATCCCGTCACACCGATACATTGTCGCCATTCAGTTCGATCCCATCACTCCGATACATTTTCGCCATTCAGTTCGATCCCATCACTCCGATACATTGTCGCCATTCAGTTCGATCCCATCACACCGATACATTGTCGCCATTCAGTTCGATCCCATCACTCCGATACATTGTCTCTATTCAGTTCGATCCCATCACACCGATACATTGTCGCCATTCAGTTCGATCCATCACACTGATACATTGTCGCCATTCAGTTCGATCCCATCACACCGATACATTGTCGCCATTCAGTTCGATCCCTTCACTCCGACCCATCCTCGTCTTTTAGTACGATCCCATCACTCCGCCCCATCCGCAGTATTCAGTTCGATCCTCGCCATTCAGTTCGACCCCATCACTCCGATACATTTTCGCCATTCAGTTCGATCCCATCACTCCGATACATTGTCGCCATTCAGTTCGATCCTATCACACCGATACATTGTCGCCATTCAGTTCTATCCCATCACTCCGACCCGTCCTCGTCTTTTAGTACGATCCCATCACTCCGCCCCATCCGCAGTATTCAGTTCGATCCTCGCCATTCAGTTCGACCCCATCACTCCGATACATTGTCGCCGTTCAGTTCGATCCCATCACTCCGATACATTGTCGCCATTCAGTTCGATCCCATCACTCCGATACATTGTCGCCATTCAGTTCGAACCCATCACTCCGACACATTGTCGCCATTCAGTTCGATCCCATCAAACCGCACCATCCTCATTACTCTGTTCGATCACATCACTCCGTCCCATCCTCATCATTCAGTTCGATGCCATCATTCCGTCCCATCCTAACCGTTTAGATCGATCCCATCACACGTTCCCACCCTCGTCACTCAGTTCAACCCCGTCACTCCGTTCCGTCTTCATCATTCAGTTCGCACGCCACCACTCCCTCGCATCTGCGTCATTCATTTCGATCCCATCACACCATTCCACCTTCCTCGTTCAGTTCCACCCCATCACTCCGTCCAATCCTTACCATTCAGTTCGATCCCATCACGCCGTCGAATCCACACTTTTCAGTTTGATCGACCCACCCTTACCATTTTATTCCAGCCAATCACTCCGTCCCTTCCTCGTCACTCAGTTCGATCGCGCCCCTCCGTCCCACCCTCATAAATTCAGTCCGGTCCTCATCATTCAGTCCCTCCCTCATCATTCAATTCGATCCCGTCTCATCCTCATCATTCAGTTCGATCCCATTACTCCCCCAGTCCTCATTATTCTGTCTGATCCCATCTCCACGTACCATCCTCATCATTCAGTTCAATCACATCACTCCGCCTCATCCTCATCATTCAGTTTTATCCGATTCCCCTGTCCAATCCTAGCCATTCAGTTCGATTCCATCAATTCATCCCATCTTCATCGTTCAGTCCCATCCTCATTATTCCGTTCGATCCCATCCTAATCATTCAGTTTGATTCCCTCACTCCGTCCAATCCTCATCATTCCTGTCGATCACATCACTCCGTCTGATTGTCGACATTCAATTCGATCCCATTACACCGACTCCAACCCCTCGCCATTCAGTTTTATCCCATCACTCCGTCCCGTCCTCATCATTCGGTCCATTCCCATCATTCCGCCCAATCATCATTATTCAGTTCGATCGCATCACTCTGTCCAATCCTCATCATTCAGGTCGATCTCATCACTCCGTCCATTGTCGTCATTCAGTTCGATTCTTTCACACTGTCTGGCTCTAATCACTCAGTTCGATCCCATCACTCTGTCCCACCATCATTATTCAGTTCGATCTCATCCCTCCGTCCCATCCTCATCATTCATTTCGATCCCATTACGCCCCCAGTCCTCATTATTCTGTCTGATCCCATCTCCACGTATCATCCTCATCATTCGGTTCAATCACATCATTCCGTCTCATCCTCATCATTCAGTTCTATCCGATTTCCCTGTCCAATCCTAACCATTCAGTTCGATTCCATCAATTCATCCCATTTCATCGTTCAGTCCCATCCTCATTATTCCATTCGATCCCATCACTGCATCTCATCCTCATCATTCAGTTCGATTCCATCACCCATTCCAACCCTCACCATTCAGTTCGATCCCATAAATCCCTCCGATCTGCATCATTCAGATCGACCCAATCACTCCGTCCATCCGATCGTCGTCAATCCGTTCGATCCATACCACACCACACCACCCCAACCTCATCCTTCAGTTCGGTCACCTCAATCCGTCTCATCCTCATCATTCAGTTCGATCCCATCATTCCGACTCATCCTCATCATTCCGATCGATCCCATCATTCCGTCCCATCCTCATCCTTCAGTTTGATCGCATTATCCGTCTCATTTTCATCATTTAGTTCGACCCCATCACTCCATCTCATCCTCAACATTCAGTTCGATCCCATTACTCCGTCCCATCCTCACCAATCAGTTCGATCCCCTCACGGCATCTGTTACTCACCATTCAGTTTGATCCCATAATTCCGTCCAATCCTCACCATTCAGTTCGTTCTCACCACTCCGTCCAATCCTCACCATTCAGTTCGATCCCTTCATCCCGTCCTATCCACATCATTCAGTTCGATTCCATCACGCAGGGCAATCCTCATAAATCAGTACGATCCCATCTCTCCATCCATCCTCTCCATTCAGTCCAATCCTATCACTCCGTCCAATCATCATCATTTAGTTCGATCTCATTACACCGTCCAATCCTCATCATTCGGTTCGATCCCATCACTCCACCCAATCCTCATTATTCAGTTCGATCCATCACTCCCTCACATCAGCATCATTCAGTGCGATCCCATTACTCCATCCCATCGTCTTCATTCAGTTTGATCCCACCACTCCGTCCGATCCCTATCATTCAGTCCGATCCTCATCAGCTCCACCACCCTCATCATTCAGTTCGATCCCCCCCCCCCTCCGTCTCATCCTCATCATTCAGTTCCATCCCATCACTCCCACCCAATCCTCATTATTCTGTCCGATCCCATCAGCACGCACCATCCTCATCATTAAGTTCAATCCCATCACTCCGTCTCATCCTCATCATTCAGTTCTACCCCTTTCCTCCGACCAGTCAAACCATTTAGTTCCATCCCATCGCTCCATCCCATCTTCATCATTCAGTCCCATCCTCATCATTCGGTTCTATCCCATCACTCCATCCAATCCTCACCATTCAATTCGATCCCATAACTCAGTCCGATATGCATCATTCAGTTCGATCCATTCACTCCGTCCGATCGTCGTCATTCAGTTCGATCCACACCACACCGCCCCACCTCATCCTTCAGTTCGATCACCTCACTCCGTCCCATTCTCTTCATTCAGTTCGATCCCATCACTCCATCAGATCGTCGTCAATCAGTTTGATCACTTTACTCGGTCTCATCCTCATCATTCAGGTCGATCCCATCATCCCGACTCATCCTCATCATTCAGTGCCGTACCGTCACTTCATACCATCCTTATCATTCAGTTCGATCCCATCATACCATCTCATTGCCATCATTCAGTTCGATCCCATCAATTCGTCCCTTCCTCAGCAATCAGTTCGATCCACACACTGCGTCTGATACTCACAATTCAGTTTGATCCCATAACTTCATCCAATCCTCACCATTCAGTTCGATCCCACCATTCCGTACCATCCTCATCATGCAGTTCAATCCCTTCACTCCATCCCATTCTCATCATTCAGTTCGATCTCATCACGCAGGACAATTCTAATCATTCAGTTCGAATCCATTACTCCGTCGAATCCTCGCCATTCAGTTCTATCCAGTAACTTTATCACACACTCATCATTCTGTTCCATCCCATCACTCCATCCCTTCCACATGAATTCAATTCGATCCCATCACTCTGTGCCATCCTCATCATTCAATGCGATCCCATCACCCTGTCGAATCCTCACCATTCCGTTCGGTCCACACTCATCCTTCCGTTTCATCCCATCACTCCGTCCTTTCTTCGAGAATTCAGTTCGAGCCCATCACTCAGTCCAATCCTCATCATTCAGTCCGATCCCATCACACCCTCCTACCCTCACCATTCAGTTCGATCCCATCACTCCACCGAATCCTTATCATTCAGTTCCATCCCATCACCCCGTGCCTTCCTCTTGAATTCAGTTTGATCTCCGCCATTCCTGCCCATCGCCGTCATTCAGTTCGATCCCATTACCCCGTCTCACCCTCATCATTCAGTTAGCCCCCATCACTCCGTCCATCCTTCGTCATTTGCGTTCGATCCCACCATTCCAACCAATCGTCAGCTTTCAGTTCGATCCCATCACTTTGTCCCAATCTCATCATTCAGTTCGATCCAATCACCCCGTCCAAACCTTACCCTTTAATCCAAACACGTCACTCCGTCCTATCCTCGTTATTCAGTCCCATCCCCATCATTCAGATCGATCCCGACACTCCGTCCAATCCTCACCATTCAGTTCGATCCCATCACTCCATCCACATCCTCATCATTCAGGTCAATCATTTTACTCCGTCTGATCCTAATCATTCAGTTTGATCCCCTCACTACGTCCAGTCCTTATCATTCAGGTCGATCTCATCACTCCGTCCGATCGTCGTCATTAAGTTCAATCATATCACACCGACTCACCCTCACAATGCTTTTCGAGCCCATCACTCCGTCCCACCCTCATCATTCAGTTCGATCCCATCACTACGTTCCATCCTCAACATTGAGTTCGATGCCATCACTCCATGCCATCCTCGTCATTCAGTTCGATCCCATCATTCCGTGCCATACTGATCATTCAGTTCGATCCCATCTCTCGGCCCAATCCTCATCATTCAGTTCGATCCCATCACTCCGTCCTACCGTCGTCATTCAGCTCGATCCCATTGCTCCGTCCCATCCTTATCATTCAGGTCGATCCCATCACTCGGTCCGATCCCCATCTTTCAGTCCGATCCTATCACTTCATCCCATCATCATCTTTCAGTTCGATCTCACTACGCCGTCTCATCCTCATCATTCAGTTCGATCCGATCACTTCGCCCAATTCTAACCATTCTGTTCGAATCCCATCACTCCGTCCCAGCTTCATCATTCACTCCCATCCTCGTCATTCTGTTGGATCCCATCACTGCGTCCCATCCTTATCATTCAGTCTCATCCTCATTATTCAGTTCGATCCTATCACTCCGTCCGACCGTCGTCATTCAGTTTGATTCCATCACTTTATCCCATCCTCGTCATTCAGTTCGATCCGATCACTTTGCCCAATCCTAATCATTCAGTTCGACCTCATCACTCTGTCCAATCCTCTCCATTCTCTTCGATCCCATCATTCAGTTTGATTCCATCACTTTGTCCCATCCTCATCATTCAGTTCTATCCGATCACTTTGCCCAATCCTAATCATTCGGTTCGATCCCATCACTCTGTTCAATCCTCTCCATTCTGTTCGATCCCATCATTCCGTCCCAGCTTTATCATTATCTCCTATCCTCATCATTCCGTTCGATCCCATCACTACATCCCATCCAAATCATTCAGTCCCGTTCTCATCATTAAGTTCGATCCTATCACTCCATCCAAACCTCACTATTCAGTTCGATCCCATCACTCCGTCCGATTGAATCATTCAGCTTGATCCCATCACTCGGTCCGAACGTCGTCATTCAGTTAAATCCCCACCATACCGTCCCACCCTCATCATTCAGTTCGATCACCTCACTCCCTCCCATCCTCGTCATTCAGTATAAACTTATCACTCCATCCGATCATCGCCATTCAGTTCGATCCCATCATACCATCTCATCCTCAACATCAGTTTGACCCCATCATTCCGCCCCAGCCTCATCATTCAGCTCGATCCCATCATACCGTCTCAACCTCACCATCAGTTTGATCCCATCATTCCGTCTCAATCTCATCACTCAGTTTGATCCCATCACACCGTATCATCCTCATCATCCGTTCGATCCCATCATTCCGCCTCGGCCGCATCATTAGTTTGATTCCATCATTCCGTCTCATCCTCATCATCCATTCGATCCTATCATCCCATCTCATCTTCATCATTCAGTTCGAACCCATCATTCTGTCCTATTTTCATCATTCAGTTCAATCCCACCATACCATCTCATCCTCATCATCAGTTCGATCCCATAATTCCATCTCAACTTCATCAGTTTGATTCCATCAATCCGTCTCATCCTCATCATTCAGTTCGATCCCATCATTCTACCCTATCCTCATCATTCAGTTCGATCCCATCATTCCGTCTCATCCTCATCATTCAGTTCGATCCCGTCATTCTGCCCTATCCTCATCATTCAGTTCAATCCCATCATTCTGCCCTATCCTCATCATTCAGTTCAATCCCATCATACCATCTCATCCTCATCATTCGTTCGGTACCATCATACCGTCTCAGCCTCATCATCAGTTTGATCCCATCATTCTGTCTCATCCTCATCATTCAGTTACATCCCATCATTCTGTTCATCCTCATCATTCAGTTCGATCCCATCATTCTGTCTCATCCTCATCATCCGCCCGATCCCATCATCCTGTCTCAGCCTCATCATTAGTTTGATCCCATTATTCTGTCCCATCCTCATCATCCGCTCGATCCCATCATACCGTCTCAGCCTCATCATTAGTTTGATCCCATCATCCTGTCTCCTCCTCATCATTAGTTTGATCCCATCCATCTGTCTCATGCTCATCATTAGTTTGATCCCATCATTCTGTCGCATCCTCATCATTAGTTTGATCCCATCATTCTGTCTCATCCTCGTCATTCGGTTCGATCCCATCAATCTGTCTCATCCTCATCATTAGTTTGATCCCATCATTCTGTCTCATTCTCATCATTAGTTTGATCCCATCATTCTGTCTCATCCTCATCATTAGTTTGATCCCATCATTCTGTCGCATCCTCATCATTCGGTTCGATCCCATCAATCTGTCTCATCCTCATCATTAGTTTGATCCCAACATTCTGTCTCATTCTCATCATTAGTTTGATCCCATCATTCTGTCTCATCCTCCTCGTTCAGTTCGATCACATCACTCCGTCCGATCCTCATCATTCAGTTCAATCCCATCACTCCGTCCGATCCTCATCATTCAGTTCAATCCCATCACTTCGTCCCTTCTTCGTCATTCAGATCAATCACATCACATCGTCCCATCTTCATCATTCATTTCGTTCCCATAACTCGGTCAAATCCTCACCATTCAGGTCGATCCCATCATTCCAACTCTCATTCTCATTATTCAGTTCGATCCCATCACTCCGTCCCATCTTCATCATTCAAGTCGATCCCATCACTCAGGTCAATCCTCACCATTCAGTTCGATCCCATCATTCTGTCTCATCCTCATCATTAGTTTGATCCCATCATTCTGTCGCATCCTCATCATTCGGTTCGATCCCATCAATCTGTCTCATCTTCATCATTAGTTTGATCCCATCATTCTGTCTCATTCTCATCATTAGTTTGATCCCATCATTCTGTCTCATCCTCCTCGTTCAGTTCGATCCCATCACTCCGTCCCATCTTCATCATTCAAGTCGATCCCATCACTCTGGTCAATCCTCGCCATTCCGTTCGATCCCATCACTCCGTCCAATCATCATCATTCAGTTCGGTCCCATCACACCGTCCCATCCTCATCATCCAGTTCCATCCCATCAGTCCGTCCCACCCTGATCATTAAGTTCGATCCCATCACTCCACCCAATCGTCATCATTCAGTTCGACCTCGTAACTTCGTCCCTCTATCATCATTCTGTTCCATCCCGTCACTCCGTCGTATCCTTATCATCCAGTTGATCAAATCACTCCGTCCCATCTTCATCTTTCATTAAGATCTCGTCACACCGTTCCACCATCATCATTCAGGGCGATCCAATCACTCTGTCGCATGCTGATCATTCAGTTCGATCCCATCACACCGTCCCATCCTCATAATTCAGTTTGATCCACTCACTCTGTCCCATCCTCGTAATTCAGGTCGATCCCATCCTCCCGTTCCTTTCTAATCACTCAGTTCGACCCCACCACACCGTCCCATCCTCATAATTCAGTTTGATCCACTAACTCTGTCCCATCCTCGTAATTCAGGTCGATCCCATCCTTCCGTTCCTTTCTAATCACTCAGTTCGACCCCATCACACCGTCCCATCCTCATAATTCAGTTTGATCCACTCACTCTGTCCCATCCTCGTAATTCAGGTCGATCCCATCCTCTCGTTCCTTTCTAATCACTCAGTTCGACCCCATTACCTCGTCCCATCCTCATCATTGCGTTTCACCCCATAACACCGCCCCAACCTCATCATTCAGTTCGAAAGACACCACTCCGCCGCATCATCGTCATTCAGTTCGATCCCATCACTCACACCCAACCTCGTCATTCAGTCCGATGCCATCATTCCGTCCCATCCACGTCTTTCAGTTTTATCCCATAACTCCGTCCCAGTCTATACGATCAGTTTCAACCTCACTACTCCGTCCCATCGTCGTCATTCAGATCGATCGCATCACTCCGTTCCATCCCCATCATTCAGTTCGATACCATCGCTCCGTCAAATCCTAACCACTCTGTTCGATCCCATTATTCCGGCCAATCCTCCCCATTCAGGTTTACCCCATCACTCCGTCACATCCTCAGCATTCACTTCAGTCCCGTCGCTCCGTCCCATCCTGATTATTCAGTTCGATCCCATCCTTCCGTTCGATCATCATCATTCAATTCAATCCCACAACTCGATCTCTATCCAAGACTCAGTGTTCTGCTCGATCCTCGTCATTCCGTCTGACCCTCAACATTCAGTTCGGCCTCCATCACTCCGTCCCACAACCGTCATTCGGTGCGATTTGCATCACTGTGTCGGTTCCGCCCCATTAAGTTCGATCCCCACCACTCCGTCCCACCTCCCGTTATTCAGTTCGATCTCATCATTCCGTTCGACTCTCATCTTTCTGTTCGATCTCATTACTCCGTCCCATCGTCGTCTCTCAGTTCGATACCATCATTCGTCACATCCTCATCATTCAGTTCGATCCCGTCACTCCGTCCAAACCTCACCCTTCAGTTTGATCCCACTTCTCCGCCCCATCTTCATCGTTCAGTTCGAACCCCTCACTCCGCCCGATCCTCATCGTTCAGTTCCATTCCATCACTCCGACCATTCCTCAACATCCAGTTCGATCGACATCACTCCATCCGATCCTTGTCATTCAGTTCGACCCCCATCACCCCGTCCCCTCTCCATTATTCAGTTATATCCCCTCATTCCGTCCGGTCCTCGGCATTTCTTTAAAGCCTCACATTCAGTACGGTCTCCATCACCTTGCTCTAATTCTCTGCCAAACATGTTTTGTGGAAATCTCAACTAGATCGTTACAATGAGAGGCGTTATTAGCTCAGACAAACATGAATGAGATATGAATTATGATGTCCTTGAATAGTGTTGCCAGTCCCTTACGTTAGGTGACAGTTATTGTGGGATTTGTTCACAAGCTGGGGTGGAAGGGGGAGGGGGCGCGCAGTGTTGAGATACACTCCGGTTAGTACGCATGTTTCTGTAATCTCGTGGTAGATCAGTACGTTTGTGTTGTAGAGGTGTGGACTTTGGAACTCGAAAATAAAATAAAATAAACTGCCCGCCCGCATGCAATTTTACAAAAAATGGCACGAGAAACAGAGGATCTGCGTCGTGTGGCTTCAGCTCTTTATCGTTTATTTCTGCATATCGCAAATCTAATTTTTTCTTCTTTCTTTGTGTTGTGAGTTCAAACATCTCGACAAAGTATCGGTAAAAGACAAAGTCACTTGTCAACACGGAATATTTCCAGTTTATCAAACAGACTGTCAAAAGGTGATGGCCGCGTTGCCATCATGATACCATTAAACTGTACCCTGTGATGCAAAGGACAAACTTCTCTAATTCAAAAGATCTTTTTGATGTTACAACCGTTCTTACCCGATTTTTTTTAAACCCTTGAGATCATAGAATATAAAACCTGGCATAGGCGACTATTTAATTTGAGAGAATTTTATTCAAATTACCAGCACCTTAAAATTAAACATCAACGGGTGTTTTATGGAAGTTAGAGAGGCCGAAAAGTGTCCAACATGTGATGTAATGGTTCAATAGGGGCACTTTAGCGGTGATTTTAATCCATTCTCTCACATATTAAACGGTTTTAGGCATTTCTCTTACTTGCAATTTAACCCCCTGCACACTGATGTCAAAATATCGAAATTTCAGGCAGAAAACATTTCCCATAATGCAACTAGAAATTTAACCAATTCAATCTCGTTTGACAGAGCTCATTGAGCTCTGTCAAACGAGACTGAATTGGTTAAATTTCTAGATGCATTATGGGAAAAAAAACAGCTTCCTGAAATTTTGGTATTTTGACATCAGAATGAAGGGGTTAAAATCAGTTGGGTTAAAAACCAATCCAAATCAACAGAGTTGGGTAAATATGAAACCCACAACGTTCTTATTCGCTCAACCCTGTTGATATGGGTTAATCATTAACCCGAATGATTTTGAAGTGTGAAACACCGTGTCTCTTTTAATATTGGCACCAATGAATTATTGTGACACTAAACGCATACTCATTGACTCTTGAGAAATTTGACTCTCGTATTGTTGACATAATGGACACTAATATCTTGTGTAATAGCGTAATTAATTGATGATGCTTTGGTAATTTCTACCCCGTATTTAATTACTGTGTATTAATTTAGTAGAGTATTCTGTCGCTCCGAAAATGTCATTATTGGACAGGAACAATACTTTTAATTACGTCAACCAAAAACGCAAGGATTTCTCCTGTTACTGGCGAAATTCTAACAAGCATAACGTCGCCTGAGTGCTAGAATGTTCTATGTCCCCTATGGGACTATGTATTATCTCCCCTATGGGACTATTATTATCTCCCCTATGGGACTATGTATTATCTCCCCTATGGGACTATGTATTATCTCCCCTATGGAACTATGTATTATCTCCCCTATGGGACTACATATTATCTCCCCTATGGGACATAGAACATTCTAGCACTCAGCCGACGATAATACTTACACGTATCGCTAAATGAACTCAGTTTTCGTTTAAAAACAATTCTTCGCTGCTGATAATATCTTAATCAACGTCGCAGAAACTTTTGCCGAAAGTTTTTTTATTTGAAACACTTTATTGTCGGATGCATCTGACGTTGAACATGCTCATGTCTATCACCGGGGGAGGGGGGGGGGGGCACAAAGCAGTTCAAGAAACGCACTGTACAGGGCTAGGGGAATGCCGGAGAGTGGAATAGTATAAATGAATCAGGCCTGATTATTCGGATTTTTACCAGACTTTTTTTGGATGGACGTGTTTTTCGATCATGCATCTGAAGCTGGCATATAGCATCCGTACTGCATGTATAGTTTAGTGTATGCGTACTGCATTTATAGTTTAGTATACTATGGTATGTGCTGTTATATATGTGCATGGTTTTGGTGTGTTTATTATCGATATATGGTTGAAGGCGTTCCCCAAACTGTTGACCATGCCAATGATGCCATGTAGACGTTATAATCGTTATTGATGCACACCGTACAATCCGTCAGTTTGTTGTTCGAGTAATGGTGTGTCGGGCTGTTGGTTCGGCGATGATATATGTTGGAATAGTAGGGATGGTCGGCACCTTTGTTGTCTTTGAATGCTATTATTCCCTAGAAGTACTAAACTACCGAATGCCTCATGTCATCGTGTGCGGCCACGATTTGCCATTGTGCATAAATATGTGACCTTAAACACCAACAAATCAATTCATATCTCCGTTTGGGTGCTATAGGTAGTGCGTAATGTGTTATGTATTTTTTGTCATGTTTGAAACCCATCAGCTATAGAGGGTAATACGTTTGCAATCGAAATATCGATCGCGTCTGTACAACATGCACAGAAAGAAGACGGTTTATTTTTATTATCAAATGTTGAACGTTTTGAGATGCTTTTATTTCATTACCACAACTTCCATCTTCTAATTGATGAAAACGAAAATCCTTACCTCAGAGCATGGGCGTCGGAAGTTGGGGAGGGACAGATAGCGCCCGATTGGATAGACCCCGGAAGAACGGCCAAGCTGTGTCGTATCATTATGGTAACACGTGGTGTCAATGCGCATGCGGAGTGCGTGAAGTTTAAGTGATGCGTTTCTCCGCCGTCCATTTATTTACTGGAGGACGCCATCTTGAATTCTATCGTGGTACGTATTTACTATAACCTTTTTAGTCCTACAATACGGTGAGGGTGTGTCCTGACGGTGTGTTCGATTCGACGACCGTATATTTAATTACCTTGATGGCCCCGAAAAGTTCCCCAGATCACAAAACACAACCGTAGATCACCGAAATGACTTTATTTAATTTTGATTTCAGAGAATCCTACCGTTTTGAGTGACACGTAGTGCTTTATGGTTTTTTATAGTATAAGTGGTGCGTGGGGTGGGGGGGGGGGGGATTCCATTCAATATATGTTTGCGTGTTCTCACGCTCAATGATCTTTTTCAATGATTCTACAGAGGAACTATATTTTTATAAGTTTGTACACCCCTTGCTCTATGTTTAGTAACATCCTTAACTGACCCCATAACTAACTACCTGATACCTCAACTCCGATGTGGAACTACCTGTTTTATGAGTTCCTACTGCTGCTTGTCTATATTTAGTAACATCCTTAAATGCCTCATAAATAAGTATACGGGCATCCCTTAACTTCATTGTGGAACGATATTTTTATGAAGTCCTGTCATGAAATGCGCACAAATAGCACGTCGATCTGCGCGTTAATCTACGCGTTATGACCACAGGTAGGTCAGTAAATTATGAACATATGACCAGTGCACAAGCAGTATTTCAGACAATGGACGTCCGGGTAACCCGGAGGCCCATTGGCTGAAACATTGCCGGTGTTTTTGCTATGGGTAACCAGAATAACCTGTCATGCTTTCGATGTCATTCGATATGGCAATTGCGCGCAATTCCCACGCGCATGTAAGTCTAGATAAGCGCACAGTTCGTGACAGGACTTCTAGTTTTAACTGTAGTGATCTATATTTAGTAACTTTCATCATAGACTCCACCATCTACACGTTTGGTAATAACAAGACTATTTGAGTTTTAACGAGGATGAAGATGCCACAAAACTAACCACTCAAATCACAGTATAATTGAACAACCATATTTCTCCTCTCTTCGAGTTTACACTGGAAATGTGTTTCTTTTCCATCACTTTCTCTGTTGAGTTCCTAAATTCTCCACTTTAACCCGTAATCCTATGTAACTGAAACCCAAACACTTATTCCAGAACTGAAAAATCGGTCAGAACTTGCAAAACTACATATAGATAAATTTCGGGGCGGTGTGACGTCGGGCTTATTCTATTTTCATAGCTCATCGGATAAAGACTCAAACCCATGTACATGGGCTATTAAAAACGCCTTTGTGTTATTTCAGAAAGAGCTATTTTGCTGTTAATTTATTTGGCCTGGTACTCCCGTGCACTGGAGTAACAAGAGTCAGTTAATCAACTTTTCTGGTGATTTTTTTTGTGATTTGGGGATACATGTATTGTGGGGCTGTTTGTGGTAATTAGTCATACATCGGTTTCATACCTTGCAATGCTACGTACTACATATTATAAAGAAAAGGTTAGTGTGGGCGTCAGGGTTGAAGACTAAGCTATCGAATTTCTCTTTCCTGCATTATGTTCTTAACAGGGCTGAACAACCGATTAACCGAGAGCTATAACCGGTTTATATCCGGTTATCCGTAGCCATTATTTCACCGAATTTGGGATCAAAACTTTCGGAATTGGAAAGCAGTATTCTCAGAAACTATTCCGTAGTGTGTATACAAACGAGCGTTATCGAGTAATCGACAACGTTCGATTGTATACATACTACGGAATAGTTTCTGCGCTTACTCAGTATTCACTGAAATTCCCGATCATTAACGAAGTCTTGAAGCCAAAGTCGTTTATTTCTAAATATATACAGCGCTGCTTCGGGATGTAATCTACCCCAAAGGAAAAACGGCAGATTTACAAAGTTTTAACTGGAATGACGATCACTAACGATATTTCGGATAACCGGTTGACGTTTTTTTTTTAAATCGGTTAAGTAGGTAACCGGTTTCAAATCGGTTATCCGGTTCACTATTTCAGTACTTGTTCTTAATAGACTAGATTTGACACTTGGGCTTGCCTCACACACAGTCGGTCATAAAAACGAACATCTGTGGTACTCGATCCGTTTTCTGCGCCTGCTCCGTGTGTTGCTTGCAGCTCGGTATGAACAATTTGCAGTTCTGCACGATACGTATTAATGAAACAAGAGGTTGCGTCGCGACTACCACAAGTATATTTTTTTACTCTCCAATAAATACCTTTTCAAGTCTAATATTCTAAATACATCGTCAAGGCGTGCATTAGACGAAGGCATGCCATGATGATATAGATGGGATGTTAGTCAGTCAGGATTAGGGCAATCCCAGTAGGGAACACCTCCACCCACCCATCCAATCGGTCTCCTGTGCGACACCCCTGCTTTGGCGACAGTATCTCTTTATGTCCAATCGTATAACGATACACACACTCTCGGAATCTTAGGTCAATATACCTTCCGTAGAATCTTGTACATTTAAAGTTACGAAAACGGCTGCTATCGCCGGCGATAGGTGACAGGTTTCTGACGTAAAAAATCAACAAAGGGTGTGCATCGAGACACCGCAGATCTAAATGCCATCGACATAAAATATCGCCTACGCTGTCTGTGTGTGTACTCGCCTAGTGGTCGATTCAGCTGTCTCGAATCCACAAACACAGAACTTGTAGGCAAACGATTGTGACAGTTTACATTATAATGGTGTAATGTTAAGACATATTTGTTTTGCGTGTAATTATCTCCAACAAGAATCCTTTAAACCTTTTTCTGACGAATCGGCCGAATCCAGGCTTGGGTGAATACTTTGTAAATGTATTCGAATACGAATACGAATACTTTGGAATTTCATGAATACGAATACAAATACACAAATTTTCAAATGTATTTGAATACGAATACAAATACATTACAATGCATTCATGAATACATTTTTGAATACTTGAATACTTTTTAAATTAGAAGTATTTATAGCAAGGCCTTTAAGTTTTTTGTTTGTTGGGTTAAAAGTCATTTTTAAACTGATGGTCCTTTAGCTGAAGCTTTAATTGTGCTTACCATACTTTGTTGGAAAACTAAAGTAATTACCTGACGGGAAATGCACTCTATGGGTGTCATAGTAATTAGACTACTCTCCATGGACAACACATCACAAAATGTGAGTGGATTACCTCTAATAAATCACAGTCTGGCGTCTCCTCCTGAACGTTAAGTATCAATTGCAATGACACCACATAAGAAGGACTAGTCAAGTTTTAGCCAATGCACTTCATGGTTAAACCTGGAGATCTGTTGGCTGAAAGTTTTCTAAAAGCAGTAGTATTTTCTTTATAATATTTATGTGCTTTCACCGATAATAATTAGACATACTGAGCTGTACAAAGGTGACCTTAAACAGGAATAAATAAATAAATAAATAAATAAATAAATAAATAAATATGTGTTTTCACCGTGAAATAATGGATAAATAGAAACACTTTAAATAAATCCCAAAGTTTTAGAAATAATATTATTGAATAACTGAATTGTGTCCAATGACACAAGTTTTTTGTTTTATTTTTATTGTCCATGTTTTCAACAATTTAAATTTAAAAAGCCATGGGGATATGTGGCCATTGTTACATAAATAGGTTGTATTGTGACAAGTTAATTGATAATTAAGTCTATTGTCTGCTTTCAATGCATAAATTTCAGACAAGGTGTTTGGTGGTATATAAATAATATCAGGGATTATTAAGTCTGTTCACGCCACTCTGAAATGTAATACTGGTCCCGCAAGGTATCCTCCCGTGAATAGGAGGAACCTATCAAAAATTGACTGGAACCTCTTCAGAAACATTATCGAAGTAAAAATAAAGGCAAATGACCCCCTCAAATGTTCATGAACTAGAAAAAGCCTGCACCCACCTTAACGAGGTTATCAACAGTACGCTAGATGAAATCTGTCCCAAGCAAACAGTAAAGACGCGTATAAACAGAATAACCCAAACAACTCTTCAAATAATCAAACAAAAAAGAAAAGCCTTCCGGGCTTACCAATCAGAGAATGATCAAATGAAAAGAGCAGAACTTAAAACCGCGTATAATCGCCTTCATGGGGAAGTAAAAAAGGCCATAGCTAACGACAATCGCGTGAGATGGGAAAAAGCAACCGAAAACCTAAATGGGCTGAGAGAACCTAAGAGGTTCTGGGATACATTTAAAACTCTTACTGGCCAAAAGAGCAAAATGGCCAATAATAATGCGCTAAAGACTAGCGACGGATCTATGGCCATAGAAGACAAGGCAAAGGCCAGTGCTTTTGCCGAACTTCTAAAGAAGGCACATCGTCCACAAGAAGGGAACAGATATGACAACGATTTTAAGGTACGAGTAAATAAATTTGTCCAAGATAACAACTCAATCTTCAATGAACCGAACTTCGACCAAAGGCATGAAGACGGGGACGACCATGAATTAACCGAACCAATAAGCGTAGAAGAGGTCATGGGTATAATCAGAAAATGCAGGTCATCTTCGTCCCCAGGAGAAGACGAAGTCTCTTACAAAATAATGAAACAGTGCCCCAACATCTTCTACTGCAGACTTACCAAACTCTTAAACTGCTGTCTCTCCTGTGGGTACTTCCCAAATTGCTGGAAAGTGGCCACGGGAGTCAGGATACCTAAACCCGACAAAGACCTTACCAACCCTTCTAACTACCGCCCAATCAGCTTGCTTAGCTGTGTTGGGAAAATATTTGAGCGGATTCTCACTACGAGACTTCGCAGCCATCTCGAATCAATCAACTTTTTCAACAAATGGCAAAGAGCGTATAGGAGTCAGAAAGAGGGAATCGAACACGTATATAGACTGGTCGATTATATGAAAACAGCATTTAGTCAAAACGAAATCGGAACCGCGCTTTTCTTGGATGTAGAAAAAGCGTTCGACTCGGTATGGCACAATGGCGTGAGATATAAACTAGCGAAAATGGGATTACCCACTAAAATTCTAAGGATCATATCATCATTTCTAACTGACCGAAAAATCAAGGTGAGGGTTAATCGCGAGGTGTCCGAGGAAGTAATACTCGAAGCGGGAACACCACAAGGGTCGGTTCTAAGTCCGCTTCTTTTCATAATATATGTGAATGATATAGAAAAAGTAGGGAAAAGCTTTGTTGAACTATCGCAGTTCTCAGACGACAAAGGCATTTGGACAGCCAGCAAGTCCAGAAACATAATTAAAAATCGTCTACAGGATACCATTCGCGATCTTGAGAGCTGGTGTGCCCTGTGGCGCATCAAACTTAATGCCGCCAAAACTCAAAAAGTTACGTTCTTCAAAAAGCAAAGGAAAAAACCAGTCCCAAGTATCGATCGCCAGTTATACGATCACAAACTAGAAGCAAACAAAGAGGCCAAATTTTTGGGATTTATCCTAGATAGCAATCTCAGTCTAAACAGTCACGTAAACTCCATTACGGTTAGAGCTACTAAACGTATCAATTTTCTGAAGATGATCAGAGGTAGAAATTGGGGAGCAAACAAAGATGTGCTTCTCAAGCTCTACAAAACATTTATACGTCCGGTACTAGAATACGGTGCCATAATAACAAGCGACCTAAGCAAAACCAACATTCAGAAGCTACAGAGGGTTCAAAATTATGCCCTGCGAGTGGCACTATGCAAACCGAAATGGACACCGATAAAGGAACTTCACGAGCTTGCAAAAATAGAAACTATTGATACGCGATTAAAAGACCTACAAACCAAAACCCTCAACAGACTCCAAGATAGTGAATTAATGGTTGAGCTGAACGAACACCGATCCCTTAACAGAAAAACAAAATAAGTTTCCGGAAAAAAAAAAAAAAAAAATTTATACAATATAACTAAATCGCGTGGAGTCAGTGAGGATTGCCTCGCTACTCATTGGGAACTTTAGGATAGAGTCTGTGAGGACTGCCTCGCAACTCTGCTGAAGCGCGATTGAAACGCGTTTAATAAGATCTATATAACAAAACCCTCCACATACTCCAGGATAGTGAATCAATGGTGAAGCTGAACGAACACCGAACCCTAAACAGAAAAACAAAATAATCCACAGTAAATTAAAATTACTCAATAGAATTAAACTGCGTGGAGTCAGTGAGGATTGCCTCGCTACTCATTGAGATCTTTAGGATTGAGTCTGTGAGGATTGCCTCGCAACTCTGCGTGTGGGGAGTGGGCTCCGAAGAAACACACCCCTTACCCCATCCATAGCAACAATCACACAGCAGGCACAATATACAATAGCGGATACCTATCTTTCTCTCTACCTTTTACTTTTCTAACTGAACATTCTCAAATTTTCTTGCAACACTCTTATCAGGAAGACGCATGGAAATGGTAGACAAAGCGTAGGAGGAATTGGTGCAACCTACCTTTCTGCAACATATACAAGACACCACCAAACGCTAGGCAAGGATTGAAACAAGCTTGTCTGGCTGGGAACGAGTGTACATTTGATATAAATAAACATTTGAATAAAGATTTAACAGCCCTTTTAAGGGCTTGAGGGTGTGTGTCAGTGAGTGATTTTTTTTTTTTTTTTTTTTTTTTGGGGGGGGGGGGGTGGAGGAGGTCATTTGGAATTCCCGAAGGATAACCAGATACCTCAAAATCACATACGGCATCCTATCTCCCAGAAGGCTTGATGGATGACTCCCGGTTTCTTAAAACTAAACTGTTGGAGCTTTCTCCACTTCTTTTTTGTAACCGCTATGGTCATTTACCGGGGCCGCTACCAAACCGGCGTTGCTGTTTGGTTTTCTTTTCTCTTCTTCCCTTAAACTTGCCATCGCACAACATTACATTCTGGCTCGCCACCATGGTGGGACTCAAACCTCTACCATCGCCGAACTGGAACCGAATAGAGCTCGCTCTCTAATAGTTTTAAAGGCGTTGAGAGATTGAGTATTGACCATCTAACACTCCAACGTAAACTGCCGGGTATTCTAACCGCGTGCATACCCCCCCCCCCCCCCGACTCCATTTTGGGCAATAGGAAAGCTAGGCCTGTGTGATCCGAAGAAAAGAAAAAAAAAATAAGGTTAACCGGGTCGCAAGGGATTTGTAAATCCCACATCGTCCCTGCGTGCCTTCGGCGCGCTAAAACCTTTCATTCATTAAGTCTTTAATATTGATATGAGGTGTGAATTTGTTGTCTGGAGTCCATGAGCTTGATCTGTGAAAACCTTTTATTCAGTATATGATTCTTTAATTCCAAAATATAGAAAGTATTCAAAATGTATTCATGAATACAGTTCAAATTTTAATGTATTTGAATACGAATACATGTATTCATAACATCCAGTGAATACTGAATACATGTGAATACTTGATAAACTGTATTCAAATACGAATATTGAATACGAATACCCCAACTCTGGCCGAATCCGCCAATGGAATTTACAAACTGACCGGTGGCCAATACTATAAAACTTTTACAGTTGTATTTTCTAGAATTGTATTTTCAAGTTATGACTCTAAATGGTTTGAAATGAACCATTAGCATTTTCAAATATGTGGCAATTTGCCAATTTGAAATTGGCATATCCTTTATAATAATAATGATTCAATTTAGTTAATTATATTATTAGGTAGAAAATACAAGTCAAGGAAATACAATTGTAAACGTTTCACAGTGTTGGCTCTAGTTGAAACAAAAAAAAACGTATAATGTGACTACTCGTGGGAATTAACCCTTTAGTTTAAACAATATTTATTTCAAGAATATATAATAAAAATTGTTACATACATTGATGTGGATTCGGCAGGAAGCTAATAGCTTATACAAGGCCGGTTCCACCCAAAACAAGATTACAAATAGTTACGAATGTCAATAGCAGGTGTGAGTAACTTTATTTCTTTAATTGACACAGTATTTGTATAAATTACACAAGTGTCAGTAGTCGAGCTCACACATCGTCGTCCGCCCCCACCCCCCGCCCCGTACTCCAGATTAACTCCTTACCCAACACGGATAGAGTACGACAGTTTCACAAAGGGCATCTTGAAACCACTCGACATTGTATCTTCTGTTTCAAAAAACCCCACCGGAGCGGGCTCAACAAGGTCATTCCAGTGGAGGGCCGCGAGCCATGTTTCCGAGTCCAGAATTGTTAAGGAAATAAAATTTGAATGGGAGTTTTTGTTAATAGGACCACCCAATCCTGGCCGTCACATGAGCCAGAGGCAGGGACCACCGGAAGACGATGTGTAAGAATATTTAGACTACAAGTTAGACAATATAAGAACATTTAACCCTTTACCCAACGAATCGGCCGTATCCGCCCGCGTAATATGAAAATTCAGCAGTTGAAAACATATTATCTTTCAAAAGATTTAAACAAAACCATATCATGTGACCCCTCGTTGGAACGAGCTCGTTCCAACGAGGGGTTTCACATGATATGATTTTGTTGATTTTTTTTGAAAAAATTTAAAAAAATGATATTTAAAATAATAAATTTTGATATCGTCTGTGTTGGGTAAAGGGTTAATTCGTTCAGCCCGTTCCTGTGAGTGGTCACATGGTGAGGTTTTGTTGGAATATTTTAAAATATTTGAGAAAAAATAATGACCAGCAATCGCGATGTACTTTCTTGCCCAGCAATCGCGATGTACTTTCCTGCCCACCAGTCGTGATGTATTTTCTTGTCCACCAATCGTGATGTACTTTCTTGCCCACCAGTCGTGATGTACTTTCTTGTCCACCAATCGTGATGTACTTTCTTGTCCACCAATCGTGATGTACTTTTTTGTCCACCAATCGTGATGTACTTTCTTGTCCACCAATCGAGATGTACTTTCTTGTCCACCAATCCTGATGTATTTTCTTGTCCACCAATCGTGATGTATTTTCTTGTCCACCAATCGTGATGTATTTTTTTCTCCACCAATCGTGATGTACTTTCTTGTCCACCAATTACCATGTTCTTTCCTGCTCAGCAATCGCAATGTACTTTCTTGCCCAGCAATCGTGGTGTGCTTCCTTGGACAATTCTGCAACGCAGACGACCAGGATAGGATCATACCGTCAACCTTTCAATCTTAAGTCCACTGGTCTAATCAATGTACAGCCGCGTATCTAGCGCGATTCTGGTACGTCCCTGATGTTATAAGACGGTTGCTTCGTTTATTTGTTTGATCCAGAATTTGGTAGGCCCTAATGTTATAAGACGGTTGCTTCCTTACATTTTAGTCCAGGATTCTTGCGTGTATAATGTTAGAAGACGGTAGCGTCTCTTTTGTTTTTTTTTGGGGGGGGGGGGGGCAGGATTCTGGTACGTACTAATGTATTAGACGGGTCCATGATACTGGCACACCCTAATGTTATAAAACACTTGATCAGTTATTATTTGGTCCATATTTCCAGTACGTCATGATGTTAAAAGACTATTATTCCGTTAAATGTTTACCTAGAATTCTGGGGCGTTATGAACTTTTAAGGCAGTTGCTCAGTTAACCCTTTATCTAATATGAAAAGCAGACGACACTTGCAACAAAGTCTTGAACAACCAAGTTTTTTTCATTTTTTATCTCAAAATTCTAGGTTATGACCCCTCATTGGAACGAGCTCGTTCCAATGAGGGGTCATAACCTATGTTTTTGAGACAAAAAATGAAAAAAAAATAAAATGAAAATTAACTCGGGGGGAGGGGGGGGGGGGGGGTCTTCCAAAAATTCCGGACACAAGGCCGGGGTGGGTGGGTGGTCGGATGGGGGCCAAAACACCTTTTTTCCTGGAGTTGCATTTTTTTTCCTGGTGTTTTTTTTTTCAAATTATTTTCACATAACAAGGCTATATTGTTGTTTAGTAGTCTAATAGGCACCTGTTTGTCAGGTAGGGTTAGTGAATAAGGCCCCACTGGCTGATTAGGGGATTTGTTCTCTTTTTTTGTAAATTAAATTTAGATGCAATTAAAGAATAGTGTACTCCAGTTTGACTAAAAACAATCAGTGGAAATTTATGAATTTTAATTTGGGAATGGTTAACATAATTTTCATAGCTGATTCAGCACGACACAATTTGGATTTTACAACGTGTTTAGCAGAACATCTAAAATAATGTAAAAAATTTACGGAAAATAATCTAAATGCCCAGTTTCTCTGAGTAGAGCTCTTGTAACCTGAAACTAATGAAAATTCTCACTGTGCATCTTTGATATAAAACCCCACTTACTTAATTCAAGCTCATAGTGATAATACCAGGGTTTCACGATTGTAGATAAAATACCCTCGGACAAAATACCCTTAGGACATAATACCTCAAAAAAATACCCTTAGGACATAATACCCTCAATGGGTAGGACAAAATACCCTCGGACAAATTACCCTCATATTTGTTTCATGTTCTGTGCTATCTGCCATTTATATTGTGCTTCATATTCAATTGCCATCTGCCATTGGTATTGTGCTTCATATCTATTTAGTTTAACCCTTTACCTAACCTGAAAAGCAGACGACACTTGCAAAAATAATTCTTGAATAACTAATTTTTTGTCTCAAAAACATAGGTTATGACCCCTCGTTGGAACGAGCTCGACGAGCTCGTTCCAACGAGGGGTCATAACCTATGTTTTGAGACAAAAAATGAAAAAGAGCAGTGAAAATTAATTGGCGATTTTTGAGAATAGCGATGGCCGGTTTTGGCCGTTACGTTAGGTAAAGGGTTAATAAAAAAAATTAAAAATATTGGTACTTGTTATTTCAAACAAAACACCGGCTAGTGCCTTAGATGCAATTACCCCGCCCCACCCCCCCCCCCCCCCCCCCACACCAAAAATCCAACTTTACATACATTTGGTCTGAGGGTATTTTGTTCCGAGGGTATTTTGTCCTACCCATTGAGGGTATTATGTCCTAAGGGTATTTTTTTTGAGGATATTATGTCCTAAGGGTATTTTGTCCGAGGGTATTTTTGTCCGGATACCGGTTTTCACAGAGGGTTTGTCTGGCTATCTCGTGAAAACATGAAACAAAAGTTACAGTTAATATTTGAATTGAAAACTGACCCTGACTGAGCCAGAGTATATAGATGAGTAGCTGAGCATAATACTATGCAGCAAAAGAAGATTATTTTAATCCTCTATTTGATGTTCACAAAAATAGTCTAATTCTTACATTATATGCTGTTATATGCAGAAATCAATGCTGACATTTTTTTCGGAGACGGACTAGGACGGACAGTGAGATTTACAATAGTGTTCGGTAGTGTTAGGTGACAGATTTTCAGCTTTCCTACGCTATCAACTATCTTTTGAGTAATGACAACTGGCTGAAACCTCAAGCCTAGACACTTAGCCTGTAGTCAGGTCATTAAAATTAAAACTCTTCACTAAATTTAAACTGTTTCTTCAGTCTCGGAACTTAACACATGAATGATAATTATTATGAGAGCATTGAGGCCAGACCTTTCAGTTGAGCATTTGTAATTCATGCACTTCAATAAGATGCCAGTATACACTATGCCATAGTGTATTTCGGCATATTATTGAAATTCCTGAATTACAAATGCTCAACTGAAAGTTCTGTCATCAGGTATTAGAACCACCAGAACATAAAGATGTGAAAAAAACAGTTATCAGATTAGGATTCAAATTAAGGCAAGGATTGACAACTCAGTGCAATAAGTTTTCATCACCCACTGTGGTGATACACTGAAAAAATATAGGTGGTGGGGTGGGTGTCCAAGTGGTCAGAGAAAAAAAATATTTTTTTTGCACGTGGGTGGGTGGGTGGTGGTCAGACGGTGGAAAAATTATTTTAGGCCTTGTGTCCGGAATTTTTTGGAAGACCCCCCCCCCCCTGATTAACTGGCGATTTTTGAGAATAGCGCTGGCCGTTTTTGGACGTTATGTTGTGGTTGGGTAAATGGTTAATACGGCAGCCGTACTGTAAGTAATGATTTCTGGATTTATTTCGTTTTACGACATCCCGTTACCACTCTGTTTCCTTTTGGTTCCATTTTAATGTAACAGCTGGGAGAGTAACAGATGGAGCACATTTAGAGGTGATCTCTCCGAAAGTGCTATGAGATTAATTAGAATTGATATGTTGTCACCTACAGATCACCTTGAACAAAACTGGCAAGTCGAACATTTGGTTAATAATGCCCTCCAAAACCTGCAGCCATTTGAACGAAGGTGGGCCTTTTGATGTTCCTGGACTGTTTGGTTAGTCGAGACTTGGGCCATCATAGTCGGGGCAAATGTTGTTTACAACCTCTCTCCCCACAGGTTATCTTTGCGACGTCCAAGGGATGATCATGAAGAGGTAAGAAAACTTTGTGAAGAGTGTCTCAACCATTCCTGAAAGTCCTTTATTGGACCTCTTCCAGGATAGACTGTTCCAGGCATGTGGCTACTCTCTCTGTGTCGTGATGGAACCTTTGCCATTTACGAAACAGATAGTCGTATAACAAATAATATCGACAAATTCTATGAGGGCAAATAAATGAAAAGTTGATTCTTTCCGGTGTTGTGCTGTTGAGATTACATTGACGTTTTAACTGGTAGAGTGCTGGAAGCCCATATTTGGGCTTTATTCTGATGTGGAGGTACCACAGCTTGAAGGCTCATATTCAGTGCAGGTGCTTTGTATTATCATTGAAGTGATATTATTAAGTCTATAAGGAATTGCCTTGTTACAATTTATGGGAGAGTGCCCATAGGCACTCTCCCATAAATTTTAACAAGGCAAAGACATGTGTACAAGATTTGATAACCACAAATAATTTAGCACTCCACCAGTTAATAACTACGAAAGACGAGACGTTACTTTTTTTTTACATATTTGGTGTTTTACTTGAGATTATTTGAAACTATATCCAAAGGTGTATGTGTGAGTTTACGAAGCTTATGGTATTTTGGTTAAAGTGAGCAGCTGAAACAAAAAGAAAGTTAAACAAAACTCGTCAAAACCTTACCATATGACCCCCATTGTGAGGGCTCATCCGCTCATCCCATTGAGGAGTCACATGATTCGGTTTTGTTGAATTATTTTGAAAATTTCAGATTATACAAAGAGAAAACAGCTTGTACAGTACGTGGAGAGTGTATTATCACTAAATCACCCGCAGAGTGGAGATTCCATCCAAGCAATAATTGCAAATTTGTTGCAAAGCATAACCATTACAAGCAAAGTTTCAGCCAATGGACCTTCGGGTTAACCCCGGAGGTCCATTGGCTGAAACACTGCTTGTGTTTTTTTTTGTCGATATGAACAAAATTTGAAAGTTATAGCTTGGGTGACAACTCCACTCTGCGGGTGATTTAGTGATAATCCACTCTCCACGTACTGTATTTTGCATGTTCTTCTGTGGTTTGTGTTTCGTTTCTCTGGCGATATTTCGTCTGGATTGTGAAGTGTTTTAGTTGTCATCTTCGGTCGGCAATCTTGGTTTTGTAAGGCGCCAGGTGGCTTTAAGGGAGCCGAATTTGCTCCAACAAACTGCGCGTGAAATCGATATGTGGTTCTGTTCGATTGAACAGAAGTACTCAACATTCAGGAATTCTCTATTGGAATCATCGTTTTGTACCTATCCCGGATTCTATTTTCTCTACTCCCGTGTCGGGTTATACCCGATCATTAATAGGTAGCACTTGGTGCTATCTACCAAGTCCTGTGCCTAGGGGGTGTTCGATTTAAATAGAGTACTATTTTAGTATACAGAGATCTATATCATCAAAACGCAGTTTCCGCCTTTCCTGTCCCTAATTTATGTTCTTTCGGGTTTTTATTTTGAGGCTCCCACCTTTGCTTTTCGTGTTGGCAATTGTGAAATATAGGCCGCTATATGGTAGTCATCGGGTGGCACGCTGTTGCTGTGGTGGTAATGCTCTTCAAGAGAATGATGGTGTGATATTTGGATAGCTTCTCAATTGAACTGAAGTTCCTGACCAGGACACATCTTCCAAAACCCTTCGTTTTATAATTATCCGGGACCCTGTTCTCACCACTCCAAGATCCTTTTAGGACTTCCATCTTGAAATCTGTTGTAGCATTATTGTTATAAGGTAGCTTGTCTCTCAGTTGTAGGACAAATGGCCTGGGACTGGAAGCATAAAATGATAATTTCCGTTAAAAACAGATGGCGCCTGATATTTGTTTTTTACAGTGGTGGCGCCATGGGGGGGGGGGGGGTCCAGGGGGGCCTAGAGCCCCCTCCCCCGTCGGAGAGGTCCAGCCCCCCCCCCCCCGCCCCCGTCGGAGATTTTTAGTCAGTCCGTCGGAGAGTCTCGTAAAACCGACTTCACGAGAAGTTTCCGACAATCGAATGTAGATATCTCGTCTTGTCTGTCTCAGCAGCACTGGAACTTTGATAGAGAATAGTGAGTCTCACGAAATTCCTTAATGTCGTTCGTCAAACTGGCTTCATAGATGAAATATTTCCCGACCTTATTATAATATGTTTACTTTAACCCTTTACCTAAGGTAACGGCCAAAACCGGCCAGCGCTATTCTCAAAAATCGCCAATTAATTTTCATTATTGTTTTCATTTTTTGTATCAAAAAGATAGGTTATGACCCCTCGTTGGAACGAGCTCGTCGAGCTCGTTCCAACGAGGGGTCATAACCTATGTTTTTGAGACAAAAAATGAAAAAAATTAGTTATTCAAGAATTATTTTTGCAAGTGTTGTCTGCTTTTCAGATTACATGTAGGTAAAGGGTTAAATAATCAACAAACATACTCAATTTGCTTCTATTTTGGTTCTCCAATTTACCAATTTTCACTCATTTTCCTTCGTTTGGGAGGTCAAATGTTATAGCCCCCCCCCTCCCCTGTCGGAGAGGTCAGCCCCCCTGTCGAGAAATCCCTGGCGCAACCCCTGGTTTTTTAGAATGTCGTCTATCATTTAAGAACTTTAGAATCCGGTTCCTCAAAATATTTGATTTCATGTTAAAATGAGTCGTTTTGTGTGGTGTATTGTTTTAAACAGCAATGAAAAGTTGCAACACTTAAATGACTAGCCACTCTTATTTGACAATACTTAGTACTATGCTGCGAGCGTGGTGGCTCAGTGATAGCCTGTTGGACTTCTATGCTATAGGTCCCGAGTTCGATCCCGTCCGGGACAACCCGCATTGTGTCCTTGGTCAAGACACTTTATCCCAGATGCCTACATGGGAGCACGACGACGACGCATACTAAGACACGTCGATGGTGCATATGTCTTCAAACGCTGTAACCCTGCTTGAGCGGAGCTGACAGTTGCTCGTCGATGCTCGGTGGTTCTCTCCTGGCACTCCGGCTTCCTCCACCCGTAAAACTGTCACGGTCACGATTAGCCATCGTGCATACGTATGTGACCCAAACGCGCCAATAAATAAATAAATAAATAAATAAATAAATAAATAAATAAATAAATAAATAAATAAATAAATAAATAAATAAATAAATAGTACTATACTGTATGTTTCCTCGGAATAGATTAAATCGTTTCGTGGAATACATTCCGTATTCACTTCCCCTTAACTGAAGCCATCATGTTCAATTCACTTTAACCGCAGCCGTTCTATTCAATTCCCTCAACACCCCTCCCCCCCCCCCCCCCCCCCGTATCTGCTTTCATTGTAGATTCTTTGAAAAAGGTATGTTCTAGAAAGGATGACATGCTGAAGCCGGAGGTATTGTGAAAATAATAATCTAATTCCCTCTTACCGCTGCCGTTGTATTCAATTCCCTTTCGCCGCAACCGTTGTATTCAATTCCCTCAATCCCCTCCCCCCGTCCCCCCCCCCCCCCGGCCGTATCTGCTTTCATTACAGATTCTGTGAAAAGGGTATGTTATAGAAAGGATGACATGCTGAAGCCGGAGGTATCATGAAAATAATCAATATTGAAGAAACGAGGAGACTAATATTACACGCTGAAATATAACAACAAGACTGTAAGATCAATCCTTTATGTATTGGGAAAAGTCTCAAACTGTAATTCACAATTGTCATTGAACTTCGATACGTCAAAAATTCATTCCAGTTACGACTTTTCAACAAGCTTTTGCTCAGTTCACGCAGGCCAAGTTTCTCCTCAGATTCGACCGCTCTTTCTCTTGCTGGGATATCGAAGAAAACAAATTACATTTATGTCACCTTTCTTCATCTTTTTCTCATAACCCTACATCAGTACATTAGTTAACACTTTACCAAAACGCGAGTAAAATTTGTTATCTCAATTATTTCATTTATATATTTTTTTCAGAATATTTCAACAAAACCATATCATATGGCGCATCATTGAAACGAGCTCGAAGAGCTCGTTTCAATGAGTGCTCACATGATATGGTTTTGTTGAAATTTTGAAATTTGCTTTTCGAGCTATTCAATCTTAATTTTCGAAGCAGATGCGGTCGTTTACTTTTGTGAAAGGTTAACAACTCAGAGTTATCGTAATGTAGTCACATCTTGACTCGATGAAATTAGCCATCCTGTCCCTTATGAAATTGACTGGGGTGTGGGTGTGGATGGGAAGGGGGTACTTGAAAGAAAAACGCCTAATGTTAAAATAATATAATGGAAAAAGACCTACACCTAGGAAAAGCCCTAACAAAAACCGCGTGGGTGGGAAAAATACATTTTTTGTCGTTAAACCTGTTATTTGTGTTATTTGTGAAATACAAGTGGCTCTATGCACACTATACTCGAGTTAGGTAATACTCACGAGGAAGGAGTGATCCAAATATAGTTTACAATATGTCCTTGCTTTCTGTTGTAAACGGAACGGATTTGGGGTGTATTTTAGCTTCACTTTGAGAATAAATTACTAAAAAGAATAAGTGACGAACCTGGGAAGGGCAATGTCTGCCTCCTCTCCCACACGCCCCCACCCCCACCCCCCACCCCCGGGGCGAAGGCAGGAAGGGCAGCTGCCTTCTCTGCCCCGTGCTTCCGGCGGCCCTGGTTTGGCTGTATCAAACAGGTATTCTACAGAACATTGTGCTATATTCAAAACTAAATTGAAAAATCTAAAGTTTTCTTAATCCATCCCAGATGGGGAACGATCTCGAGACTGTGGCAAAGCGAATTGCCATGAATGGTCTGTCATCATTTTTTCAGGTTTATATCCAAGAAAGTCTCCTACGAGGAAGAATCAAAGTAGATCCGTTGAATCCTTTGCAGAACCCACCAGTTCATCCAAAGTCCAACAAGGTGTGATACTGTATTTCCATTTTAATCACGACAGATGCAGTCCCCTCGCTTTTTTGAAGATCAACTTTATATGGTAGTCGTTGATGTTGAACAATATCTGCGTGGCCAAAAATTTTCCTCCTTTATGTATACTGCAGTGGCATCGTATGAGACAGGCTTTACTTCGACAGTCGCTGCGGCAAATAAACATTTAAACCATATAACATAACAATATTGGACACATCTCGGGGAGTCGAACAGACAATAGATTGGTGGAGGGAGAATCTCTTTTATCTTGACTGTGATGGCTCAAGTCACAACTGAGGAAATATTCCAACTAACTCATCAAGGCATGGACGATGGTCCTTAGGAAACAAGAATGGGTGTGGTAATGGGTGTAGTAATTGGTGAAGAAATGGGTGAATAGTGGGCGTGGTAATGGATGTAGTAATGGGTGTATGATAGGTGTTGTAATGGGTGTATAATGGGTGTATAATGGGTGTCGTAATGGGTATATAATGGGTGTGGTAATTGGTGTAAAACTGGGAGAATAATGGGTGTGATAATGGGCGTAGTAATGGGTGTACAATGAGTGTAGTAACATGAGTGGTAACGGGTGTGGTAATGGGTGTATAACGGGTGTCGAAATGGATGTATAGTGGATGTAGTAATTGGTGTAGAAATTGGTGAATAATGGGTGTGATAATGGGCGTAGTAATGGGTATATAATGCGTGTAGTAATGGGTGTGGTAACGGGTTTGATAATGGGTGTATAATGGGCTTCCTAATGGATGTATAATGGGTGTAGTAATTGGTGTAGAAATGGGTGAATAATGGGTGTGGTAATGAGCGTAGTAATTGGTGTATAATGGGTGTAGTAATGGGCGTAGTAATGACTATAGTAATGGATTTAGGAATGGGCGTATAATGGGTGAAGTAATGGGTTTAGTAATGGGTGTAGGAATGTGTGTAGTAATGGGTGTATAATGGGTGTAGTAATGGGTGTAGAGATGGGTGAATAATGGGTGTGGTAATGGGCGTAGTAATGGGTGTATAATGGGTGTAGTAATGGGTGTAGTAATGGGCGTAGTAATGACTATAGTGATGGATGTAGTACTGGGTGTATAATGGGTGTAGTAATGGGTGTAGAGATGGGTGAATAATGGGTGTGGTAATGGGCGTAGTAATGGGTGTATAATGGGTGTAGTAATGGGTGTAGTAATGGGCGTAGTAATGACTATAGTGATGGATGTAGTAATGGGTGTATAATGGGTGTAGTAATGGGTGTAGAGATGGGTGAATAATGGGTGTGGTAATGGGCGTAGTAATGGGTGTATAATGGGTGTAGTAATGGGTGTAGTAATGGGCGTAGTAATGACTATAGTGATGGATGTAGTAATGGGTGTATAATGGGTGTAGTAATGGGTGTAGAGATGGGTGAATAATGGGTGTGGTAATGGGCGTAGTAATGGGTGTATAATGGGTGTAGTAATGGGTGTAGTAATGGGCGTAGTAATGACTATAGTGATGGATGTAGTAATGGGTGTAGTAATGGGTGTAGAGATGGGTGAATAATGGGTGTGATAATGGGCGTAGTAATGGGGGTATAATGGGTGTAGTAATGGGCGTAGTAATGACTATAGTGATGGATGTAGTAATGGGTGTATAATGGGTGTAGTAATGTGTGTAGTAATGGGTGTATAATGGGTGTAGTAATTGGTGTAGAATGGGTGTATAATGGGTGTAGTAATGGGTGTAGTAATGAGAGTAGTAATGTGTGTAGTAATGGGTGTATAATGGGTGTAGTAATTGGTGTAGAAATGGGTGTATAATGGGTGTAGTAGTGGGCGTAGTAATGAGAGTAGTAATGGGTTTATAATGGGTGTAGTAATGGGTGTAGTAATGGGCGTAGTAATGTGTGTAGTAATGGGTGTATAATGGGTGTAGTAATTGGTGTAGAAATGGGTGAATAATGGGTGTGGTAATGGGCGTAGTAATGGGTGTATAATAGGTGTAGTGATGGGTGTAGTAGTGGGCGTAGTAATGAGTGTAGTAATGGGTGTATAATGGGTGTAGTAATTGGTGTAGAAATGGGTGAATAATGGGTGTGGTAATGGATGTAGTAATGGGTGTATAATGGGTGTAGTAATGGGCGTAGTAATGTGTGTGTAGTAATGGGTGTATAATGGGTGTAGTAATTGGTGGAAATGGGTGAATAATGGGTGTGATAATGGGCGTAGTAATGGGTGTATAATGGGTGTAGTAATGGGCGTAGTAATGACTATAGTAATGGATGTAGTAATGGGCGTATAATGGGTGTAGTAATGGGTGTAGTTTTGGGCGTAGTAATGTGTGCAGTAATAGGTGTATAATGGGTGTAGTAATGGGTGTAGTAATGGGCGTAGTAATGGGCGTAGTGATGGGTGTTTAATGGGTGTAGTAATAGGTGTATAATGCGTGTAGTAATGGGTGTCGTGATAATGGGTGTCGTGATGGGTGTATAATGCGGGTAGTAACGGGTGTATAATGCATGTAGTGATGGGTGTAGTAATGGGCGTAGTAATGGGTGTATGATGGGTGTATATACAGTGTGTCCTCCCCTAGTCTTCATCTGTACATATCAGTTGACAGATCACAGACTGTGTTTTCTCAGGAAAAAGTCACCTGTTAGTTTTTATATCAAATACTTTAGTAATACAGAATCGATGCAAACCACTACAAGAAATTTTAAATCCAACAATGGCAATCACTCTCGAAAAAATAATTGGACACAAATCGCAATAACCTTCATGATATTACCTCCACAAAGCTCTCCTTTAAATTTGGAGAAAAAATCTCGGAATGTTTTGTTTTGAATGTGGAGACAAGAAATGGAAATGAAATTACAAAATTCTCAGCCCAACAGGGCAATAACTCGCGACGTTGTCGATGACAAAAAAACTATATATTAAATTTGTGAAAACTATTTTGAACGGTTTTCGTTAAAACGTAATGACAAGAAATGGCGATGGACGACCGGAAGGCCCGACGGATGGAAGGAGGGGCGGATGGAACTCTTTGCTAATAATGATACCACAGTCAAAACTAGAAATCCTGTCATGAAATGCGCACAAATAGCACGTTAATATGCGCGTTAATATACGCGTTATGGCCCAAGTAAAGCTATCAAATTCTGTACATATGGCCTGTGCACAAGCAATGTTTCAGCCAATGGACCTCCGGGTAACCCGGAGGTCCATTGGCAGAAACATTGCACGTGTTTGCTATGAGTAACCAAGAGAACCTGCCGTGCTTTGGATGCCATTCGATATGGCAATTGCGCGCAATTCCAACGCGCAATTAAGCTTAGATAAGCGCACTATTCGTGACTAGGCTTCTAGTTTTAACTGTAATTGCATAATACTATATTCCGAAACGTCCGTTTTTTAGAGTTAATTCTAATTCTATGAGAGATAAACATAAAAAACAACATAAAATATAATTCAAAACACAAGAGCAAAAATTCTACATATCGTTTGTTTATAAGGCCCCACAAAGTAAACCTGCTGTTTCTCTGGCCATTTTCTGTAAAATTGCTGGTGGGCGAGGTGTTTTTTATTTTATTTTTTATTTTTGTAATTATTTCTTTGCCATCAGAATTTCATGTTCTTGGTTTATATTATTTTTAGGCATCACAATCTTCAGAATAGCAAGGGTGGTGGTGTACCTCATCCCTTCAGTACAAGAAGACTTTGCAATGCTAAATCACTCAAGGGACAAAAAGACTATGGGACAAATTTATCGATTTCATTAACTTGGTTAAAATATCAGACCTGTACCTTTTAATTTTTATTTTTTTTTTTCAAGTTTACCCTAGTTATAATAAGAGCGCATGTTCCAATAAGACTAAAATCATCCTCCTCTGATTGGACGAGAGTTCGCTTAGTATATTCTATGTTTACGGCTCAAGTGGCAAATGTTACCGTCTGACGTCACAACGCGGAATATTTGCAATGACGTCGTCAGTTTCGTAACCGCTTCATCAATGGAGTGACTAGCACGCCGCTTCATTTTTCTGGGTGTTTCACGGGTGCAGCAGACGGTGTACCGGATGAAGAGTTTTTAAAATTACAAACTGATTTACGATTTGAACTAAGATGGAATGAGTTTATCTGGTTTGTTGATTATTTATTTAGTGCCGTTGTGGATACACGAGATGTTTATTTACTAAACCTGTGATCGTTAAAAGTTGCCTTGAACAAGGCAACTTTTAATGATCACAAGTTTAATAAATAAGCCTCTCGTGTTTCACGATGTAGGTTTTGGGCTATGGGCAGTGTCTATTCGAACATATACGTTACTGTGATGAATTGATGGTAAGATGGTCTGAGCTTTGCAGCTCGGAGCTTATGTTCAACCTAGACGCGAAGCGTCGAGGTTGAACATATGCTCCGAGCCGCAAACCTCAGACCAGGTAACCGTCAATTCATCACAATAACTTATAATGTGGCAGCCAAAAGGATCATTCGGGTTGTCCTGAAAAACTAAACTTTAACTGTTTTTAACTAATATTTCTCAGCCTTATGACTGTACCTTGAAAATATTAATTGCTCTTCCCCACTAATCTCTATACAAATGGAGTGGTGGACCGCTCATTGGTCACGCACAGACAAGTGGAGGGGAGGGGTGTTCTTTCTATCAATAGACAATTCTCAAATATGAATATTATCTCGACGATTTCCAACATTCTAAAGTCTGGCGACCGCCGATCGTTTTATATATAGAATGTACCCATAGTAGCTTGGTGTACCAAATGGTCACCGCGAGTGGTGAAGTGATGTTAACCGCGAGCCTTTGGCGCGCGGTTAACATCACTTCACCACGAGTGGTGAACATTTGGTACACCAAGCTAATTTGGGTATATTTTATTTATACCATGATCGTCAGATTATTAAGAGTCGTTATTATTTTTTCTCGATTTTACTGAGCAAAAGACGTTCATACCTGCGAATCTGTTTTTGTTTACACGAGCATCGGTGGGCGGTACTTCCACTGTCAATTTTATCACCGAAACGAGATGGAAAATGAAAAGGGGCCTTTTTCACTTTAATAGCATAATAACATACCATTTCGAGTTATGGATGCTTTATTAACATGAGACAATGCATATTTGCTGAGTTTTGGTGTCTAAAGGGGTAAACTCAATTAAAAACGTAATAAATAATTGCCACTTTCATTTCACTATTTGCGAGGAGACGTGCGATACATTGAGACAAGTTTGCATTCAGGTCGACGTCACCAAAGGTCAACGTGGATGCAGTTCCACTGTAGGTGTACATTTTTACTATTGAAATCCCATTACTGGTCAGTTCACCACGGGTGGTGTATAAAAATAAAATTTATGTCATAGGCTTTTCATATATAGTAGAATAGGTAATCATGGTATAAAAACAATATATATATGTTACAGTCAAACTGTGAAATTAGTCATTTCGTGAAATGCCTAAAACTTTCAGTCATTTCATGAAATGCCTGTGAGGGTCAGTCATTTCGTGAAATGACTAAAATTTCTAGTCATTTCACGAAATGTCTGAATTATTGCCATATTTTTTTACACTATTTGACTACCATGTTCAGTCAAAGATTGAAATGGCCAAAATTACCAGTTATTTCATGATTTTTTACGCTATATGACTAATATGTTCTGTCAAAGTGTGAAATACCAGTTATTTCATAGAATTTCCTAAGAATTGTTCACTGTATGACCAGAAGTCAGCAATACTTCATTTCAATTAGTTTACTGTCAACATGTCTGATAATAGTGAGTTCAAGTTTTGTAATGAGTTGTTTTCTAGGTATGAGAAGTGTCCCAAATATCTCATACCAAAAGAGCAGTATATCGCCATTATAGAGGATCTTAAGAAAGCTAGTGGCAATAAGAACAATAAAAGTCGTCATGTATATTACCTTCTTAATCCGTATGAAGTGCTACGATGTGGTGATGTTGAGAAGCTTATTAAGAAACGACAGACACCAGAATTGTGTCAGAAAAGTCAGTATAAAAGAAAGCGGCCAATGACAAAAGGTGTTGTGGTGAAACCTATTCTAAGTAGTGAATTTTCCTACCGCTGCCAGGTTGATCTTATCGATATGCAGTCTGTGTCTCAGGGTAGCTACATATGGAATAAGGTTTATCAAGATCTAAAGAAAGTTCTGTATTCTGTGACAACTCACAGGACCAAGATATGGACGTCTACAAACGTAGCATCGACGACTGGCAGACCAGATAGAACAAGTGTATAGAATCACAAGGGAACTATGTTGAAAAATAAATATGTTCTGTACCAATATTCCAGCTTTATTTATGTTAGACTCAAAACTTTTTGACATCCCCTCGAACATTAAAACGTTCAGCAGAGGTCGAATTCCAACTAGCCGACATCTTGTCGGTATTGGCTACTCCTTTCATGAAATGCGCAAAAATAGCACGTTAATATGCGCGTTAATGTACGCGTTATGGCCCAAGTAAAGCTATCAAATTATGTACATATGGCCTGTACACAAGCAATGTTTCAGCCAATGGACCTCCGGGTAACCCGGATGTCCATTGGCAGAAATATTGCATGTGTTTGCTATGAGTAACCAAGAGAGCCTGCCGTGCTTTGGATGCCATTCGATATGGCAATTGCGCGCAATTCCAACGCGCAATTAAGCCTAGATAAGCGCACTATTCGTGACAGGACTTCTAGTTTTAATTGTATATACGTTGAATAATGAATATGTCGATGCTGTACACATTTTTGATGTATCTGAATAATGAATATGTCGATGCCATACACATTTTTGATGTATCTGAATAATGAATATGTCGATGCTGTTCACATTTTTGATGTACCTGAATAATGAATATGTCGATGCTGTACACATTTTTGATGTATCTGAATAATGAATATGTCGATGCTGTTCACATTTTTGATGTATCTGAATAATGAATATGTCGATGCTGTACACATTTTTGATGCATCTGAATAATGAATATGTCAAGCTGTACACATTTTTGATGTATCTGAATAATGAATATGTCGATGCTGTACACATTTTTGATGTATCTGAATAATGAATATGTCGATGCTGTACACATCTTTGATGTAGCTGAATAATGAATATGTCGATGCTGTACACATTTTTGATGTATCTGAATAATGAATATGTCCATGCTGTACACATTTTTGATCTATCTGAATAATGAATATGTCGATGCTGTACACATTTTTGATCTATCTGAATAATGAATATGTCGATGCTGTACACATTTTTTATCTATCTGAATAATGAATATGTCGATGCTGTACACATTTTTGATCTATCTGAATAATGAGTATGTCGATGCTGTACACATTTTTTATCTACCTGAATAATCAATATGTCGATACTGTACACATTTTTGATGTATTTGAATAATGAATATGTCGATTCTGTACACATTGTTGATGTATCTGAATAATGAATATGTCGATGCTGTACACATTTTTGATGTATCTGAATAATGAATATGTCGATGTTGTACACATTTTTGATGTATCTGAATAAATGAATATGTCGATGCTGTACACATTTTTGATCTATCTGAATAATGAATATGTCGATGCTGTACACATTTTTGATGTATGTGAATAAAATAATGAATATGTCGATGCTGTACACATTTTTGATGTATCTGAATAATGAATATGTCGATGCTGTACACATTTTTGCGGCCATTCAAATTGAATATTTACAACATATTTCAGTTCTTCTTGACAAAATCACAAGATCCGAAATGGGAAAGTTGATGCCGTTTTACTAGTTTTCGTCCTAGGTAGACAAGGCGCGTAGCCAATATTCTATAATAGAGGGTGTCTTAGGCAGTTTTAATGGAGGGACAAACGTGATACTTGATAGGCGTGGTGAGTAAGGGGTGGTAACTAGAACATCGAAACCCCACGATCGTTACCCCTCCTCCCACTTCCCTTCGATCTTGTGCCTTAGGGGAGTGGTAAGAGGGGTATCGACTGCCTAATTAGACTGGACCTTCCCATAGAAACTATTGCAGAATTCAGTGCTCTAAGAGCGGAACTGGGGCATTTGTAGTGTGTGTAGCCCTATATCGAAAACCACGTTTGGGCTCTGCGTTATGTTAAACTTGCTTTCAGCCAATGTTGTGGGCAGCAGCGAACATTTTAGGGGTCCAAGATCCCCAGTCTCTCTATGTCCCCGAGGTAGAAACCGTGGCGTTTGATAAAGAGAAGGCTGTTACGCCGTGACTGCAGTCATCGCGTGACAGCTTTAACGTCATCAAACAGCATCCTTGGTGGGAGGCGTTAAAACATTGACTGACTTCACGCCAGTTTGTGGAGCGGAAAATTGAGTCACGACGCTTTTATCCAACCTCCCAGTAATCCAGATGTATAGAGATCAGTGGTATGTCCACAGATTCACTGAACAGTTATCCCCTTATAATGCAACCTTTCAGGACCGTGGACTCATAAAATTGTCGTTCGTGTTGGAAGGGTTATATACATAATTGGCAGCAAGTCTACATCCATCCTGTCGCATGGTAATCACATATATTAGGGTTATTTAAAACCCGATCGAATCTCATATACAATATTTGTGATGATGTAACGCAATCTCTAAGCATGTAACGAATTCATTAATTTCCGTGAATGCTGACGACGTTTTAAATATATTTTGTCTTTACTGTTTCGGACTGATGGGGAAATTTGTTAAATACGGAGCAAGAAATATGTACATCCTTTAACCCCCTGCACACTAATGTCGAAATCTCTAAATTTCAGTCTGCTAATTTTTCCCATGATGCAACTAGAAAATTAACCAATTCAACCTTGTTTGACAGAGCTCCATGAGCTCTGTCAAACAAAGTTGGATTGGTTAATTTCCTAGTTGCATTATGGGAAATGATTGCATGTTGAAGTTTTAATATTTTGACACCAGAGTGCAGAGGGTTAAAGGACTTCGCAGAGAAAAATCAATCTGGAAATATTTGGTCACGTCATAACATCTGCGTAACCCCCTCCTGTTAATTTCCAATAAGATTCCAATAACGTGGCGGTAAAGATAATGTTGGCCTAAAACTCTCTCTCTCTCTCTCTCTCTCTTTCTCATTTTTTTCTGTCTCTGTATCTCTCTCTGTATCCATCTCTCTATCTTCCTATCTCTCTCTTTCTGAATTAAAACATACAAAGACCATCTCTTTTACGAGAGCGGTGGAGGACTTTCGTTAGGTACCTGATTTGTGCGACAGTAGGGCTTTCGTTAGGTATCATTTTTGCGCATCACTAGGGGATTTCGTTAGGAGCCATATTGAACCAGGCTACGGGTTTTCGTTAGGTATCACATTTGTGCCACACTAGAGGGTTTCGATAAGTGTCATATTTGTGCCAGACATAGGGTGTTCGTTAGGATGGTGTCACATTTGTTCGGCACTAGGGTATTTCGTTATTGGTAACATTTATGCAAGAGAAACGACTTCTATTAAGTGTCGCATTTTTACGACAGTAGGGGTATGGGGTAGTCAGGGGAACATTTGTGGAACAGTTGGGTGTTTTCTTCGAGGTAACACTTGTGCAACATCAGCGGTTTTCATTTTTTTTTGTATAGACTTTGCGATAGATATCACCTTTTTTTTTGGGGGGGGGGAACTCTCTTCGTGTGTCATATTTGTGCGATAGTTGTCGATTTCTTTGGGGGTGGGGCATGTGTGCGGCAGTGAGGGCATTTGGTCTCACTCCTTGGGACAATGGTGCCGAAAGAGGAGCACTACCTATCAACAGCTTCAAAGGTGGAGGCCTTCATGGTGACCCTTCTCAAATGATACGGACGTGATATCGGTTACTTATTCCAAGATAACATCGGTCGATAACGAATGTCGAATAAGGAACTGAGAATAAGTAACGGTTGTGACGACCACTAAAAAGTGATATCATTTTTTATGATAAACAACTGTAGCGGTCGAGGTATAAGGGCCATTTACAAACCAGCCTGGTTGGTGCGGATCTCTTAATCTCCTGGTAAATCGGTCGCTTTGTGTACAAGAGGTGGACAGTTTGAGCCCCGGCTCCCGCACTTCTCTCTCGATCTGCTACATAACCAATCAAAGAGATATTGTTGAGATACGCCTAGTTTGTTATACGCTAAATGATAGATTATCGATGAAATTACAGAAATATAGAAATCGTATCCCCCACTGTGAAGATATAGGAATTATTACTTTCACGGTATCAATCAAAATGGCGGCTTTCAAAGCATCACTTCAAAGTAAATACGAGTCAAAGTATCACTGGAAATGATCAATTTGTCCCATAAACGTATAATTAAAAGAAAATCTAGTGTTTTTGAGTGGATACCGATCATTTCCATCAATAATTCAACACGTGTTCACTTTGAATTGATGCATGAAACTCTCTAGTCCAAACATAGCCTGAAAGCCCGTAATATAAGTTTTGGTTTGGTACGTCCTTTCAAAGGACGTACCAAACCAAAAACTTATATTACAGACTTTCAGGTCACGTTTGGACAAGAAACCCGCCAGCTGAATCAGATTGCAAGACGCTATTTGTTCAGAGCATCTGTCAAATCACTTCCGTGTTTCAATGATTGAATGCGCTGTTTACTTTCATGCATCAATTCACGGTTGAAACGAGTGGAACTATCAGATTCTTATAAAAAGCGTACAATAAAAAGAAAATCTAGTGTTTTTGAGTGGACACCGAAAATTATCTCACTTGTGAGCTGGAGAAATATCTCGGTCACTCATAAGATGATTTTCGATATCCACTCAAAAACACTAGATATCCTTTATTTATTTGTTGGTGTTTAACTCCACATCAGCATCTGAGGCTATACTGAGTCGATGGACACAAGGAAACATACATGTAAGGTGTTTCTTGTAAACTTCCCATCGCTAAATCGAGCGGAAGCGTAGTGTCAATGTATCTGGACTGCAGACTGGAGAAATACTGGAAAACACACTCTTTTACAAATTTAAAAACACAGTGGATATCCAGTGCTTTTGAGTGGATACCGAAAATTATCTCACTTGTGAGCGAGACGAATGGTTACTATTGCTTGCGAAAACGCTCGCGAAAAATAAACATTTGCCTCGGTCACTAATGAGATAATTTTCGGTATCCACTCAAAAGCACTGGATATCCACTGTGTTTTTAAATTTGTAAAAGAGTGTGTTTCGAAGTTACAAGGAAACAAACTTATTGTTTTGCGTTCTGGCACGAGATTTGTTAGAACTTTTTATAGACAACACTCGCTGATACACACTCAATTTCGTCTCTTTAGTTGAACAATGCAGGTGACGCCTTGTTCCATCAAGGGACGATTTGTAAGTGGAACACGACCTCTGTATTCAACCAACAATCTTGAGTCTTCAAGTTGAATTTAATATTCGATCTACCTTATTTATTTATTTATTTATTAATGTTTAAGGTCACATATTTATGCACAATGGCTAATCATGACCGTGACAGTTTTATGGGTGGAGGAAGCCGGAGTACCCGGAGAGAACCACCGAGCAACGACGAGCAGCTGCCAGCTCTCCAACATCGTAACTCCGCACTGCAGCACAGACAGGGTTAGACTGGTTGAAGACATGCGTACCATCGACGTGCAGTACGCCTTAGTACACGGCGTCATCGTGCCCCCACATGGGCAATGGGGGTGAAGTGTCTTGCCCAAGGACACAACGCGGTTGCCGCAGGTGGGATTCGAACCGAGGACCTCTCGGCTTGCAGCCTGCACCTCTACCTACTGAGCCACCGCGCCCCCATTCGATCTACCTCAACAATAAAAATGTACTTTTGCAGAATTTGAACTGACATGAAGTACTCCATTTAGGACGAATAATGGTGAAAAAAGTACAGTTAAAACTAGAAGTCCCGTCATGAAATGTGCATAAATAGCACGTTGATATGCGCGTTAATATGCGCGTTATGGTCCAAGTAAAGCTTTCAAATTCTGTGCATATGGCCTGTGCACAAGCAATGTTTCAGCCAATGGACCTCCGGGTAACCCGGAGGTCCATTGGCAGAAACATTGCATGTGTTTGCTGTGAGTAACCAGGAGAACCTGCCGTGCTTTGAATGCCATTCGATATGGCAATTGCGCGCAATTCCAACGCGCAATTAAGCCTAGATAAGCGCACTACTCGTGACAGGACTTCTAGTTTTAACTGTAATCACCAAGAGACTTTACACAATGGTACAATAATCCTATCGCGAAACGTTGCTTTTCGCTGGTTATTTCGATCTCTAACCTTCACCTTTGTGTCGTTTTCCGCTTTAAACGTTTCTTTGGTAATCAATGAATTCGTAAGCATCATTAAGTGAAACTCGTGAAAGGATCGGCGATAATTCAGTGGTATTACATGTTTCAATTATTTTCATAATAAAAATCAATATCGTCTTGTTAACGCCTCAGGCTCACATTCGGAGTCGAGAGAAACTTCCAGGGCGTAGATAGCCGTTCGCCGCCGGGCGAAACAAATTTAAAATTTTCTGACAGGTCAATCAATTTTTTAATAGATTTTAGATTGGTAAACCGAAATATTTCAACTGTTTTGGCACTCAAAATGGATTAGTTATCAATTCTTCAGTCTGAAAAAAAAAACATATTTTCGTCAACATATTTTCCGCCTATTTACAAACTGTTACCAAGAAAAGGCCTAAAAGATTCCCAATAGCCAAAACTGTTCTGATCAAATATTTTGTTAGTGGGATGTCATCCCTCTCCCAACCTCTCCATATCTACACCGCTGCCAACTGTTTCAACTATGAACCCCCTTTATTCATAATAGGTAGGTATAAACCCGTACAACGTGATCAGACACGGGGTAACAAATTTATCTATTGACTTTCCATTTTAGAAGTACAATTTATTTCATGTGTGAACACACACAGCAAGAGATCTTTTATCTTCCATTGTTGAGCCATACAGGTTTCTGTGGAATTTTTGTGCAAAAGAGTTTTTGTGAAAATATGCCGATATGACAAGTGTAAAAAATTATTGAATTTCTTTTTTTCTTTTTTGTCTCAAAAACATAGCTTATGAACCCCACATTGGGGGGTACTCGACAAGCTCATTCCAATAAGGGGTCATGAGCTATATTTTGGAGGTAAAAAATTAAAATATAATACATGTACACTGTAAAACTGAAATGACGATTTTTTGCGAATGGTGCAGGCCATGATCAGACATGGGATAACAAATTTACATGTATATATTGACTTCTACGGGGTATGGACAATTTGTAGATTTCGGAACGAGGCTTCCACTGGGTATGGGAAATTTGTCAGTGGCTGGGCGGACGTATCGTGGGTTTCAATGAATATGGTCTCATACCACGTATCTATCAACCAATCAAATCAAAAAATTCACTTTAGTCATTAGATAAAGATAGATCCCCACTAACCAGGTTAGAATATACCCATAGTGGCTTGGTGTACCAAATGTTCACCACGAGTGGTGAAGTGGTCTTAACCGCGGGCATTCGGCACGCGGTTAACATCACTTCACCACGAGTGGTGAACATTTGGTACACCAAGCTACTTTGACTATATTTTATTTATACCATGATCGTCAGAGTATTAAGTGTCGGTATCATTTTTTCTCTATTTTACTGAGCAGCAGCCGTACATGCGTGCATTTTTGGGGGGTTTACATGAGCATAGGTGGGCGGTACTTCCGCTGTCAATTTTATCATCGAAACGAAATAAAAACTGAAGAAACAGGGTATTTTTCATTTTAATAACATAATAACATACTATTTCGAGTTATGGACGTTTTATTAACAAGAGACAATGTATGTTTGTTAATTTTGGGTGTTTTATGGGGTAAACTCATTTAGAAACGTACTGAATAAATGCCACTTTTATCTCGCTCTTCGCGTGGCGACGTGTGACAAATTTAGACAGGTTCGCATTCAGTCACCAAAGGTCAACTTGGATGTAGTTCAACTGTAGGTGTAAATTTCAATTACTGAAATTCCATTGATGGCGTGTTCACCACAGTTGGTGGATAAAGCTAAAATTTATGTCAAAGGCTTTTCATATATAGTAGAATATGTATGTAATCATGGTATAAATGGCCTTTCATACCCCGATCGCTGCAGATTAATAAAGGCTGGGATGAATTACAGAACGTGTAGAGCGTATTATTACTAAATCACCCGTGGAGTGGAGATTCCACCCAAGAAACAATTGCAAAGCATAATAAACTCAAACAAAGTTGCAACCAATGGACATCCGGGTTAAACCCGGAGGTCCATTGGCTGAAACATTGCTTGTGTTTTTTTTTGTCCATATGTACAGTATGCTCCTTTGAGTTGAGATGAGAATGTCATAGAATGAACAAAGGGTGTGTACACATGTGATACGGGGTAGTAATGTAATTCAGAGAGCACTGCGGTGAATTCTAGACGTTAACATTGCATTATTATAGAAATTGAAAGTAATACTTTGGGTGATACCTCCACTCTGTGGGTGATTTTGTTACAATCCACTCTCCATGTACTGTATATATATGAGTGTCAAATCTTTCATCTAAAGGTTTTACTGTATACAAAGCAGAACTAATAAGGTCTTTATTCGATGATGTTCTTTGAAAAATCATATAAATTTAGTGAACAAAATGTCGCATTTCAAACTGATGTTTATATTGATCAGGGCCTAATGTCACTTTTATTACCGTGGCTGCATCGTGATTCGAACGGAAATTTGAAAGTTTTTAATTTAGCCAGTGCTTTCTATCAGCTCGTTCCAGTGAGAAGTCATAAGCTATTTTTTGGAGGCAAAATTCGATTTGTAAAAACAAATACAATTTTTTTTGGCGATTTTTGTGATCATCCCAAGTAAGTTTTAGCCGTGGGGGTTAAATTCCACATTATGTGATAAACAGAATCTCACATTCATCACAATTTGATATGATATTTATTAACCTCCTCCACGAAATTCGATCTCAACTTCGGTTCAGATTAACCCCCTTCACTCTGATGTTAAAATACCAAACTTTCAGGAAGCTGTTTCTTTCCCATAATGCATCTAGAAATTTAACCAATTCAATTCCGTTTGACAGAGCTCAATGAGCTCTGTCAAACGAGATTGAATTGGTTAAATTTCTAGTTGCATTGTGGGAATTTTTTTCTGGCTGAAATTTAGATATTTTGACATCAGTGTGCAGGGGGTTAATGTACGGACTGTACAAGTTCCAGGGCTGGGAGGAGTAAAAAAATTTCCTTAACACGTTAACGTGTTAAATAATTCTGCGTTAACGAGTTAAATGACGTTAAATGTTAAAATGAACAGAATTTTAATAACTTCCGCCATTTTTATTTATTTGAATTTGAATATGATTGAACTTACGTACAGTTCGTTTCTTGAGTTCCAATGTGTTCTATGTGCCTACTGGCAGCCTACTGGAGTGTCTACTGGCAGCCTACTGGCACATAGAACACATTGGAACTCAGGAGACGAGTAGTTAATATAGTTCTCTCAGGTAATCGTAAATTCTAACATTCAGCGATGTTTTCTTTTAAGATTACAATCACTGCGGCCGCATCCATAGAAAGAGACGTCCGCCGTTGATCGAATGCCAGTCCTTACATGGAAAATAGGCGTTCGGATTAAGCTGATATTGCTGTATCGGTAAATATCGGCAGGCCAACTCCGCCAACGTTGGTAGGACGACTTCATGGTCTCTCCACCAAATCAAAGGGTCGTCTATAATTGACGGACATCTAAATTATTCGTGTTCTTCAATTTCGTCAAATGGCGCAAAATTCGACGTCATCGGCACGCGCAATCCGGATTAGGTAAAAACAAGATAATAACGCAATACAATTATAATCATCAAAGTTAAATGTTATTAACTTAGTTAATTTGTTGTAACGTTGTTAAACTAATTTAACACGTTTACGTTTGAAAAGTTAACTGTTCCCGGCCATGTGTACAACAGTTGAAACGCCCTGCGAATTATACCAACGCCTTCTCCTTGCCGCCTAAGACGCCGGTCTTATGGTGTGATCGTGACAGCAGCTCGACAGATTTTGTGGCCTCATTCTCCTCGTACTTCGAAATCCGATCGGGGATCGATCCACGGACTTCTGATTTGAAAGGTCAGTACACTTGTCCATTTAACCATTACAAATACACATACGGCCACTCCGAAACAGTAAATTTATTTGAAGTTTGTGTATTCTTTAACGTCAGCATGTTTAGTGCCTAATAGATAGATTTCAAGCTTCATTAATAGGTACCGAAAACCCTGCAGAAGTTCGATTTTCTCGTTTTTACAAGAAATGACGAGGTCGCTTTACAAATTATATTGACATATCGCATTTTTTTTTACATTTTAAGTTATTGTGATGAATTGACGGTAAAGTGGTGTGATGTTTGCAGCTCGTAGCTTGTGTTCAACTATTGAACATAAGCACCGTTCCGCAAACTTCAGGCCATGTTACCGTTAGCTCATCACAATAAGGTATATTTTCCAATAGGACCCCATCTAGCCCCCAAAACCCACATCATGAATATTTATCAATTTTATTAACTTGGGTAAAATATCAGACATAAACCATATAAGTTTAATGTTTTTAAGTTTGCATTCGTTATAAAAAGAGAGCTTGCGGCGGCAAAAAGGACCGTGCTCAAGTGCCTGATAAACATATTTTTAATTTTTTAGGCCTAACTAAAACATTTTAATTGTTTGTCTCCAAAACATTGAGTATGACACGAACTCGTTCCCACAAGCGATTTGATATGATATTTATGAGGAATCCCAAGCGATTTGATATGAAATCTATGAACCTCCTTGACTAAAATCGATCTTTGCCTCGGTAAAACTCGGTTGATGTAAATTTTAGTGAACTCGATTCAAAAATTTAATATAACTCGTGACTCATTAGGCGTCCTCTTTATATCATATTTACGGGTGACTCCTCTTGATCTCCCTCCTCGCAGATGGACTATTTAGCTTTCGCGGTTGGTGTCTCTCCGTTTGCAATTTGTCAATAAAATCGAAGCCCGTCCCATCAATTGCCACCGTTTGATGTTTTGGGTGTGGCGAGAGATACTTTGGAATGACCTTCGACTGAGGTTATAACCCATGCCGCACTGTTAACTAACGTGACTAACACATATGCGACCAGATTTCTTTACTGAAATCTGCTTTCAATTTTTTTGTTGGCCCATATTGCCTCCAATGACATCCTCATTGGAACGAGTTCGTAGTTCCAGACTGTGGACATCAGCTATGTTTTCTAAGGAAAATATTCTGTTATTGAAGAATTAGTTGACGTAAACCTTGTCTGTCACCGTGATATGTAACGTGTTAAAATGTACATACTTGGCACTTATCCATCTGGCTACCTACCTTTTTAGTTGTATATTTAAAATAGATTTATTCTGAGCTGTTAACTCTCAGAAGCCGGGAATGAATTTATTGAACATGACACACCGCGAATAACTTACAGTAAAGCAGGTGCTTCTGTCAAGTGTCGTCTGCCTAGTCAGACAGACGACACTTGACTAGAAGCACCTGCTCAGTGTTTAATTTCCCCCCCCCCCCCCCAGGCCAAAGACAGCCGAACCGTCACAGCCAGATTACCTGCCGCATCACATCACAGGGAAGAAAACTCGACTTCCGGCTTCTAAGAGTTAATTACTAATTTCTTCACATAATCAAGCGTGTCCTTCTACTCATAATCATGTGTCACCATGTTTTATTGAGAATTGCAGCGAGCAGTGCTCAAGTAAAAAAAAATCACAAAAATGTCAAGAGTACCGGGTACCGTTGTAAGGCATTCATTGTAAGAGGAATAGGGTAATACTGTCATTTCTAACGCCCTCTTTCATTTCTTACCGGAACATCTTCTCATTTCCCCACACATTGTTGGCCTAGTACTATGTAAAACAAAAATAACAGAAGTGCCACCGTCAAAGTGAAATACCAGTGTTTTTATATATTGTCCTTTGTGTGTAATAATGCTCTATTTGCAGTGCTAACATTGCAGTTGGGGCATTGTTACACTCAAGAGCAGGGATGTGGCGACAGGGGTGGGGGGGGGGGGGTGTCTCACCCCCTCCCCCAGCTAGGAGTATTTTTTTTAATAGTTGGAAATTCCGAGGTCAAAAATCAAATAGTTGGAAATTCAATAAATTAACATTGTTCATGAAAAATATTAAAATTCCAACTTACTGATGAGAAATTTTGATCTTTTATTTCCAACTGGAAACTTGAGTTTCAAATTTCTTACTCTAAAATTGACATTGGCCTCAAAATTTCGACTCTGACATCAATCCGGTAAATTTTCTGACCCAGATACATTATAAATGATGCTTTTGCCGTTTCAGGACTAGTGAAAATTTTCGGAAGGGTTCATAAGCATGTGTATATATATATATATAATCACTTTAACCCTTTACCCAACGCAGACGATTTCAAAATTAATTATTTTAAATATCATTTTTTAAATTTAAAAAAAAAAAATCAACAAAACCATATCATATGATCCCTCTTTGGAATGAGCTCGATGGGCTCGTTCCAAAGAGTGGTCACATGATATGGTTTTGTTGAAATTTTTCGAAAAATAATATTCTTTTCAGCAGTTGTATTTGCATATTACGCGGGCGATTCCTTGGTTAAAGGGTTAAAATATATCACCCAGCGCTGCAGTGCAACCACCTATCGAAACTACTCACAGTTGGAATTTACACCGCACCCCCCCCCCCCCCCCCCCCCCAAGCTGAAACCCTCTAGCCACATCCCTGCTCAAGAGACGATACAAACTAAAGGTTTTGTCAAGAAAAAGTAATTATGTCTTGCAGAAATCGGAGAGAATTTCGTTACAATGCATCGAGTAATTACCATTCCTCTGCAAGGCTAAAACAATTAAATATATTTTTTCGTCATAGATGCTTTATTCATTTCATAAGGATTATTTATCATATGACTCGTCCGTTTTGTTCACTTTAAAACATTTTGATATTTTGCTTTCACATTAATCAGTGATACATGAAGCCTTCCGTCGATTTCATTGGTCAATTTCAAAACTAGACAATTTGATTGGCTGAACAAAATAAAACTGGGCCACATCTTCATAATTTGCATAATTAGAGTTGGGAGCTTTCATTGGACAATTTCTAAAGTGGACAATTTGATTGGCTAAACAGAACACAACTGGGTGATATTTGCATAATTTCAGTAGAGAGAATTTACGTTATCTGTCCTTTTTAGGGTGGGTTATATTGTGTTAATCATTTACCTACAAGAAAAAAGCCATTCATTTTTTTTTATATTTTCGCTTTTTGCTTCCAAAACATAGGTTATGGCCCCCTCATTGGAACGAGCTCGACGAGCTCATTCCAGTGAGGGGACATAACCTATATTTTGGAAGAAAAAAATGAAAATTTTTAGTTACACGAGGATGTTTTTTCCAAGTGCCGTCTGCAACTCAAGTTAGGTGATGGGTTAAAAAGTCGTACTAAGTGGCTAATTTGTGCGTGTGTGTGTCATACGATAAATATAATATGAAATGAGTGTTTTTCTCATATAATATTTATGAAACTCGTCCGAATTTTCCGTTTGGGCTCGCCAGAGGCTCGCCAAAACGGAAAATTCTTAGTCTCGTTCCATAAATATTATATGAGAAAAACACTCATTCCATATCCTCTATGTATGTGTGTGTTTCTGTTCATGGACCAGAATTAATTTCGGAGTGCTCTGAAAGTGAAATTGATCTGAAATTAATTTTGTGATTTCTCATCACATATGCTAAATCCTTTGTCTGTTTCAGAATATAAGATTTAACGATAATTGCCATTTGCTTGTATATCCTCGTGTCAAGCAATACTTACGTCAACATCCAACGACATGAGGTAACCCTGGTTGTCGAAAGTGGCGTTAACCCCCAATAAATAACTTAGGTAAACAAGGTTTGACTTAGCGGCGAAACATGAACGGCAACCCATGACGGAAGTGAAAGCAAACTAAAGGGAGTGTCATAGCAGCTGGCTATACATGACTTAATATTGATGCCGCGACCTCACAATTGTTTGTCAAGTACCCAAATGAAGATATGTGGGCCTTCAACTGACATTACGGGCCAAATTAGGACGGAGAAGCAGAATTGCAATGTAATACTGAAAGCGCTTGTGTCTCAATATTATGACAGAAAATTCAAGAGAGGGCTTGTCTTTTTCAGATTACTAACTGAAACCCCACTAATGATCATGGCGGCTAGACAGGTTGTCTTTGGTACTAAAACAGCTTGTCTTATTTTCCTTCATCATTTGGTTGAACGGAATTTTGAGAAGGTGATACACTTCGCTTTAAATGATTAGTCTTAGGGCTGTCACGATTTTTTAATTTAGAAATCGATTAATCGTCGCAAATAATCGATGATAATCGATTGATCGTACCTAGATGACCCCATCTTCTCTTTGAAGTCGATAAAAATGAAGTTCAAGTCAGATGACCTACTTCAAATAAACAACGAAGACGATCCTCTTTTAGTTACGTTCAAAGCTTTGATGATCTGAACTTTTGAACCGTCAGTGTAATAATCAAGACAGGTCGGCAGTTGCGAAATCCGCAACTGCCGACCGGTCTTGATTATTACACTGACGGTTCAAAAGTTCAGAACATCAAAGCTTTGATGAATGTACCTAAAAGACAAATGTTTCCCACAGCTTCTTGAGGTTTAACATCGATGTTCTTAACTCTTCACCTTTAGAAACAATATTTTTATCATCAAATTTTCTTTTAGTCATTAAATGTCTAAAACGGGATACAATTTACCGATTATTCGACAACGAAAAATACTAATCGATTTCGCCGTGACCGATCAACAATCGATTAATCGATTACTCGTGACAGCCCTAATTAGTCTAAGTTCGGAAATTTTACATTGGCTGCTGCAGGTTTTTCTACTTGTATTCGTGGTTTTCATTGGCTTGCAGGTTTTTCTACTTGTATTCGTGGTTTTCATTGGCTCCTATGTCGCAGGTTGTGTGAGGGATAATTGCAAACACATACTTGTGGTTTCTGTCGACTCCAGTAGTAGGTTACCTCCAGGGCCCTGCGAAACGCACATTTTCGATTCGAATCGAATCTCGAATCAAATCAGTGGCGTCTTGGAAATGACCAATGGATGTTGGGGTGCTATAAACCTGATTTGCCGCAACTGTGATGGCGCAAGTCTCGACTGATAAAATAATCAAACGACATTATCAAGGCATGCCTCCACAAAAGGCACGCCTTGATAAAGAAGTTGAAATATTATCCATCGTCGATATTGCTTGGTGCTTGTAAACTTTAAATTTACATTTAACATTGATAAGTCATATTGACTTGTGTCAGGAGTGGCATAAGTAAAGTTAAAACCAGAAGTCCTGGAACGAACTGAGCGCTTATCTAGGTTCAATTGCGCGTAGGAATTGCGTGCAATTGCCATATCGAATGACATCCAAAACACGGCAGGTTCTCCTGGTTACTCATAGCATACACGGGCAATGTTTCTGCCCATGGACCTCCGGGTTACCCGGAGATCCATTGGCTGAAACATTGCTTGTGTACAGGCCATATGTACAGAATTTGATAGCCTTCCTATGGTCATAACGCGTAGATTAACGCGCAGATCGACGTGCTATGTGTGCGCATTTCATGACAGGACGTCTAGTTGTAACCGTATATATGTTAATGTAGCTGAAGTTACACTTAGTCTTTTATTTCAACATTATTTTTTGTACGATGTCCATCCGAACAATACGTTTCGTGAGACGATGAAGCTGACTTAAACAAAGCTATGTTCCTGTGGAAATAATTCGAAAGGAAACTCATCGGGCAGCCCATTTTGAATCAAACCGAATATCAACTTATGATTCAAAATCGAATCGAATCTCGAAGCGTCGCAGGGCCCTAGTTACCTCGGGTTGATATCTGGGCCGATATGACACAAACCAAGTAAGAACCTCTAAGCTCTAAGGCATTTGGTGTTTATAATATTCATTATTTTACGATAAATGCAAATTCTAGAAACTTATTTCATTTTCAACGAGACTTTCTCTCATTCCACGTGACGTATTCCTCCAATCGTCAAAAGAACATACACGTCACTTCGTCACCAACAAAATAACATGCACGTCACGTCGTCACCACCAAACTAACATACACGTCACGTCGTCACCACCAAAAGAACATACACGTCACGTCGTCACCACCAAACGAACATACACGTCACGTCGCCACCACCAAAAGAGCATACACGTCACGTCGTCACCGCCAAAAGAACATACACGTCACGTCGTCGCCACCAAAGGAACATACACGTCACGTCGTCACCACAAAAATAACATACACGTCACGTCGTCACCACCAAAATAACATACACGTCACGTCGTCACCACCAAAATAACATACACGTCACGTCGTCACCACCAAACGAACATACACGTCACGTCGTCACCACCAAAATGGCTGTATGATACATCCAATAGCACTGATTTTACTCACTATGCGTATTTATATATTTCTGTTCTTCACTGATCTGAATGAAATGCATTTCGTTATCAGATGTTCCTCATATCACTCTGACAATCCAGCTCATCGGTTTCGTGAAAAGACAGCAAATTTATAACAACCGAATACATGGCAGACTCAATCACTTGATGGCATTAAGTGCACACAAGATCAAAACCGTTACCACTGAGGTACTAACAATAATATCGAACATGAATTGATGTTTATGTGGTCTGATGGCATTTTTAATTTAAATCATATTTCAAACCGTTTACTCTTTGTGTATGACTGTTTTTATTCATATTTATTTAGAAGTTTATTCCCGCAGGAAAAACAATTCCGTTCCAATGAAGGGTCATATGTTTTGGAGGCATAAATTGAAAAAAAAAAAATGATGGAAGTTGGGAGGAGGGATAGGATCTGAGTGGGTGTAGGAAATGGTTAGTGTTACGCCCTATTTATATTTTGGACACTTTGAGTAGGTGTAGTGGTAGGTGATATGTCCGATGAGCCCAGGTGGTTACTTTCAAATCCAGCAAGCAAACAAAAGAGGCAGCGGAAGCTCAATAAAAGTGAGGGGACACACCATGTTAACCCTTTAACTAACGTAACGGCCAAAACCGGCCAGCGCTATTCTCAAAAATCGCCAATTAATTTTCATTACTTTTTTTAATTTTTTGTCTCAAAAACATAGGTTATGACCCCTCGTTGGAACGAGCTCGTCGAGCTCGTTCCAACGAGGGGTCATAACCTATGTTTTGAGACAAAAAAAATAGTTAATCAAGAATTAGTTTTGCAAGTGTCGTCTGCTTTTCAGGTTAGGTAAAGGGTTAAAGGCTACTATGGTTCGGCCCAGTGTAATTGTATATAGGTAAATGTACCTTGACGCACTATAGTCTCTCGTTTAGATGAACTTGTCGCGGTGTGGTCACTGTCCTGTCCATTTCTTCTACTTCAACCATATTTCAACCCGAAGGTTTTTGAAGGAGAACAAACGGACCGAAGTGATCCAATGTGGAATTCTGCGGCCAAATGTTTGGATTACCAATAAAATATTACAGGAATGTGTGTATACTGACACATTTGTTTCCGCCCGCTTAACTCACAGTGTAACCACGCAGCAGGTATTGTACAAAAGTGGAGGGGGACGTATTCCCTGTGCCCCCTGGTTCCTCCGCCTCTGGAAAACAACGCAAGGCCTGTACAAACCAAAATTAGGACGACCCAAGTAAAAGGGACAACTTAACTTATTTCAGGTAATTCCATTTTAAGGTCAGGTAAACCATCTGTTATCCGTTTTGGGTGATCTTTCAAATGATGCGTGTGAGACAGTCAGAAAGTTGAAAGAAACAACTTTCATATTTTAGTTTTTTTTTAATTAGTGTCCTTTGTATATTTGTTCATCACGTTATACAGTACGTGGAGAGTGGATTGTAACTAAATCACCCGCGGAGTGGAGTTGTCACCCAAACTATAACTTTCAAATTTTGTACATATCGACAAAAATACAAGCAATGTTTCAGTCAATGGACCTCCGGGTTTAACCCGGAGGTCCATTGGCTGAAACTTTGCTTGTGCTTGTTATGCCTTGTAACAAATGTGCAATTATTGCGTGGGTGGAATCTCCACTCTGCGGGTGATTTAGTGATAATACACTCTTCACGTACTGTAAATGCTTACATTAGTAAAAGGTGAAGATTGGGTACCTTTTTTTCATCTTCTAGTCTATGTCCATCGATTTCCCATACGATTCATCCTCTTTATGAAAATATTAGACGAACGCTGGTGGATTGATGTTCGAGTGGTAAAAATGGTGCCGTCTACTTTCGCCTACAGTGCACTTTCGCCTACAAAATTATCAGGTAAAAGTGTCAGCGATAGTGCACTAATTAAGGTATAGGGATTAGTAGCTAATTACCTGTTCTATCCACAATAAATGGACTGACCGATCATTCATTCCCAACATTTCTCTTTTTTTCTCTTATGTTATGTGTTTGTTTTTTTTTTTCTTATGTTATGTTATGTGCAATGTAGTTGTTTTAGCTGAGGCCATGAAGACAAATAGTATGATGTTAACTTAATGGATTCTTGTAAGAACAAGTTTAGAACATCATATACAATGTGGATTTGTTATTTGTCAATAAAACCTTGCAAATATGAATATTATTGGAAACGGCTCATTGAGCCGGTTCCAATAATACTCATATTTGTATGTTTTTATTGAGACTAGAGAGAGAGAGAAAGAGAGAGGGAAAGAGAGAGAGAGGGAAAGAGAGAGAGAAAGAGGGAGGGATAAATTGTATCGATAGTTGTCAATAAAATCCATGAATATGAATATTATTGGAACCCCTCTCTCTCTCTCTCTCTCTCTCTCTCTCTCTCTCTCTCTCTCTCTCTCTCTCTCAATCACCAAACGGTCAGTCGATTTTATTGTGGGTAGAGCAGGTAATTAGCTACTACTCCTTACACATTAGTTAGTGCACTTTCACCGACACTGTTACCTGTTAATGTTTGTAGGCGAAAGTGCACTGTAGGCGAAAGTACACTGGACCGTAAAAATTGAATTCCCCTCTGTTAGGAAACTTCGATACATCTCAAACTTGGTAGTATTCATCTGGAACTTTAAAACCTGGTCGTGATATCTCAAGTTAGATAGAACTAGCAGCAGCTTGGTCGTGATATCTAAAGTTAGATAGAACCAGCAGCAGCTTGGTCGTGATATCTCAAGTTAGATAGAACTAGCAGCAGCTTGATCGTGATATCTCGAGTTAGATAGACCTAACAGCTTAATGAATAATGACCACATCCGTTAAGCATTTTTTATAAAAAAAAAATCGATCCTTCATTTCCATTTTATAGTGCATGGCCTGTGATCTCGTTGAGCTTGGTCTACCGATAGTTCATAAGCTATACAGGGGTGTGGTAAACTTTATTTATTTGGACTGTGATGGTTAAAGCCCTATTAACTAATATACCTACAACATCATCAAGGTATTTGTTCGTCGAAGGAATGTCTTGATGACGTAGTTGGAATATTAGTAATTTGGGATTATAGTTAAAAACTCGAAACGTCTTGGAATTTATGAGTGAAGAAGTAAAAGTTATGGAACGCCTGTTCTGTATAATCCCCATCTACAGTACGTGGAGAGTGGATTGTAACTAAATCACCCGCGGGGTGGAGTTATCACCCAAGCTATAACTTTCAAATTTTGTACACATCGACAAAAAACACAAGCAATGTTTCAGCCAATGGACCTCCGGGTTTAACCCAGAGGTCCATTGGCCGAAACTTTGCTGGTGCTGGTTATGCCTTGCAACAAATTTGCAATTATTCCTCGGGTGGCATCTCCACTCTGCGGGTGATTTAGTGATAGTACACCCTCCACGTACTGTACAGCAACACTAAACAATGCGGAAAAATGAAAATCCGTTCCGCACACATATGCAGAACAGAAATGGTTGACGGACTTTTTGTATAAAGAAGCTAAATTTCACTGGAATTTTCTACAAATCGTGCAACACAATTACAATTTGAATCGCAGGCGATAGCTGAAAATCAGCCTCTGAGTTCCAATGCTGAGTTCTCGGTTTGTTGATAGTTGTCAAATGAATTGCTGAGTGTCCTTCTAATAATTGTTTTTATAGACGTGAAGGCGTGTAATAAACACAGAACGACATGCGCGTGTGAAAGGGTTAATCGATATGGCACTTGTGTCATCGAGGAAGAATAAAACTCGAGGCTAGCGGCCTCCCGTTCTATCCTTCCGCGCTGGCACTCGTGCCATATCGATCAACCCATTCACACACGCGTGTCGTTCTGTAAACATGCAAGAATCTTGACACAGGATCTTAATTAATTAACGCATACCGTACTGGTATTCCAAATTAGTCATTCTGGGCCCTCATTAGCTCGAATCGGGCTCTACAGACCTCCATTCGTATGACCGTCTGTGTGTGTCACACATGTCTTAGAATCAAATCTAGTCCTTCAAGAAAGTTCGTGATTGCGAACACGTGAAAATCGATATATTAGGCTTCAATTCTGACCAGAATGTCCTGACCTGGAAAATACATTGGGGCTGACACGGCAGAGCACCCCCCCCCCCCCCACCACCCCCATTTCTCCCCTTCGTCGACGCCGCAAACTGGATGCGATGTGAGTAATGGGATCACATTATTAATAACGATTTCCACCCTCAGTTTGCAATTAAGACTCTGTGTGGTGTCTTGAAAATGGGTCTTGGTATAAAACTAACATAGCCATACAGACGTAAACGCTCAAACTGGAAACACACACACAAAAATATTTGCAGCACTCTCAATTATAGGTTATCGAAAGCATCGATAATCTTTAATTGAAGAAATATAAATATTCTTTTTTCACTGCATGGAAAATGATACGAAATCACTATGCTATTTTTGTTTAACCCTTTACCCAACAAATCGCCCGCATCCGCCCGCGTAATATGCAAATTCAGCAGCTGAAAAAATATTATTTTTTGAAAGATTTCAACAAAACCATACCATGTGACCCCTCTTTGGAACGAGCTCGTCGAGCTCGTTCCAAAGAGGGGGTCACATGATATGGTTTTTGAAAAAAAAAATAAAAAATGATATTTAAAATAATAAATCTTGATATGGTCTGTGTTGGATAAAGGGTTAAAATCTCTGAGATTTTTATTTATTATTTATTGATGTTTAAGGTCACATATTTATGCACAATGGATAATCATGACCGTGACAGTTTTACGGGTGGAGGAAGCCGGAGTACCCGGAGAGAACCACCGAGCAACGACGAGCAGCTGCCAGCTCCCCAACATCGTAACTCCGCACTGCAGCATAGGCAGGGTTAGATTGGCTGAAGACATGCGTACCATCGACGTGCAGTACACCTTAGTACACGGCGTCATCGTTCCCCCACACGGGCAATGGAGATGAAGTGTCTTGCCCAAGGACACAACGCGGTTGCCGCAGGTGGGATTCGAACCGAGGACCTCTCGGCTTGCAGCCTGCACCTCTACCTACTGAGCCACCGCGCTCCCCATAATCTCTGAGATATATCAACTGATATTATTATAGTTATAATAAATATAGACGATGTTAATATTTTATATATTAATGAGGTGTGCCAACGAAAGATAGGGGAACTATATTTTACCACGGCGGACTATTAATGGGAGAAAGACAACAATCAGCTGTGGGCTTTCGTGCTACAATCTCAAGCCTAAAAATGGTGGATACCGGCGATGTATCGCTGAAAACTATCAACTTATTCTGAAAAGCGTATAAGAATGTTTTTTTTTAGTATTTTGAGTGGATATCGAAATCTATGACACAGCGACTTGTTGCGTTCAAAATTATAACCAGTGTTTGCAATTTTAAATATGATCTTTTTTTCTCCTTGTTTCTATTAATAGACGAAAAAAGTCTTTTTAACATTTATAGCACGATCAAATTTGCAAACTGTAAATAATAATAATTATCGCATCACTCGCATTGCATCCAGTATTTAATATTGGCTCGCTCACATCGCATCCAATGTTTTACAACCCGACAATATTAATGCGACATAAATCTTTACCACGTTCATACAACGGCTACTGTTAATGTGACCATGGAACGTGTCATAACAATGAATACATGGTGGGGAACAAACGCAAGGAAATTGTTTGAGTATTATTGCCATTCAGAGAAATCCTAACCGGGTGACAGATCTTCTAAAGTGCTTTCATAGGATCAGTGCCTAAAAACAATGTCAATAATGACAGGAAATAAGTGGGAATAGTCTGTTGATTCTGTAACATCCCATACAGGAACGCCGCGAAGATGACCCCAATGGGGTGTGTATCTGATTTGTCCATACTGTGATGAATCAAGTCCTGACTGACGAGTTTTCCAACTACATAATCAAGGCAAAGACATGCCTTGAGGACGCAGTTGAAATATTGATCACTCCAAATTATAAAAAAAAAAAAAACTCAAAACTTCTTGGAAAATTATTAGTGAATAAAGAAAATACATATGTATTAGTCGTGACGAAACTTATTTACCTGACACATATCAGGGACCGATCAGGACTATTTAAAATACGCTCTTGCCTCGAAGCCTATTTTTTCAATTCATGCGCCAGATTTCAATTTACGAAGTCACACTGCTGTTTGTAACACACACTGCACGTATGTGATAGCTCTCATCATTTTCATTTAGTACATTATAACAAACATTAATCTTCACTGTGGTTTCTGATCAAGTCTTGGCTGCCTATTTAGGCAGCCAAGACTTGATCAGAAACCACAGTGAAGATTAATGCTTGGTAATTAAGACTTGAAGTATTAACTTAAGCACTCTACAACAATGATAAATGATAATCATATTTATAATACCTGTAAGAGTGTCTCTCTCGATTATCCATCGAAAGAATATCAAAATATGATCTGAGAAGTTACGCGCCAACTGAGCAGCCTATTTCTGAGATTTAAGAGCCTTGTCCTGATGTTTCAGAACCAAATACGCACTGGCGCATGCCCAGGTCGGTCCCTGACATATCATAACGGTAGGGGGCGCGGTAACCGGTTCTTGTCAGATCACCGATGTTAAGCAACGTCGAGCCCGCTTAGTTCTTGGATGGGCGACCCTCTGAGCGATCGATTCGGACTCCAGCGTTGTGTCCTTGGGCAAGGCACTTCACCACGATTGTCCACATGGAAGCACGATGTCGCCGTGTACTAAGGCGTATTGCACGTCGATGATGCGCATGTCTTCAGCCAATCTAACCTTGTCTGTGTTGCAGTGCGCAGTTACGATGTTGGGGAGCTTGCAGCTGCTCGTCGTTGCTCGGTGGTTCTCTCCGGGTGCTCCAGCTTCCTCCACCCGTAGAACGGTCACCGAAATAATATGACCTTCTCTGTTAAAGTGTCGTTATACCCTAAAAAATAAATAGATATCGTACCGGTACTCCAAATTGGTCATGCTGGATTCCCGACAGCCCCAATCGTGAACTACAGTGTAGACGCCGTGGAATGGTCGTAATCCACGCGTGGATAGTAATGTTCACGCATGCGTTTACAAGGTAATAGCTATCAGCAGCAGCAACATTTTAATTAATGAAGCACCGGGTTGTACCCGGTGCTTTATTAATTAAATTTTTGATGATTATTCCTATAATTAGCGTTTGGAATGTAATGTTATTGTGGCCGTGGAAATATTGCCCACACGTGGAAAGTGACCAGTCCACGGCCGCCATACTGCGCATAACCTCATTTGTATGACCGACTCTGTGTGTGTGATACTTATCCAATTCCCAAAATCTATTTTCAAAAGATTCATGAATTACTAGAAAGAGAGAAATTACATCTTAGACTCAAATCTGGAGACTGGAAACATTATTGAGGAGGGGGGGGGGGGGGGGTGCGAGAGGAAAACCTCGACGTCTCTGAAAGCAAACATTTCTTGACATACATTCTGAACTGAACGAAGCGTCGTAAAATTGCAGTGAACAACTTGGGTAAAATTGCGGCAGACTAAATAGTGTATGCCAATACAGGGTTCAAAATCTGCCATGGTAAAATTAACAAGAGGCCCCAAGGAGCCTTAATCGCTCACCAGCCAAAGTGGTTCAAAGAAGTATTTGGGAGTCACATTCAGTTAGACATGGTTCATCAACACTACAAAGGAATGACGTCACGAGAGACAAATTTTATGGAACTAGGGCCATGGCTTGAACAAACTTGAATCTTACCCCCCCCCCCCCCCCCCCCTCCCGAAGGATGCTGCATGCCAAATATCAAAAGTATTCATTTGCTGGATCTGAAGAAGATGATATTTTAAAGAAAATTCCTCCTTTTAAACTTAGTTATTATTCGGGCTCCCACAGTGAGCCCAAGTATGAACCCAGGGACTTGGCTTGAACAAACTTGAATCTCACCACCTAAGGATGCCGCAAGCCAAATATCAAAATATTCCGACTGCTGAATCTGAAGAAAATTTTTAAAGAAAAATTCCTCATATTGACTAAGTTATAATTTGGGCTCCCACATGGAGCCCAAATATGGACCGAGGGACTTGGCTTTAACAAACGATACCATGGAGTGAATCCTCGTTAAAGTAGTAATTCATATTTAGTCAGTGTTTCAGCTAATAGACCACCCAGTAAAGCCCGTAGATCTACTGGCTGAAACATTCCATAGGGAGTGCGGTGGAATGGTTACGGCACTAGACTTCAAACCAAAATGTTCATGGATCGATCCCTACCTGGGGTAACTGCGTTGTGTCCTCGTGATAGGCATTTAATCCATATTGCCACGAGGTGGCACTGTGGCGTCGTGTACTAAAGCGTAATGCACGTCAATGATGCATTTGTCTTCAGCCAATGCTAACCCGGTTTGTGTGGAGCAAGCCTGCAAATAATAATTTATTTGGTGCCTGTCATTGTGACAGGTACCAACAGTTTCGAACCAGTCATCGAAGACTTTGTACCTGTCATAATGTTTAAACACAGTCGGCACTTGATAACTCGAACTCGGGTAACTCAAATATATAAGATAACCCTAAGTTGGCTCTCAGTCCCAGCAATTTGGGCCTTGAAACCCTCCTTCAACCCTCCCAGGAAATATTGACCGTCCTTGACAATGTCAGTGGCGGCCTATATTTTCTGGGATGTGTGGAGGTGTTTTCCCTTGTCCAATTTCCAAGTTTCTGTGTTCTTGTGTTCAAGGCTTTCAAATACCTCAAATACTTCCAAAGTGCATAACTCGAAGACCGAGATAAGTTGAAGTTATTGGTTGGTCCGGTAAACATTGAGTTTACGAATTTCGACTGTATATGTGGTTCTTGACATTTTGTTACAGAATTTCAGGGGTTAGCATGTTATTAGTTCAAAGTATCATGGTGGTGTGTGTTGTATATGCAGATCTGACAATAATATTGGCTTATTATCATTTATTGGAAAGCTCTCTTTCAGAGAGCTTTCCAATAAATGATAATAAGTCAAGAATTTGATTCTGTTAAATTCTACACAAATAGAACCCGACTTCTACTTAGTTCTAGTAAATTGTACTGGTCATTATGACAGGCACAATTGAATTGGTGCCTGTCAAACATGCAAATTGTGCCTGTCAGTGACCATGACAGGCTGCTTATTTGCTGGCTTGGTGTGGAGTTAGTGCGTTGTTGCTCGCCCTTTCCATGTGTTTCTATCAGGGTACTCGGGCTTCCTTCGCCCGTAAAACTGTCCAACATGACGTCATCCTGGATATCGAATGTGCCGTTCAACCCCAATAGAAAAATAAATCCCATAAACACCTAATCATTCACATGATATGTGAATTACTGCCTGAGTGGAAACTCCCCTACACCAAATGCGCCTATCAAGAATCAGGAGATGTACCTTAAAGACATTCAGTTGTAAGTTGTAAGATCAAAAGTATCTCCGCGATAAGTCCTGAAGCGTCTTTCACAATTGTACGAGGTGACGGATTGGAATCAGAACAGCCTAGTAGTCGACTTTCCGCTCGGACTTTCCGCTCGGACAATAATTTTAAAATTTAATGAAGGTGTAGAACAAAAAAAATAACAGGAAATGAACCCCCGAGTTTAAATCATAGATCGTTTTGCTGGAACTTCACTTTCACTGATGGATTTAGGCGGGTGCATGGGACCCGGTGTATGCACCTCTTAAACCTGATAACTTGTGGTTCAATCAAATATTTTGGGGTTTTTTTTAGAAACTTCGTAATCACGTCTCAGTGTTTACGTTGACTTTCACAAGCAGAATTGTAGTAACAATGCCTTATGTTGGCAGCGAGCTCGTGTACGAGAAAATGAACAAGAAGTGACTAATAACAGAATACGATCCGAAACCACATTGTCTCTTGAGTCCATCAGGGCGCCATCTGCAATGCTAAGGCATTGCAGATGGCGTCTTGATGCACTCTAAGGATGGTATAGTATCCCAACTTACCCTGATATTGTTTCTGAATAATAGCTGAGTAGTTACTTGTCTATAAGGAACTCAACGATGACTCGGGCTTCTAGGAGATTTTACAAATTATGGACACCTTGACAAGGATCCTTTGACAATTTTGTTACAGACTCCCAAGCGTCTTCTCTCTTAATTAGAATTCCTGGATCCACCCGTGACTTTTGCTCCTTGTGTGTTTTACAAACACACGGTTCACTATTCGGATGGAAATGACACCTCTCGGGTATTTCAATGACAATCCACTTTCACCTGCATTATGTTACAGAGACTGGAGATAGCGCTCAGGTAACTTGTCGTGTATGATATAGCCAGATTTCATCGGGAAAAGAGAAAGTACAGAAAAATTGGACCCGCTTCATGAAATCGAGTAAGGTAAATTTTAGATCCTAAAAATTGAAGATCTGTGAAGAGATGGTGTGGTAATTGGCCCAACATGAGTTGATTTGTATGAACGTAACCTTGTTTCACATCGCGCTATTAAACCTTACAAATTGTTACATTTTCACGATGGATTGTTGGAAGTTTATAAAGAGATCGATTTTTAACTGTCTCTTTCATTTATTTTATTGTATTTATTTTTGTGTTATATTTTTCTGTTATAAAGTTACGATCCACCACTTTTAAATGATAGAATGGTAGAATTATTTTGGTATTTCGAATTTCCTCATTCATTTTGTTACAGATAATTTGAGAATGCCTTTTTTCATTATTTTGTTCAAAACCAATACATACAGACAAAACCCCTTTGATTCTAATTGAATACGAAGTCCATCTCCAGGATATCAAAATATATGCTAACAAATATTTTTAGATGAGGTGAGTTCTAGCACACACCCAGTAAAACAATAGGTCCATTATAGCAAAGGGTATGTTGAACTAGTGCTGAAATGGTTAACCGGATAACCGGTTTGAAGCCGGTTACGTACCTAACCGATTAAAAAAAACGTCAACCGGTTATCCGAAATATCGATAGTGATCGTCATTCAACGGTTAAAACCTAGAAGCAGCGCTGTATATACTGAAAAATAATCGACTTTGGCGTTCAAGACTTCGTTAATGATCGGCAATTTCCGTGAGTTCTGAGTAACCGCAGAAACTATTCCGTAGTATGCATACAAACGAACGTTGTCGAGTACTCGACAACGTTCGTTTGTATACCCACTGCGGAATAGCCTCTGTGAATACTGCTTTCCAATTCCTATAGTTTTGATCCCAGATTCGGTGAAATAATGGTAACGGTTAACCGGATATTATCAGGTTCTAGCTCTCGGTTAGTAGGTTGTGAAAATGAACCAACCGTTTCAACCCTAGTATGTTCACGCGACCGCATATAAGTAATTGTCCCTTAATGATAGAGAAAGGTAGGCATTTACACCCCCATCCCCACCCCCACACACGCACCCATCTGCGCAAATGAACGACTTCGTTGGCGGAGCGACTCGGTGGATGTAGAGAAGGAATTTCATTTCGTTATTGAATGTTCGTAATATGAATCCCCCGGTAAAGATATGTTTCGCAGACTGGCGGGTGAGTATCAGCCTTTCTCCACTATGAATATCGAAGAGAAATTCATATTCCTAATGAAGAATGAAGTCCCCGGATTGGATAATATCATCTGTAAAAGAGCTTTTCTTCAAACAACGAGCGTTAAAGCTTAGTCAACAATAATCAATGATTGCTCATTGTATCTAACGGGAATATTTACAGATATTATCAATGTTATCATTAATATTTATGGGCTATTTCTCTTATTTAATAATACTTAACTTTCAGTTACTGTTAACCCTTTACCCAACGCAGACGATATCAAAATTTATTATTTTAAATATCATTTTTTCAAATTTTTAAAAAAATTTCAACAAAACCATATCATGTGACTCCTTGTTGGAACGAGCTCGACGAGCTTGTTCCAACGAGGGGTCACATGATATGGTTTTGTTGAAATTGTTTGAAAAATAATAGTTTTTCAACCACTGAATTTGCATATTACGCGGGCGGATGCGGCCGATACGTTGGGTAAAGGTTTAGCTATCCTGTTTTGTTGATGCAATCTGCCTTGGTTTTGCTCATTCAAGTATTCTGTTCTACTACGGAGATGACAGAAATGACTGATGCATTCCCAAGTATATAAATACATGTGTATACAATATTCATATTTTCTAACTTGCGACAAGTTATGAGTGAATACCTACCGATTTGTGTCATGTGTAGACATTTCTGGCTCAGGGTGACCCTGTCACAAAGAAAAGTCGACAGGAGAACGCACGTCAAACACAAATGATTGTCTTACAACCGCGTGGTGTTACCTATATATTGTGCGACTATGCGACAGTTTTATCAACTAACGACGTCTATTTCACAGAAATAAGTTCCATATTGTTACAAAACCACAGTTTTTAACCCTTTATCCTAACGGAGACTTTATCCAAATTTATTATTTTAAATATTATTTCCTCAGAGTTTTCAAAAAATATCAACAAAGCCATAGCACGTGACTCGTCATTGGAACGAGCTCTTTGAGCTCGTTCTAATGAGGGGGTCATAGGATATGGGTTTGTTGAATTTTTTGAAAGCTAAATGTTTTCCAACGGCTCATTTTATAAATTATGATGATGCAACCGATTCATTGTGTAAAGGGTTAAAAAAATTACATTATGAGTTACAAAATGTGGGACAATTTTTTTTTTTATTTCCAACTCCTGAATGAAAAAAAAATCATCTTTGTTAAAATACCATAGTTTAAATAACCCATTTTAATGTGTTTCGGTGATGTCCTAGAATTCTGTTTCGTTCAAGACATGACAATTGCCCCATCGACAATGAATGTGTTTATTTTGTGGGTATCGATAGTACATCTCGATTGCATACCACTCTATGTGATGCTGAATTTATTTTATGTTGGGAGTCAGTAAAACTTAAAGCACCGTCAGAGTAGCATTTATATATTCGCAATAACTGATATTAAAAAAAGAAATGATGTATGGGGGTGGGGTGCGGGGGGCGGACGCCTTGTTAGTTGCAAGCATATGATCCCAAACAGGTAAAATGGGTACTGAATGTCGCTCTCATATCACTAGAGAGCCCAGTCTAAGCAAACAAACCCCTGTACAACCATTTTCACTATAAAGCACATACACATTTAAGCATACATAAGAAACCACGTCGGGAGAGTTTCTTTCGGCACCAACCACATAGTGAAACTATACCAAAACAACGACGAGCTGTGTATGCGGTTTCATATAATTTTGATTGGTGGTTAGCGCTGAAGGAAACTCCCTCGTTGTGGGCTCGAACTCCCATTATACCACCTGCAGTGTACTCAGCGACTTTTCACGATTCAATGATACTCAGGAAAATTTGAAGAAGAGACGTTCTCGCCGATTGGTAGGTTGAAGTGTACTGTAGTTTGTAGAATGAAGTGATGCAATCTTCTGATTCACAAGTAACGTTTGGTCGCGGACAATCGAACAGACAAACTGACAACAGACCTCCGTGAGATGCACAACTTATTTTACCTCTGCTAAAATGGCATAGAAACACAAGCAACGCTTCAGCCAATGAACCTGTGGGAAAAGCCCGCAGGTCTGTTTGCCGAAAGGTTACTCGTTGGTCTGAAGTTCTGGCAGAATTTGAGAGTTATTGGTCGGGTGGAAACTCAGCTTAGCGGGAGTGTTAGTGCTTTGAACGTCAATTCCATTTGTCGCCACTTGAGTGCAACAAGGCATAATTTGCAATGCTTTAGCATTGCAGATGGCGCCATTTTTCACTGAAGGGACAAGGGGGGGGGGGGCACTAAAAATTTGCAAGACGTGACGTCCTATTTTTTATTCGGCTCCTTTTTACACCCACCCACCCACTACGTGCAAATTTTCTACTACCGTTCTCAGACACCCACCCCCCACTCTCCCATTAAAATAAAAAATAAGCTTATAAACTTAGTAGGCACAGCTGTCTTTAGGGGGTTTTCATAATGTTCTTAACCCTTTACCCGACGTAACGTCCAAAACCGGCCAGCGCTATTCTAAAAAATCGCCAATTAATTTTTATTATTTTTTCATTTTTTGTCTCAAACACATAGGTTATGACCCCTCATTGGAACGAGCTCGTCGAGCTCGTTCCAATGAGGGGTCATAACCTATGTTTTTGAGACAAAAAATGAAAAAAATTAGTTATTCAATCATTTTTTGGCAAGTGTCATCTGCTTTTCATGTTAGGTAAAGGGTTAAACTGGTACCACCAATTTAAACCTCTGTGGGCTGCTGTGGGCCCCAGTCTACAAATGACAAGCTGTTCGTTATCAGGCTTGGCCAGAGCAGGTGTACATATACGGGAACAAATTTTCATTTGAATTGTTCCCAAAATATTGTCTGCACATTTTCTACATTTCGAACAAGACACCCACCCCCTACTAACGTGTGACATTTTCCCAGTTTAAGCCCAATATTCTCACATATAAAGCCTCCTGATGTTGTATTTATGTTAAGAGTGTGATGTACAACATCATCTTTAAGGTTTCAAACACAAATGAGGGTATATATTAGCTGATATATTGATATATTTTTAAAAAATTCAAAAAATTGCACAAGTTGGAAATGCACATTTTTGGCGCACTCAAGAGACCCACCCACCCCCACGTCACGTCTTGCAAATTTTCGGTGGCCTCCCACTGGAAGGAATGGGGTAAAATATTGAAATAGTTCTGTAATATGTCAAAAACAGGCGTTTGGTTCCCTATCCCCCCTCTCCGCCCCTCCTCTCTCTCTCTCTCTCTCTCTCTGTGGCTTCTGAAGGGGACAACTGAGCAGGTACATTGTACCAAAAATAACATAAAATAGAATTCTTATTGCAGTGAGCTTGATAAGTAATAGATTACAAAATATTAAAATAGTGAGAGATCTCAGAAATAAGAATAAACTCCACCCTACCTTAAATATATGAAATAAATTATATTTTCCAGAAGAATAACAGAAAAGAAATAGGAAATAATATTGACAAATTTTGACCTGTCTCATTGAGTTGTTCGTTTTTTTTTTCAGAAGTGTTTCACTGTTTCTGTTGATATAAGTCCATCTTAGAGGACGTCTGTGTTATCTTGTCTCACTGCTGTAAATCGCATAATGATGCATTAGTGACAGAATGTCCACGTACATTAGCCAATGAAGCTTCGAACTCTCTTATCCATGGAATCCAGATCATCCGACTCGTCGTACGGGTATCCTGATCTTTTTCCAACAAGACTTCTCAAACGTTTTCCAACCAATGCTCTCAATCGTTTTTGCATGAATGTTTCCGGATCAGCCAGGAAGGGACTGTTGGGCCAGTAGACATTTCCGCGTTTTCCAACCAGACTTCGCAATCGTTTTCCAATGAAACTTCTGAGACGTTTTTCAGGTTCGTCAATATCTTCGTCCCCATCCAACTCCCGTCTCTTTCGTTCCGGCGCAAGACTTTCCTCTGCGCTCTCGCTGGCGTCTCGTTTTTGTAAATCTAAAGTGTCATGTGCATTATTAGAACTTACGACAGCTCCCAAACTGCAAACTATAGCCAGAGTCAGAACAAAAGCAGATATGAGAACAGCGAGTGAATTTTTCATCGTGAAAATACTGCCTACGAGGATGGCTGGAATTGAAAAATGTCCGTTGAAGATAAAGTGTACTTTTTTTTAAAAAATGTCACCTCACAAAGTCTACGAATGGCACTGTCGTTGAGAGCAAACGCGCCTCTCTAACACGGATGGCAGTACGCTGTGTTAACTCTGGCCTACACTAACTTCTCTCCTGCAGGAACTCTTTTATAAATGCTATTTGATTACTGTCAATCGATTCCAATCATGTCGCTAAACTGAACCAGCATATGGAAAGCTTTTGCGTGGGATGTTCCACTGTCAACACCAATAAATGGGCGGAGTGAAATTAAACTGCTATCCAATACGATATCGGAAATACCTGCAAGTCTGTAAATGAGAAATCTCACAAAATTCTTTTTGTATCCTGACGTATCGTACAGTAAAATAATGTGTTTACCCAGAAGGAACGCCAAACACTTTAACAAATTACGCTGTTTATTTTTACACGACATTACGAAAAATCTGTTGCGAAAAAAATACTTAGAATTGTTTGTCATGATTCTTATTATTTGCAGTGGAAATTACATCGTGGGTTGTTGTGATAATTTTACCCTCATCTCCCCCGCATTTAACGAGTAAAAAAAAAAAGATTTTTAATCAACAACTATTTACTTACAATTATTTAACCATTCGCCAACCATGAATTCCAGGCACTTGCCTAAACAGTTCTGCATTAACTATAAAATCTTAAATATTCTATGGGATCCCACCATCAATGAGTCAGAAACTATGTTTTTAACACTTTTGATTATGAGTTGGCCATGTCTGTCAGTCCGTATAATTTAGAAATAAAACAGCCAAACGGTATTGTGGTTCACAAAATTTAAAAAATATTATATCATGCGACTCCTCGTTGGAACGAGCTCCCTGAGCTCTTTCCAATGCGGGGTCACGTCATTAAGTTCTATTGATTTTTTTTTAAAAACTTTGAAAAAAAGCAGTTGAAATAATACACTTTGAAATCGCATGCGGAGGGTGAAGTTTTTAGAAAAAAAAAGTTTTAGCCCCCAACGCGTTTCGTTTTTGTTTCGCCGCCACGGTTTCGATTGTATTATTGTTTTGAATTTATTATTCTCATTAAATCTACATATTTTCTATTCGTTTTATTTTGTGTCTCTCCACTTCATTCTGTCTGTTTTTCTTGATTATACTTCAAGTGAATCGGGACAAAATTACATTTCCCCTTATCATACCTCATTTTAGAGTCCAGTAGAAAGCGAAAGGTAAATTTTAGAAAGTCATTCACTAATCAGTTCAGAAAATTTGTATTTTATTCAGGGGGAGGCCACCCAAAATTTGCAAGACGTGACGTGGGGGTGGGTGGGTCTCTTGAGTGCGCCAAAAAATGTGCATTTTCAACCTGTGCAATTTTTTGAATATTTCAAAAATATATCAATATATCAGCTAACACATACCATTATTTGTGTTTCAAACCTTAAAGATGATGTTGTACATCACACTCTTAACATAAATACAACATCAGGAGACTTTATATTTGAGAATATTGGGCTTAAACTTGGAAAATGTTACACGTTAGTAGGGGGTGGATGTCTTGTTCGAAATGTAGAAAATGTGCAGATAATATTTTGGGAACAATTCAAATGAACATTTGTTCCCGTATATGTACACCTGCTCTGGCCAAGCCTGATAATGAACAGCTTGTAGATTGGGGCCCACAGCAGCCCACAGAGGTTTAAATTGGTGGTACTAGTTTAACCCTTTACCTAACATGAAAAGCAGACGACACTTGCCAACAATGATTGAATAACTAATTTTTTGTTCATTGTTTGTCTCAAAAACATAGGTTATGACCCCTCATTGGAACGAGCTCAACGAGCTCGTTCCAATGAGGGGTAATAACCTACGTTTTTGAGACAAAAAAATGAAAAAAATAGTTGGTGATTTTTGAGAATAGCGCTGGCCGGTTTTGGCCGTTACGTTGGGTAAAGGGTTAAGGACATTATGAAAACCCCCTAAAGACAGCTGTGCCTACTAAGTTTATAAGTTTATTTTGGATTTTAATGGGAGAGTGGGGGTGGGTGTCTGAGAACGGTAGTAGAAAATTTGCACGTAGTGAATGGATGGGTGTAAAAAGGAGCCGAATAAAAAATAGGACGTCACGTCTTGCAAATTTTTAGTGGCTCCCTTGTTTTATTTCGCAATTATTCTTTGTGCCCAGGGTTCGCAGTTGTATTGGACAATTCAGACAATACGTATTCTCTTTGATTTCGGTAACCGTAACATTTGACCTCCCAAACGAAGGAAAATGAGTGAAAATTGGTAAATTGGAGAACCAAAATAGAAGCAAATTGAGTATGTTTGTTGATTATTCAACCATTTACCTAACCTGAAAAGCAGACGACACTTGCAAAAATAATTCTTGAACAACTAATTTTTTTTCGACGAGCTCGTTCCAACGAAGGGTCATAGCCTATGTTTTTGAGATAAAAAATGAAAAAAATAATGAAAATTAATTGGCGATTTTTGAGAATAGCGCTGGTCGGTTTTCCGTTACCTTATCGAAAGGGTTAAAGGAAACTTATTATAATAAGGTCGGGAAATATTCCATCTATAAAGCCAGTTTGACGAACGACATTAAGGAATTTCGTGAGACTCACTATTCTCTATCAAAGTTCCAGTGCTGCACGGGTTCGAGATAGACAAGACGAGATATCTGCATTCGATTGTAGGAAATTTCTCGTGAAGTCGGGTTTACGAGACTCTCCGACGGACTGACTAAAAATCTCTGATGGGGTGGGGGGGGGTGGGGTGGGGGCTGGGGGACTGGACCTCTCTGACAGGGGGGCTGTAGCTCCCCTGACACCCCCCCCCCCCCCCCCCCTTGGCGCCACCACTGGGCAGTATAGGGATTAAAGACAAAGGCACGGATCCGTTTTTTTAAATAAATTAGCCTTGAGGTTTATTAAGGCAGATCCAGGCTTCGAACACAACAGCGAGGGTTAGTTTACTTCGGCACCAACAGCAATTGAAACTACACTAAACCTCGCACATCACGCTACCATGGGACCATGTAAAAACTCTGGTATTTGTATCAATGGTTTGCAGGTGATCGAGTGGTGTGCTTGGTTTTGTACAGCATTGCTAGGCTGATGAAACTCTCTGGGAGGGTGTTCGAACCGCTATTATGGCATCTATTAGGGATTTTGCAGCACTCGGGAAATATGAAAAGGCGACGTTCTTGCTGATTTCAACTGACACACACGTTGAGTAAAGTGACTTTAGAATCCTCTCCACTGAGCCTAAAGTATGTAGGAACCCTTTAACCAACGTAACGGCCAAAACTGGCCAGCGCTATTCACAAAAATTGCAAATTAATTTTCATTTTGTTTGTTTCAAAAACATGGGTTAAGTCCACTCTTTGGAACAAGCTCGTTCCAATGAGAGGTCTAGGGCTGTCACGATTTTTTAATTTAGGAATCGATTAATCGTCGCAAATAATCGATTGATCGTACCTAGATGACCCCATCTTCTCTTTGAAGTCGATAAAAATGAAGTTCAAGTGTAGTTACGTTCAAAGCTTTGATGTTCTGAACTTTTGAACCGTCAGTGTAATAATCAAGACCGGTCGGCAGTTGCGAACTTCGCAACTGCCGACCGGTCTTGATTATTACACTGACAGTTCAAAACTTCAGAACATCAAAGCTTTGATGAATGTACCTGAAAGACAAATGTTTCCCACAGCTTCTTGAGGTTTAACATCGATGTTCTTAACTCTTCACCTTTAGAAACAATATTTTTATCATCAAATTTTCTTTTAGTTATTAAATGTCTAAAACGGGATACAATTTACCGATTATTCGACAACGAAAAATACTAATCGATTTCGCCGTGACCGATCAACAATCGATTAATCGATTACTCGTGACAGCCCTAGAGAGGTCACAACCTATGTTTTTGAGACAAAAAAATGAAAAGAATTAGTTAATAAAGAATTTTGTTTGCAAGTGTAGTCATGCTTTTCATGTTAGGTAAAAGGTTAACATTAGACTGGTTATTATGAGCGTATTGCTGGTAGACTTTATGTGACTGACAATTGTCGTGATTGGAAGAAATTTACTGGAAAGTTAGCTCATCAATTTTTTTTCTAAAGTTGTCAGTACATATTACACTAACGGTGTACGATTCTGAAATAAAAAATTAAAATTAAAAATATCAGCGAATCTGCATCATCAATATACCCATCGTGTGTGTGTGGGGGGGGGGGGGGGGGTGAGGAGGGGGAGGGGGGGTGCCACCTCTTCAATCCTGACCAAAATTTCCTCTATTTTGAAGTTCGGAGGTCAAGTCATGAGTAGTTGGAAATTCAATCTATCTGGATTTTAGAACTTCTTTGCAATTCCAATTGTTACTATTTACAACTACAATCTATGCAATATCGAGCTTCATAAGTATGCATGATGTCAATCGGTACGAGATTTCTACAGTACATTTACTTATGGTAATAAAAATAAATTTTCAAAAATGCACTTCAAGAAAACCACATCATGTAAAATCGTTATCCTGAGTTAATTCCATCATTCACCAATACAAAATGACGAAACATCGAAAATTGATCATTCCTGCATAAGATCTGATTTAATGTTAAATTGTGAATTGCTCAAAGTTCTCAGCTTGAGGATTTGTTTAGCACATATTCAGCTCCCAGTAGAATACCAAATAACAATAACCTGATAATTCTATCATAAATGTGTTGGCATTTCAGTTACTAGAATCAATTTTATGTCCCTTTCATGGCTTCATTTTCAAAATGTTTCTCGATAGTGAATTTCCAACTAGGGGGAGAGACGGGGAGTCCCAATCGGAAACATCTAGCCACGTCCCTGGGTTTCATTATTATTATTCTCTTTAAAAAAAACATTTACAAATAATAAAAAGGCATTTTCATCATTTTTTTGTTTATGTTCTGTTACCTTTTTATTTGTTCATTATTTCGAGAGTGTGTGCATCGTGATACATGGAGGAGACACTGTCCTTTCAAGTAACATAAAAGTCGAGTAGGTAACAGTCGCTATTTTGTTTCATGTGAAGAATAAAAACTTCAAATTACTGAAGAAACACATTCACTAAACAGTTGCTTAGCTTCTAATAATTAGCTTGCCCTAAAAAGCCAAGCTTCCTTTTGTAAGTAAAAAAAAAACGAAAACGTAACAAAATAGACCCTTTGTCTTCTATTGATGTCACAGTTGTTTTCTCAACAAGTGTATGCTTCTTAATTGGTCCTTCCTCACCCGTCCAATAATTTCAAGGGAGATAATTTTAAGGTCACATACGTATGCACAATGGCTAATCAATACCGTGACAGTTTTACTGGTGGAGGAAGCCGGAGTACCCGGAGAGAACCACAAAGCAACGACGAGCAGCTGTAAGCTCTCCAACATCGTAACTCCGCACTCCAGCATAGGCAGGGTTAGATTGCTTGAAGACATGCGCACCATCGACGTGCAGTACGCCTTAGTACACGGCGTCATCGTGCCCCCATATGGACAATCGGGGTTAAGTGCCTTGACGAAGGACACAACGCGGGAGTCCGAATCGATCGCTCAGACGGCCACCCATCCGAGGACTAACCGGGTTCGACGTTGCTTAACTTCGGTGATATGACGAGAACCGATTATCGCAAAGCCACCGCGCCCCCTCTTGACAAGATAAATCAGGCATGATATGATAGATTCGCAGTTCTCGGGTGGGGTGGTGTGGGGTGAGATGGGGAGGAAATGACGCTGGGGGGGGGGGGGGGTCCACCTATACATTTACAATTGCACCCGTCTCTCCGGAAGGCAAAATTCCGACTACCCTTAAATAATTTTTAACAAGTGGGATACTCCATTTGCACCCCCCTCCCCCCGCCCCCGCACCAAGTCAAAATTTTCCAACTAATTTACATGTTTGGAAAGATTTCACTAGCGCCCTGTCTGAAATTTACAACTTTCCCAATATTTTTATTTAATCTTATTTGTTTTACAAGGATTGGAGAACAAGTTATGCAACTTATATTAACGCCTCTCCTTGGCCCCACGGCGTAGGTGTGTGGGATGACCTTCATAGCGGCAACTTCGTGGCCTAGCTCTTCTCGAGTACTACGAAGGGATCTTTAGCCTGCACGGAATGTGTCTCTCTCCGCACAGAGGACAGCCATTGTACGTCCCCACCCGATAGGACGGTACGCTATGACAGCATCAACCCCATAATTGATGCTGACAGAGAGTGTTCGGACACCTCGAGAACTTTCCCCGACCGGGGATCGATCCCGGGACCTCTGGCATGAGAGACCAGCGCACTTATCCACTCGGCGGGGTGGGGGGTGGGGGTGGGTGGGTGGGTGGGTGGGGGAGGGGGGTCCACCTAAACATTTACAATTGCGCCCGTCTCTCCGGAGGGCAAAATTCCGACTACCCTTAAATAATTTTTAACAAGTGGGATACTCCATTTGCACCACCCCCCCCCCCCCGCCCCCGCACCAAGTCAAAATTTTCCAACTAATTTACATGTTTGGAAAAATTTCACTAGCGCCCTGTCTGAAATTTACAACTTTCCCAATATAGGGCTTCGAAATTCTAATTGCTGTCAGTTTGAAGATTGATGGGATGAGACACCTCCCACCCTACAGCAACGTCCCTGTTTTGACGTGGAACAAATGCGGAAGTTTTGGAGAGTGGTGGCCGCCGGTGGGCTCCGGTTTCTTAAACGATTCAGTCTCAACGCTGCATGGTTTTAATTCAAATGAATTCTCTCTCAATGGTCCCCGAGAGCCTTTCATAACAATATCTCATTGTTCAACCATATTTCTGTTCATATCAAATAGCCTGAAGCAATAAGAATTTTTGTTTTCAATTTGTCTTTGTAATTTGAGTGGTCTCAGGTGTAGATACACAGAAGTAACATAATTTTAAGTAGACGGTAGTAGACATTGTGTCAACTGATTAATTTGATTGAAAACGGTTGGTGGAAATTGATTTCACTGGATTATTTTACCCTTCACACGATGATCTATTCTCGCTGTTGAAAAGCAAAACTGTTAGTTTCCTGAATTAACGGAATCGTGCCTTTTGTACAGCAATCTTTCCGCTGTTGTCCAAGTAAACTTACCAGGGGTATGCTCTCTCCTGATATTTAATGAAATATTTGACTAACATTAGTAATGGAATATTTATTATTTATTGATGTTAAAGGTCACATATTTATGCACAATGGCTAATCATGACCGTGACAGTTTTACGGGTGGAGGAAGCCGGAGTACCCGGAGAGAACCACCGAGCAACGACGAACAGCTGCCAGCTCCCCAACATCATAACTCCGCACTGCAGCACATGCAGGGTTAGATTGGTTGAAGACATGCGTACCATCGACGTGCAGTACGCCTTAGTACACGGCGTCATCGTGCCCCCACGTGGGCAATGGAGATGAAGTGTCTTGCCCAAGGACACAACGCGGTTGCCGCAGGTGGGATTCGAACCGAGGATCTCTCGGCTTGCAGCATGCACCTCTACTACTGAGCCACCGCGCTCCCTGGTAATGGAATAAAGGTGGTATTACTCCGATAATTTGGGCTTGCACGATTATGAAATTTCATGATATCGACTTTTCAAGACTAATCGATTCAAATGGAATTTAACCCTTTACCCAACGCGGACGATATCAAAATTTATTAATTTAAATATCGTTTTTTAATTTATTTCGAAAAATTTTAACAAAACCATATCATGTGACCCCTCATTGGAACGAGGTCGCCGAGCTCGTTCCAACGAGGGGTCACATGATATGGTTTTGTTAAAATTTTTCGAAAAATAATATTTTTCAGCTGCTGAATCTGCATATTACGCGGGCGGATGCGAACGATTCGTTGGGTCAAGGGTTAATCGTACTCTGTCATCTCTCGAAACAACAATACAGTACGCGGAGAGTGGATTATAACTAAATCACCCGTGGAGTGGAGTTACCACTCAAAGTATCACTTATGAATTCTGTACATATGGACAAAAACACAAGCAATGTTTCATCCAATGGACCTCCGGGTTTAACCCGGAGGTCCATTGGCTGAAACTTTGCTTGTAATTATTATGATTTGCAACAAATTTTCAACTATTGCTCGGGTGGAATCTCCACTCTGCGGGTAATTTAGTGATAATACACACTCCATGTACTGTAGAAAAAAATATTTTTGGTCATTAATTCCTCAGTCCGAACATTCTCTAGTAGTCATTCAGGAATACTGCGTGCCTACGGCTATCAGAGAAAAATTCAGACTCTGACCACCTCAGGTCTAAACCTGAGCCTAGGCTCAGGTTTGCACCTGAACTGGTCAAGAGTCTAACAATATCTGCATTGAGATGAAGGCTGTTGCACTACTTGGCAAACTGGGAAGGGCAATTATTTGTACCACCATACTTTCTGGAATAACAGACCTGGTGTCATGTGTGCTGTGGGGGCGCGGTGGCTCAATAGGTAGAGGTGCGGGCTGCAAGCCGAGAGGTCCTCGGTTCGAATCCCACCTGCGGCAACCGCTTTGTGTCCTTTGGCAAGACACTTCACCTCCATTGCCCACGTGGGGGCACGGTGGCGTTGTGTACTAAGGCGTACTGCACGTCGATGGTGCACTTGCCTTCAACCAATACCAACCCTGCTTTTGTGGAGTTTGTATGTTGGGGAGGTGACGGTTGCTCGCCGTTGCTCGGTGGTTCTCTCCGGGTACTCCGGCTTCCTCCACCCGTAAAACTGTCGCGGTCATGATTAGCCATTGTGCAGAAATATGTGACCCTAAACACAAATAAATAAATAAATAAATAAATAAATAAACAATGTGTTCTGTATTTATACTTTTTTCTCAAATCAATTACAATGTATTTTGATACTTATCAGTGGAAGAGTGATGAAAGTCCAAAATCGCCATCTTCGAAATTTTAGTCGATTGTGAGTTTTTGGAAGGATAAGTCGACTTCTCAATTAATCATGACAAGCCTACCAGTAATGCCCGTAGACCCCCCCCCCCCCCCCCACCCACCCACACACACACACACTTAATTCACCCACACGATTCAGAAAAATACAACCTAAGCTGCTGCCTGAATATAATGAGTAAACTTGTTCGACAGCAGATCCAACAAAAGGTAGGTCCTGGTAATCGAGAAGGTTGCTGTTTTCATGTTTTTTTTTCTTTATTCCTTAATTAATTAAAGAAATTTCCAACGTGATGCTTTAGATGTTACCGACAATATCCCCTTCCACCTTATTACAACGTAGTTCGTAAAGTGTACCATCTGTATGTTTCTGTTACTAAGTGAAGAGCCAAGGGTGCCGAAACCATCCGAGAATGGAAGGGGGGGGGGGGGGGGGTATCAAAAAGGGCACTTGACTCTTTGTATTAGTTAAGAAGGGATATTTCCAACGTTTCATAAAATGTAAGAAGAAACTAATAACGCTGTGAACAGTTTAAACGATATTATATTATTATTGGTGATGGATACAAATTGTGTCGACAGATCGCAATGTGTTATTGTAAAACTTTTGGAATCAGTGACGTTGCCAGAGTTACAGAAGTGAGGGGGTACAGTTGGGTGTTGCCCGCCGCGCAGCGGGCGGGCAAGACCCAACTGTACCCCCTCACTTCTGTAACTCTGGGGTGGGTTTCGGGAGGGGTGTCCCCTCGGGAAGTTGAGAAAAATTTTAAAACTTACGTTGTAAATGGACTTCTCTGGAGCATTCTCAGACAATTAAATTAAAACAGTTTTATCCTTTTGAGACTTATTGTTTAGGTCTTTCAGTTATAGAAAACGTCGTACATGGTGACATTTTAACGGAAGAACACTGTTGTAAAGTGCGTACACAAAGCACCAAGCGACACTCAAATCGAAAATGAAAGTAGGTTGCATTCCAAACGGATGCGTTGCACGCTCTCGATTCCTGCATTCCTCGAATACTCTCAAGCGATATGTTTCGGACCGTTTGAACGCGGTACGCCTTGTTGTAATTTGGGCCCTCTACTCTTGTTTGTTGTTTGCAGCTGATGTGTGTGTGTGTGGGGGGGGGGGGGGGAGCGGGGGGGGGGGGGGCACACACAAACATAATTTAAAAACTTCTCTGATTTAGTGCACTTGGGAATATGGAATTAAGCATACCCACCATTACACCGCAACGTTCAATACAAATATTAAAATGATAGTATTTTTTACTACGCTTGGCGAAAAAAGTGGAGGGGTAAGTACTCCCCCCCCATACCTCCCCTTGGCGCCGCCACTGTTAAAATTGGAATGCGTTCGGATGGGATTCCCATTTTAAACCTGTAAAGTTAAACGAACGTTAATGATAAGTTAAAGTGGCATCGTAAATATGCATTAATTTCTCTTTGATAAGGAGCAAATAATTTTACGTGGAATGAAGTAACAATGATGGCACGTTAAATAAGGACTAAACTTGTAAAATAACAGCAACACACAAAATAAAGGTTCAATTCGGTGGTCTCTTAGCTGAAACTTTGCTTGCCGCTCTGATGTTTTTTTTCTTTCCAGACAAAGAGTTTTTGTCTGAGCGGTGACATCTCCCCACGAGTGATTTAGCAATAATTCACTCTCCATGTACGGTAATACCGAAGAAGAGCAGCCAGAGATGTGGCTAGAGGGTTTCAGCTGGGAAGGGGGGGGGGGGGGGGGGGGCACCGGTGTAAATTCCAACTGTGAGTAGTGTCGATAGGTGGTTGCACTGCAGCGCTGGGTGATATCTTTTAACCCTTTACCCAACGAATCGCCCGCATCCGCCCACGTTATATGCAAATACAGCTGCTGAAAAAATGTTATTTTTCGAACAATTTCAACGAAACCATATCATGTGACCCCTCTTTGGAACGAGCTCGTCGAGCTCGTTCCAAAGAGGGGTCACATGATATGGTTTTGTTGATTTTTTTTTAAAAAATTAAAAAAAAAATGATATTTAAAATAATGAATTTTGAAATCGTCTGCGTTGGGTAAAGGGTTATGAACCCTTCTGAAAATGTTCACTAGTCCTGAAACGGAAAAAGCATCATTTATAATGTGTCTGCGTCAGAAAATTTACCAGTTTGATGTCAGAGTTGAAATTTTGAGGCCATATCAATTTTAGAGTAGGAAATTTGAAACTCAAGTTTCCAGATGGAAATAAAAGATCAAAATTTCTCATCATCAGTTGGAATTTTAATATTTTTCATGAACAATGTTAATTTATTGAATTGCCAACTCTTTGATTTTTGACCTCGGAATTTCCAACTATTAAAAAAAAATACTCCTAGCTGGGGGGTGGGGGAGGTGGGGGTAAGGGGTGGGCGAGAACCCCCCCCCCCCCCCTGCCGCCACATCCCTGAGAACAGCTGGGTGATTCCATTGCATGCAGTTGATTAAGTCACAGAAATGAGTCAAGTATTGATTCTCTCCCCTTTACAAATACTATATAAAATCGTTCAATGAATCAAATGGTTGGACAATTATTAACCTTTAAAATCACTTGCGTATAAATTTCTGTGTGATTTCATGTTGTAAATAATTCTTTAACAAAATATGTGAACCGCTGTTATTATTTTGTGTTATATAATCCATTGCAGTTAGTTGTAATATACATCATCAAACATTGTTATACATTATCAAACAGAGTACATTTTATTGATAACGCAGTAGGAGTAGTAGTAAATTATTTTATTATAGTGTCACGTTTCTATACATCTTTACAGAAAAATACATTACATTGACACAGATGAGTAAAGCACAGTTAAAACTAGAAGTTCTGTCACGAAGAGTGCGCTTATCTAGGCTTAATTGCGCGTTGGAATTGCGCGCAACTGTCATATTGAATGGCATCCAAAGTACGGCAGGTTGTCCTGGTTACTCATAGCAAACACATGCAATGTTACCCGGAGGTCCATTGGCTGAAACATTGCTTGTGCACAGGCCATAGGTACAGAATTTGATAACTTTACCTGGGCCATAACGCGTACATTGACGCGCATATCAACGTGCTATTTGTTCGCATTTCATGCAGGACTTCTAGTTTTAACTGTAGCATGAAATCCAGCCGTGAAGGCTTATGAGACACTTGAAAAACGATATAAATTTCTATGTATAATATGTACATAATTTTCAAATCATTCGAACACACAAAACCACCCAACCCCTCCCCACCCCCCCACCCCCACCCCCCCCCCCCCCACCCAACACCACGACCATTCGTAAGCACAACTATACATCTTAACTGGTAGAGTGCTGGAAGCCCCAAAACGGACTTTACTAAAAAACACTGGTAATGGCCCTATCTATTATTCTCCACTGAAGATAGTTTCCTTTTCGACCTGGTATAACTTAGATATTGTGCACAACAAATTGGTCTGCTCCATTTGATTGGATAGCGCCTTCAGGTACTAACCATTCAAGTGCAACAGAGCAATTTATGATGAACACAATTTTGTAGTCAGGAAAGCTTAGCACTCTACCAGTTAACAAATAATACCTAAAATTCTTTCAAATGTGTAAAATAGCATGAAACACAGCCGTGAAGTCTTATAAGATATATGAAAAACAAAATAAATTTCTATGTATAACAGGGGGGGCCACCAAAAATTTGCAAGACGTGACGTGGAGGTGGGTGGGTCTCTTGAGTGCGCCAAAAATGTGCATTTCCAACTTGTGCATTTTTTTGAATTTTTTAAAAATATATCAATATATCAGCTAATATATACCATCATTTGTGTTTGAAACCTTAAAGATGATGTTGTACATCACTCTTAACATAAATACAACATCAGGAGGCTTTATATGTGAGGATATTGGGCTTAATCTGGGAAAATGTCACACGTTAGTAGGGGGTGGGTGTCTTGTTCGAAATGTAGAATATGTGCAGGCAATACTTTGGGAACAACTCAAATGAAAATTTGTTCCCGTATAAGTACACCTGCTCTGGCCAAGCCTGATAACGAACAGCTTGTCATTTGTAGATTGGGGCCCACAGCAGCCCACAGAGGTTTAAATTGGTGGTACTAGTTTAACCCTTTACCTAACATGAAAAGCAGACGACACTTGCCAAAAAATGATTGAATAACTAATTTTTTTCATTTTTTTGTCTCAAAAACATAGGTTATGACCCCCTCATTGGAACGAACTCGACGAGCTCGTTCCAATGAGGGGTCATAACCTATGTTTTTGAGACAAAAAATGAAAAAATAATAAAAATTAATTGGCATTTTTTTTAGAATAGCGCTGGCCGGTTTTGGCCGTTACGTTGGGTAAAGGGTTAAGAACATTATGAAAACCCCCTAAAGACAGCTGTGCCTACTAAGTTTATAAGTTTATTTTTGATTTTAATGGGAGAGTGGGGGTGGGTGTCTGAGAACGGTAGTAGAAAATTTACACGTAGTGGGTGGGTGGGTGGGTGTAAAAAGGAACCGAATAAAAAAAAGGACGTCACGTCTTGCAAATTTTTAGTGCCCCCACCCCCCTCCCTTGTGTATAATATATAATCGCTACAACTATGGATTTCTGTTTTTACTGTTTACCTGGTGGAGTGATAAATTATTATTGGTTGTTGAAAGTTGTTGAAATGTCTTTGTGTTGGTACATCTATGGGAGATTACCTAAACGCAATCTTTCGAAAATTGTAAAAAGGCAAATCGCATCAGCCAAAGTATTGTCGTTTTCAACGACAATTAGAAACATACCCACAGCAGGGTTGGTAGCAGTTAACGTTTCAAACGTTAACGTGTTAAATTATTTTAACAACGTTAAAAAAAATTTAACCAAGTTAATAACGTTTAAGTTTGAAGATTAAAATTGTATAATATGTAGCATTGCGTCGTTATCTTGTGTTTACCCAAGTCGAATCGCGCGTGCGATGACGCTGAATTTTGTGCCATTTGACGCAACTGAAGAACACGAATAATTTAGATGTCCGTCAATAAATACGACCAATTTGGTGGAGAGACCATGAAGCCCTCCTACCAACGTTGGCGAAGTTGGCCCGCCGATATTTGGTGATACAGCAATATCAATTTCATCCGCTCGCCTATTTTCCATGTAAGGACTGGTATTCGAGCAACGGTAGATGTCTCTTTCTAAGGATAAGGCTGCAGCGATTGTATATTCTTAAAAGAAAACATCGCTGAATGTGAGAATTTTCGATAACCTGAGAGATCTTTGTTAACTACTGGCCTCTTAAGTTCCAATGTGTTCTATGTGCCAGTAAGAGACGAACTGCACGTAAGTTCAATCATATTCCAATTCAAATCAATACAAATGGCCGAAGTTATTAAAATTTTGTTAAATTTAACATTTAACGTCATTTAACTCGTTAACGCAGAATTATTTAACACGTTAACGTGTTAAGGAAACGTTTAACTCCTGCCAGCCCTGACCACCAGAATATCACACCTTTCAGTCTATTTACTTGTTTAGGCGTGTTTAACAACACTTTCTGCAGCAATGGTCACACCGCGACAGATAGTTCAGTGGGTGGGTGAATAATGCACCGTTCTCAGAGAAAACCATCGACCAACGGCAAGTAGCTGTTGGACTAGTCCTGCGCGAGTTGAAGGCGATTGTCCCGTTATGATGGTCTACGCCGTGGTACACAACGTCACCTTGCTCCCAAATGGATAATTGGATGGAAGGACACAGCGTCACCTTGCTTCCGAATGGACAATCGAGTGGAAGGACACAGCATCACCTTGCTCCCAAATAGACAATGGGGTAGAATGATACAAGGTAGCTGAAGCGAGTCTGGAGCCAATACTCTAACATTTTAAAAATTGTATTTTCCAGATTGTATTTTCTAACAATTAATACAACTGACTAAATAAAATGAATCATTAGCATTTTAAAAGATATGGCAATTTGCCAACTGGCAAATTGCCACATCTTTGAAAACGCTAATGGTTCAATTCAACCCATTTAGAGTCATAACTTGAAAATACAATTCCAGAAAATTCAACTGTAAAAGTTTTATAGTATTGGCCACCGGTCAGTTTGTAAATTCCATTGGCGGATTCGGCCGATTCGTCAGATAAAGGTTTAAAGGATTCTTGTTGGAGATAATTTCACCGCAAAACAAATATGTCTTAACATTACACCATTATAATGTAAACTGTCACAATCGTTTGCCTGCAAGTTCTGTGTTTGTGAATTCGAGACAGCTGAATCGACCACTAGGCGAGTACACACACAGACAGCATAGGCGTTATTTTATATCGATGGCATTTAGATCTGCGGTGTCTCGATGCACACCCTTTGTTGATTTTTAACGTCAGAAACCTGTCACCTATCTATTTTTTTATTTATTGATGTTTAAGGTCACATATTTATGCACAATGGCTAATCATGACCATGACAGTTTTACGGGTGGAGGAAGCCGGAGCACCCGGAGAGAACCACCGAGCAATGACGAGCAACTGCCAGCTTCCCATCAGCGTAACTCCGCACTGCAGCACAGGCAGGGTTAGACTGGTTGAAGATATGCGTACCATCGACGTGCAGTACGCCTTAGTACACGGCGTCATCGTGCCCCCACCTGTCACCTATCGCCAGCGATAACAGCCGTTTTCGTAACTTTAAATGCACAAGATTCTACGGAAGTTATATTGATCTAAGATTCCGAAAGTTGTGGAAGTTACACGTCTGAATAAATACAAAATGTGCGCTTTCAGCACTCTATCCGTCAACTCCTCGAAAACCATGATCCACTTTATAATTGTGGCTGATGTATAATAAATATACAGTTAAAACTAGAAGACTTGTCATGAACTGTGCGCTTATCTAGTCTTATCTAGGATAACCAAAATAAACGTATAATGTTTTCAAGTAAAAAAAATATTCTACTCGTACAATTAAGAATGAAACCGACTCGCCAGAGGCTCGTCGGTTTCATTCTTAATCCTTCTCGTAGAATATCTTTTTTTCTTGAAAACACTATACCTTTATTCTATATATATCTTCAGAATCCTTTTATTTATACAAATTGTTGTTCAATAAATTGGTATTTGTAAATAGCCAGACAACTGAGTTAATTGTAGTTTCCAATAGCGCAATAGGTGGAAAGACGTGGAAACTTGCATGATGTTGATAAAACGTTGTTCCTTATTTTCGATATAAATTGCCGTGATGTAAAGCAATGCTCTCCATCTGGCCGAATACCCACTGCATCATTTTTTTACATAACATCAGGGCATTTGAATTAAAATGGGAATACAAACCCCGTCCGAAGAACTATTTACAATAACATACCGCCGCCGATGGCGACATCCCCAATTAGTGGTGAGTATGTACCCCATACGACATATTCTGGCGGAGCATGCTCCTCAGGCATTGATGACATTATTTTAATTGTTTTTTCTTATTTTCAATTTTTTTCCATTGTATTTTATTGTTTTTTTTTATTGTTTTTTAACTGCTTTTCATTTGTTTTTTTCAATTGATGTTTTTCGTGTTTTTAAATTAGATTTTATAATATAGGTAAATATAGTGACCTAGCTATGGGGCACTGATGTACATTCTAATAACTATTTTACCTACAGCAGATTAATTCTGCATGTAACTGTGTTCACCTTGAATTGGCAACTCATTGGGATATACTTACAGCCATACATGGAGTTTACAGCAATGGAATTATGTAGCTAAGCATTTTCAATAGAGGTAAAATATACTTGAATCAACTTTGCCACGGGATTGTGTTACAGATGGGGATCCACGCTGCCTTGTGTGTCAGTGTGGGTGGCCATGTGAAATACAGTTTCACACAGCACTCAGTGACTACCATTTTTCCAGCAATTTTTCCCACATGAGACTAATTCTGATTGTAACTGTTGTCACCTTTCACTGTGAGCTTTTTTAACGTTGCAGCCTTGAACTCAAACCTGGAGTTTGCAGCTTTGAAACGACATTACCCATCTTTTTAATATAGGTAAAATATGGTGACGTAAATTTTGCTGCGTGGCTGTGGTGCACATTCTAATTCTGATATCAATATCACCTCCAGAAGATAAACTCTGCATGAAACCGTATGCACCCTAAGTTAGCAATTTATTGGGGCAGACATAAAACAATGTAGTTAAGAACCTCGGGTATAGGTAAAATATATATACTTGGATCAGTTTTGCCATGGGACTGTGTTGCAGTTTACAGAATGAAACCATGCAGCTAATAACCTTTGATATAGCGTCGCGTGAGAACCATAAGGTTCTATCTTCCAGTGGAAGATAGAACCTTATGGTTCTCACACGACGATAGGTAAAATATATTCGAATCAATGTTGTCCTTGGGACTGTGTTGCACATGGGGATCCACACTGCTTTATGTGTCAGTGTGGGTGGCCGTGTGAAATGCAATTCCATGCAGCATTCAATGACTACCTTCTTTCTAGTAATATTTCCTGTAGGAGTTTAATTCAGCATGTAGATGGAGTCACATTACGGAGCCATTTTAATATTATATACTTGACTTGGAGTTTACAAAGATGAAATCATTAGTGGTATTTTCGACGTGAGATTAATTTCCCATGCAATTGCACCCACTTTAGGGTGGCCACGTGTATCACAGTCCCACACACCCTCCTTTCTCCTAGTGGTATTTCCGACATAAGATTAATTTTCCATGCCGTTGTACGCATCTCAGCTGGTTATTCAATGCTGCATACTTGAATCCAAAGCTGGAGTTTAAAGCTAAGAAACCATGTAATTCACCTTTCTATTAAGGTAATAGATAGTTGAACAGTTTTTCCGCGGGGTAATGGTGTACATTATATTCGATTGTTACATTTACTGAAGGGAATTATTTCAGCATGCAACCAAACACACCTCGAGTGGTCTATTCACTGAAATAAAGTTGGAGTTTAAAGCTATGAAACCATGTAATTCACCTTTCTATAAAGGTAAGAGATAGTTGAACAGTTTTTCCGCAGGGTAAGGATGTGCATTATATTATATTGTTAACATTTACTACAGGGAATTAATTCAGCATGCAACCAAACACACCTCAAGTGGTCTATTCACTGAAATAAAGTTGCACACATACAGGGAGTTTACAGCAATGTTACCATGTGTCTGGTCGTTTCAATATAGGTAGCATATACTTGAAATGGCCTTTGCAGGGGACTGTGTTCCACGTGGGTGTCCACACTGCCCTAGATGTCAGTGTGGGTGGTCACGTGGAACATAGCTCAACACAGCACTCCACAAGTGAGATATATAATGTTATGTACCCGAATCTAAATAGGGAGTCAGTATGGGGGTCAGTCAGTACAGCCCATTGCAACTCCGGAGATAGCAATTTTTTTTAATTTTTTTTTTTCTGTTTTCCCGATATGAGATTAGTTTTTCGTGTGACTGTACCCAACCCAGAGAGCTATACTCAAATGCTTATCTCTACTCCAAACTTAGGGATTTTGCTGTGGGACTCTTTTTCACACGGGTACGTAAAATACCGTCAGTGTTCGTATAACGGGTGGCCTTCCTTAAATGTTATTGAAAATTTACAAGGGCGATCGTGCATATCAGTCATCGTATTCAACTGGCGCACGCTTTTAGCTCATCGTTCTGTGGCAGTCAGTTCGGACTACACTTGTCTAATATTGGTTAACTGAAGACAGATAATGCGTTGATAACATTTTGTGTGTAACTGTTGGCCCCGACCTTATTCCAACCATTAAGGCGATAGTCAAGAAGCAACTCGGTCAGTAAAAAGCGTATCCCAACATACAAGTTTGCCCTAAATTCACAAGGAAGGTCACTTGCATGGACTCTAGCTTATTAGTTGTCTTACAGCTGTCCAAGTATAGGGATTTTTCCCACAATCTGCAGTAAATTCACTCATTATGTATATATATCTGTCTCTCACTCCTGACATCAATGTTCTAGCCGATTCAGAAAATTACTCAGATTCCCAGATCGTGAACATTGCTCTAAACTGCCAAACAACTAATCTCAGATTTGTTTTCTGTCACTTAACCCTTCATCATGGCTAACAACCAAATACTTGACGAGATCCAGAATACAGATGCCTTCGACTTCGCCCTTAAATTTAACGAATTACTTTCCACTGATGGTGAGGATTATAACCAACCATTCACTGTAGATAACGTAAACTGCAAATATTATACACCCGAACAATTCAGAGACAAAATATCATCACAAAATACAACTCTCTCCCTTTTCAACGTCAACTGCCGTAGTCTGAATGCAAACTTCGAAAGCCTCAGTAACTTATTGTGCGATCTACAGCCCAACAAAAACGTTTTTGATATCATAAGCCTAACTGAAACTTTCAGTATTAAAGACAATGTATCTTATGAGCTTGAAGGCTACCACTCCCTAACTTACCGCACACGATCCGACAAGGATGATGGTAGAGGCGGGGTTGGATTATTTGTAAAGGACAACTTATCCTTCAAAATACGTACTGATTTAACAGTCTTTATTCCTCATGTCTTTGAGTCATTATTCATAGAAGTCTCTGCCGGCAGAAAATTTATAATTGGGGTTATTTATAGACCTAATACCGCACCAAAAGCCGACCTCGACCTATTTTTATCCGAGCTATCTTGATTACTGATCTTAATAAATCAGGAGAATAAAAAAGTTTATTTCATGGGCGACTTCAACATTGATTTGCTAAACTTTAATAACCACCCAAAAACTAACATTTGTGTAGACTCATTGTTTTCAGTGCAGGTTTTAATCCAGCTATTACGAAACCAACGAGAGTGACAGACATCACGGCGACTCTTATCGATGATATATTCAGCAATAATAACAAAAAATATGACTCAGGAATCATAATAAGTGATGTCAGTGACCACTTCGCAACATTTTATACCGAAGGAAATTACAAGACCCCTGCCCACCCAACACAAACCCCGAAACGCGTATTCAAAAGGTCAAACGTTTGTTACTTCAAACGGCTGCTATTAGCGTGCGACTTCTCAGGTGTTTTTGACATAGCCTGCCCAAATAACGCGTATGACTTATTTTTCGATATTTTCTACAAACTGTTTGATACTGCCTTCCCCATGGAAGTGATATCCGTACCAAAAAAAAATATAAAACGCGAAGCATGGATGACTCATGGCCTTTTACAATCCTCCTTAAACAAAAATAAACTATATGTAAAAAAACTCAAATCCCCAACCCCTAAAAACAGAGATGGTTACAAACAATATTGTCAGATTTTCAATCGATTGAAAAGAATAAGCAAAAGGAACTACTACACCAACACTTTGCTCGAAAATAGAAATAACATAAAAAACATGGGAAATTCTGCGTAAAGCCATTAAAAAAACAGAACGTACGCCGTCTTTACTTTCCTCATTTCGTGATGGAAACACCGAACTGAATGATCCAAAAACAATTGCCGATAAATTTAATAATTTTTTCGTCAATATAGGTAAATCAGTAAGTGACAAAATTCCAATATCGAAACGTCATTTCTTGGATTATATTGGTAACAGCACTGCTGATTCCTTTTTTATATCACCAACCAATGAAGAGGAAATAGTTCACTGTGTCCACAACCTCTGTGGAAAATTAACCAAAGACTGTGATAACTTATCCACCAAATTTCTAAAATAAATAATCTCTGAGGTGGCCAGCCCGCTAAGACACATAGTTAACCTTTCTTCTTCTACTGGTATAGTACCCAGCAAAATGAAGACAGCCAACAATATACCTATATTTAAATCCGGCGACCCGCAATTGTTCAACAACTATCGACCTATCAGTATTCTGCCGGCATTCTCTAAAATATTGGGGAAATTAATGTATTCGCGATTATCAAACTTTCTAGAGGAACAAAAGATTATATACCAGTACCAGTTTGGCTTCAGGAAACATCATTCAACAACACATCCTGTTTTACATTTGGTAAACAATGTCGCCGAGAACAATGATAGACCGTCAAAAGATTGCACGCTTTCTCTTTTTCTGGACTTTTCGAAAGCCTTTGACAGCATTGACCATATCATCCTGTTGAAAAATTGGCCCATTATGGAATTAGGGGATTGGCCAACTCCTGGTTTAAAGATTATTTAAATGGAAGAAGTCAGTCGATTTCATTCATGAATGAAGTATCCAATAAACGAGAGATAAGAGCGGGTGTACCCCAGGGTTCTATCCTCGAACCCATCTTATTCTTATTGTTTGTGAATGACATTAGCCAATCAACCTTACTTAAAATACTAGCTTTCGCAGATGATACAACAGCATATACGTCAGGTAACAATGTAGATGCGCTAACAGAAAATGCAAATTCTGAACTAACTAAGATAAACGAATGGAGTTCTGCAAATAAATTAGCCTTAACTGCCTCTAAAACCAGATTCATGTTATTTCCCCCCCCCCCCCAACTTGGCGCATACAGTGCCAAGAACAATGTGATATCACTGAATTAGACGAATATATCGTTAGTCGGTAGTCACCAAGAGGAGTCATCATTTAAGTTCCTTGGAATTCATATGGACGAAAACCTGAAATTCAAACAGCACATATCAGCTGTTTGTTCAAAAATAGGAAAGCTATTTTTGCATTAAATAGGGCAACAACATTTCTCCACCCGCAAGCCTTAAGATTATTGAACTTCTCACTTATCCACAGCCATTTGATCTATGGGATATTAATCTGGGGGCACTCACCCTCTGCAAAAAGACTCTTCAACATGCAGAAGAAATCCATTCGTATTATAACAAACAATTCTTTTACATCACACACTGATCCTCTATTCAAAAGCTGTGGTATCCTAAAATTCAGCGACCTCTATATCCATTCCCTTTTGTTCATGCATGATTGGCACAATAATAAATTATCCGTGTCCTTTGATGATACATTTAAAATCTATAGGAACCCATCAGGCATGAACACCAGACACTTGAACCAAGAACACGTTTTTCATCCGAACTGCCGTTCCATACTCCCCCACGAACTTGGAATGAAATTGACCCACAAATCCAACAACTCAGCAGACCGCAATTCAAGAAGGCAATAATGGATAAGGCCCTAAATTCTTATATGGCTAATGTCGCTTGTGTCAATCTGAGATGCCCCGATTGCACCTCCAGCTCCTCTGGATCCCAAAATTCCCCAAATCCTTAACATTCTCCACATAGTAAATACTCCACTATAATGATAAACTATATATTCACTTTGAAAACTGCGAATCGCTCCTTTTAGAATTGGCTTTGAACAAATTAATTTAACTTTGATGTCAGGTATGTTTTACTGTTTCAATATGGGGATGGCAGGAAGACAGTTTCTTGGCTATGCCATCTCCATGCAGTGTACTATTACTTTTGTTCTGAATTAAATTAAACTGTTAATAATATGTTATGTAATTGTATGCTGCAAATAAAGATTCATTCATTTAATTAATTTGTTTGGGGTAAGCCCATAATACGGTCATCTTCGGTCAAAGTTCATGTCGGGGTAATTAGCCTCCTGTTCGATATTGTTCCGACTTTTGTTTATAAAGCATGTCTCTCATCTCCACCTGTTGTTTATATAATGGCCTGTCTATTCATGTATCTGTCATCACCACACTCGAACACTCGAACACGCGTCTCATCCATCTTTTTTCTTGGGAAATATTCAGTCTGTCGCTCTGTCGTGTTGTCGCGTTTTTGGCAAGTATTTAAATGAGAATGCACTGAGAAAAAGGCGACAAAGCTACAACACGACAGTACTGTCGTGTAGTTTGTCGTAATTTAGCTTTGTCGCATTGTAGATGCAATTTTTGGCTTAAACGCGACAGAGCTATAACACGACAATACTGTCGTGTAGTTTGTCGTAATTTAGTTTTGTCTCGTTTTTGGAAGCAACTTGAGGCGACAACGCTATAATACGACAAACCACACGACAGTACTGTCGTGTTATAGCTTTGTCGCGTTTTTCTCAGTACATTCTCAATAAAATACTTCTTAAAAACGCGACAACGTTTCGAGACAAAGAGTTTTTGGCTAGGTGGTGACACCTCCCCACGAGTGATTTAGCAATAATTACTCTCCATGTACGGTAATACCGAAGAATAACAGTTGTGTGATTCGACAGCAAGCACTCGATTAAGTCACAGAAATGAGTCAAGTATTGGTTGTCTCCCCTTTACAAATTCATTATAAAATCTGTCATTGAAGCAAACAAGTGGTTGGACAACTATTAACCTTTAAATTCAAATGCGTATAAATTTCGGTTACCTCTCATTATGCCTACGCCCCATTTTGTCTACACTCTTAAATAGACATTTTCGATGTGTTAATTGGATTAATTACCTAGTAGTTGACACAGGGCAGCAAGCTCTGTCCCCCACAAATTAATTGGACTGACCTTTTTATCCAAACACTTGCTTTCACCATGATTAAAGCAAACTGTTAGTTTGTTAGTTTGAACTTTAAATCATTGTTTGCTTCTTTGTTGTATTGATGTACCCTTATCTCCCAGTGTTATTCAGTGATGTTATCCTTGATGCATCGAGTCACCTGTTGAAACTCTAATTGGAAAATGGTTAAATGTTCACATGACAAATCTAGTCCCCGAGTTCATATTTGGATATGTCTCCATAAAACCATGCAAATATGAATACCATTGGAACTGGCTCAATGAGCCAGGTCCAATGATATCCATATTTATATGGTTTTAATTGATAATCGTTTTTAAAAACTTGTTCTAATACAACTTGGTGCAAATCTAGTCCCCAAGTTCAATAAAACCATTATAAATCGTTTATTTATATGGTTTTATTTGATATTTTGTAAAGCTTGGTTTATTGGAAGTTTGTACAAATGGAGTCCCGTTGGTCTTATATGCTTGTACAAACTTATAAATACTGAACAAGAAAGTTCCAATTATATCCATATTTAGAAAATTTATAAATAGTTTTTTTTTATCAAATTCCCTGTTTTCGGACAAGTCCATAGAACTGGGGGGATGTGAGGTTGTTTGAGTGTAGGCAAAATGGGGTGTAGGCAAAATGAGTTGTAGGCAATATGGGTGTAGGCAAAATGGGGTGTAGGCATAATGAGAAGACACCTAAATTTCTGTGTGATTTCATGTTGTAAATACTTCTTTAAGAAACTACGTGGACCGCTGTTATTATTTTATGTTATATAATATATTGCAGTTAGTTGTAATCTACATCATCAAACATTCACGACGTCATGCAACTGGAAACGAGCAGTGGGCGTTAATGAAAACACAATGCATTGACAGCCCTGCGCCCGCTTCCGGTTATGGTAGTAATAGTAATAACGTGATTTTGTCGGGCATCCCGGTTAATTAATGGCCCTTGAGAATTGAATAACAGCCCACTGTCTTATTAATGGGCCTCAACTTCGTTTTGGGCCGGTTATAAACCCTCAACGAGCTGTTATTTATTCCCCTCGGGCCTTCAATAAGCCGCAACGCCTCCAAATTTATGTTATTGTTATATTATCAAACAGAATAAATTAATTGATAATCGCGACAAATATGTATTTCTGTCTTTACTGATTAAGTGCTAAATTATTGTTAGTTGTTGAAATTTGTTGACATACACTGTTGGAAAGGAATCTTTGACCGTCCTAGCTTACTGTAGCGTATTCTTTGAAGTTCCTTCATTAAATCCATGAGGCACTGTGATGTTATATACTGTTGAAAAGAGCTCTTTCTGCATTCAACCACCCGCTAAAACTGTCCGACACGATGTAACCATGGCTGTTGAAAGTACCTTTACTCGCCGGCATCCACCCGCGTAATATGCAAATTCAGCAACTGAACAAATATTATTTTTCGAAAAATTTCAACAAAACCATATCATGTGACCCCTCTTTGGAACGAGCTCGACGAGCTCGTTCCAAAGAGGGGTCACATGATGTGGTTTTGTTGAAATTTTTTGAAAAAAAATAAAAAATGATATTTAAAATAATAAATTTTGATATCGTCTGCGTTGGGTATTGGGTTAAAGGTGATATATTCTGTGGATGTGCCTCTAATTGTCGTCGAAAACTACATTACTTAGGCTGATGGGATTCGCCTTGTTACAATTTTCGAAATATTACCTTTAGGTACTTCCCCATAGATGTACTAAGACAAGGACATGTAACATCATAGCTCCTCGTAGGTTTAACGAAGGAATTACACAGAATGAGGCGAGGCATGCAAGGGCTGCTTATTTCAAATTAACACAAACACCGGTATATATGTTCGCATTATATTACCTTGAGCTTACCCTAAAAGAAAAGAAACTATTGTCTGAAAAATACAACATAAGGCAACCTTTGATCGGGTTGCATTGATTTCCAATTTGTATAGCTCTGTCGAAGGGTGGATTCCTTCTGAAGCAAAAATGAAACGATCTATTCACCTTGACAAAAAAGTCTCACATTCTGTGAGAAAAAGTGAGAAACATGCGGAAATATTGGAAAGTAGCGTAAAAGTGAAGCTAAATTCCGGGTAAATGACCCCTGAGTTGAATGTAATCTCTTTACACTAAATCTGATTCATATTCTCTATTGATCCTTTACCCAACGCAGATGACATCAAAATTTATTATTTTAAAGATCTTAATCTTTTTTTTCACAAAATGTCAACAAAACCGTATCATGTGACCCCTCATTGGAACGATCACGTTCCAAAGAGGCGTCACATGATATGGTTTTATTGAAGTGTTTTGAAAAATACTATTTTTTTCAGCTGCTGAATTTGCATATTACGCGGGCGGGTGCGGACGATTCGTTCAGTAATGGTTCATAACAGTATTCTTATTCTACCGAACAATTAGTTCAGCACGTTCTTAGAGGTGACATCGATGCTTTCATCTCTTGAAATTATATTTGTTTGAACACACTTAGATTTTGCTCCGTGTTGTATTCTCTTTAAACTAGTTTTAAAACCCACAGCCGACAACAACCATTGTCCCAACGTATCTGTTATCCGAAGGAATGGCTGCCCCAAACTGTGCATTATTTTCCAAACGTGGTCGGGCATTCTTCGAAGAATGACTGGATATTCTTTAAAGCAATACACAGTTTGTTTTCTAATGCAAACATTCAACCATACCACACCGACTTTTTACCTCGAACATTGCTTAAACATCCGTGCTTTCGTATGCGATGAATTATCTCGAACGATCACTGTTCACATTTTCAATTTTAATTGTCCGAATGTAATAAAATTATTTCGCTTTTTCGCATAAAACAATAATTGAAAGAGTTTATCTCAGATAATACACTCTACCGTGATATTCGGCCAGATGATGGTTAAGGGCCCTCAGCCATTATCTGGTCGAATACCCATTGCCTCATAATTTTTTTAACATCAGTGCATTTGCTTTAGAATGGGAAGGCAGTCATCCCCCATCCGAGGAACCTTTTTACAATAACATTCCGCCGCTATGGCTACATCTCATATTAATGCGATTCGCGTTCTTTATTCTTGCAGTGCAATGTTATGCAGCAGTTATGCAAGTTAATGTTTGTTTATTATCTAATTTAGCTTCAATGAAATTAAATGCCTACTATCATTTTGTGTGCACTGAATCAACACTGTATAAACCTTTAATGTATTAAAGTGTTCTGTTCTCGTTAATTAGTCCGGAAACAACTAATATGTATCAAAAGGCATGTTGATTAGTTTCAAAATATATGAAGTTTGATTATCTATCGTCTCGAGTAATTATCAATAATTTATGTTTTATAAACTGAACAAACAATCCTCTTAGGATGTTAGCGAAACTAAATGTTCCATATGAACCGGCACATATTATGTATTTCTATATGATATCCAATATAGAATTCATGCTTCGAAAGTAAGTTTCAACCTCTGGAGCACCACATAAAAGTGAATTTGAGATTTGAACGAGTCACAACGTCGCCCGAGTGCTGGAATGTCCTACGTTCCATGGGGGACATACGACACTCTTGCACTCAGGAGACGAGAGGTGAGAAACAATGACTTAATGAAAGGCGCATGAGGGTGAAATTTATAATTGCATTTCTTCCTAATAATCGGGAGTTTTAACAGTCGGAATTGGTTTAGCGATTGTCTAAAATGACAAGTGTTTACATGTTGTTGTTTTGTTTCCTGTGCTTTTTTTTTTTTGGGGGGGGGGGGGGGGGGACTCGTTTTGACACCCACCAATCGACTAAAATAATATTATCCCAGCGTATGAGTAATAAGCATTAACAATAATAAACTCGAATGTCGCAGTAATCTAAATTACGTTTTGTGTCACATTCTCGCTTGATATTAGGAGTGACAGATGAATGAAAACATGGATTTTAGATATCAAAGCTGTACTGAGGCGGCGTGAGGTTGTCCTACAGCGTTCGAGTCAAGTGGAGGTGCTTGTGGGATTTAGCTCAAATGGTATTTATTTGCAAATGTGCATGTAAACATAAAAATATAATGGTGACAATGTAGTAGATTCGATGGTTAGATGGAGACGTCTAAATAAGTGATATTCTTCACAAAACGAGCCAAATTGCTTCTAGACTTTTCGGAACACACAAAGTTCAACATTAATGTTAAGTTATTAAGCCTTTACCCAACGCAGACGATATCAACATTTATTATTTTTAAATATCATTTTTTTATTATTTTTTAAGAATTCAGCAAAACCATATCATGTGACCCCACATTGGAACGAGCTCGACGAGAGCTCGTTCCAATGAGGGATCACATGATATGGTTTTGTTGAAATTTGTTGAAAAATAATATTTTTTTCAATTGCTGAATTTGCATATTACGCGGGCGGATGCGGCCGATTCGTTGTGTAAAGGGTTAAGCCACAAGTTTGTAAAGAATCCGGCAATGTTATGATCTGTTTGTTTACTGACCTCTCGTAGAATTGTTTGTGCTGACGACCATTGATTTAATGTGACGTTTCCAAACTTACTTAGATATGCAGATATTCTTTCGGGCTCCAGTATAAATATTCCAGCCAATAAGTATTTAACATGAAGATACAGATACTAACATAATTTGTGGAACTACGCGGCGTAATCTTAAACTACATCTTCATTCAAAATTATGTAGTAAACACACATGTCTAAAAGTGTGGGTAAAGCCATTAACGATTCGTTCGAATCAAGTCTCGACATGTCTAATAGTGTAATTAAAGCTATTAAAGATTCGCTCAATCAAGTTTCGATTGAGAAATATTTCCTGCGCCGTTTTGAAAAAAAAGGAGTGTTTATGTTTTTTTCATTTTCCATCGTCTGTAATATTTCAGTTGGTCGGAAAAGCGAACAGAGATATTCCACACGAGTGAAAGGAGTATTTAAGGGCTAGACTGGTTCCAGACCATAACGGCGTTGATTTTCTTACATAATATGACTGGCGGCTTGCACTGATGTCTGAACAAACCTCCAACTGTTTTTCCATTTACCTCTAGATTTTCATGGATACGGAGATAAATATATGTTTGCTTATGAGTGAGAGAGAGCTACCGCATCAACGAAAATAAAATTTAGAGTTACTGTGAGATTTATTTCAATAACGCTGTTTTGAGCGGAACACGCATTTTGATCACTTATTTTACCAAAGTTGACTTAAACGTATTTAGAGCCAGACATGCGTAAACAATGAAAAAACCGATACACCCTGATATCTCAAATTAGATTTATGTTATTACAAACCCAGTAATTATAACAATTTAGGACATTGTTACAAAAATGATAGCTGAAGATAGGAAAGTTGACGAGAGAACAATATGATGAACCAGTGTTGCCAAATAGATGAGTGGTTTTGATGTTGATTTGATGCTTGCTTACCTGGACCGTTCAGACCACCCAATGTGGATGCTCGATCTCTTGACATGACGGTGCGCACATGCAGATGATTGATCACGTGACGTGACGTAACGTGTATGCATGCCGCTAGCTTGAATCCTATCGCCATCTTGATTCTGCCATTTTTTTTTATAGTTGACATCTTGAATGTTGTTAGCAAGGCGTGTAGCTTTATTTGAAAATACCTATGCTGACCAATTCTATATCCTAACAATTTCAGTGTTCGTCTTTTGATTTTACATTCGGAGTTTTCATATTGTACTGTAATTTTGAATTTGGATTTTTGGTTTTTCATTTCAATTTTGAATTTTGTTTTTTCACTTGTTTAACCCTTTAATTAACACGAACAGCAGACGACACTTTCAAAAACAATTCTTGAATAACTATGTTTTTTCATTTTTTGAGACAAAAAATGAAAAAAATAATTGGCGATTTTTGAGAATAGCGCTGGCCGGTTTTGGCCGTTACGTTGGGTAAAGGGTTAATTATTATTCCACTCACGTGGCGAGAGGGGAGGAGGGGTGAGGGTGGTGTCACCCCCCCCCCCGCCCCGTAATCCCAGGCAAAATTTCCTATAGTTGGAAATTCGGAGGGCAAGTCATGATTACTTGGAAATTCCATCTATCTGGATTTTAGAGCTTCTTTGGTTATGCTGATGTCTCCTTTACTTCCCAAAATCCCAACTCAGTTTCAAATCGGCAAAAATTCCAACTGTTACTATTTACAACTACAGTGTACGTAATATCGAGCTTCATATAAGTATGCATGGTGTCAATCGGTACGAGATTTCTATAGTACGTTTACTTTTCGTAATAAAAAACATCCTCGAAATGCACTTCAAGAAAATCATATTATGTAAAATCGTTATCCCGACTTAATTCGATCATTCACACTAACAAAATGATGAAACATCGAAAATTGATCATTTCTGCATAAGATCTGATTTAATGTTAGGACAGCGTGAACTGCTCAAAGTTCTAAGCTTGAGCATTTGTTTAGCACGTATTCAATTCCCAGAATAATACCAAATAATAATAACCTGATAATTCTATCATACATGTGTTGGCATTTCAGTTGCTAGAACCAATTGTATGCCCCCTTTCACGGATTCATTTTCAAAGGTTTTCTAGCTTGTGAATTTCCGACTGGGAGGGGAGGGGGAACCCTGTTACAACCAGTAGTGTATAAATTTACCAGTAATGTCGAAATCGACCAGTAATGTCGAAAAAATTAACCAGTAATGTCGAAATCAACCAGTAATGTCGAAAAAATCGACCAGTAATGTAAAAGTCCGTAATGTCGAAAAATTAACCAGTAGTGTCAAAAAGCGACGACCAAAATGACGATTTTTCGCAAAAATTTCAATATTTTTTCGGGTTGCTCAAATTGTACTTTTGCCTATATTTATCGACTTTTAACCATTTTCGCGCAAGTTTAAACATATTTACCTCAGTAAATATGGAATGTTATGTTTAACAATTATTTCCCTCTTTCATATGCACAACATATCCCATCCTATTTGCTCTCTCTCTCTCTCTCTCTCTCTCTCTCTCTCTCTCTCTCTCTCCTATTTCTCTCTATCTATCTCCCCTCTCTATCTATCTCATGTCCCTCTGCCTTTGCCCTCTCTCTCTCTCTCTCTCTCTCTCTCTCTCTCTCTCTCTCTCTCTCTCTCTCTCTCTCTCTCTCTCTCTCTCTCTATCTATCCCTCTCTCTCTCCATCATTCTCTCTCTCTATCCCCCTCTCCGTCTGTCTTTGCCCAGCCCTCTTTCCCCATCCCCCCTCTCTCTCTCTCTCCCTCTCTCTCTCTCTCTCACGCTGCCTTTGCCCTATCTATCTATCTATCTATCTATCTATCTATCTATCTATCTATCTATCTATCTATCTATCTATCTATCTATCTATCTATCTATCTATCTATCCATCCATCCATCCATCCATCCATCCATCCATCCATCCATCCATCCATCCATCCATCCATCCATCCATCCACCCATCCATCCATCTATCCCCTGTCCCTCTGTCCCTACCTCTATCTCTCCTTCTCTCTCTCCCCCTTCTTTCTCTCTCTATCGCTCTCTCCCTATCCCCTTTTCCCTGTGTTTTTGTCCAACTCTCTCTCTCTCTCTCTCTCTCTCTCTCTCTCTATCTCTCCCTCTCTCTCTCCTTCCACCTGTCTCTCTCTGGATAGATAACGAATTGATACGACGCTGAAATATTTAGTCTAGTATTTAGCGCTCGCACAGATAGACATACAGTCATACATGTAGGCTGGCAAGTGTGTAGGCAGGCAGGTTAGCAGCATCCAGGCAGACGGACAGAAATCCAGACAGACAGATAGCAATGTGGCGTGTGAAAAATAACCCCTAGACGTGGATAGACAACTGAGTGACGGAAAGACAGGCAGACCTACATACAAAGATTGACTGGTTGGTTGATTGATTGATTGATTGATTTCGTTTACGACACTTAGTTTAAAGCACGCGCACCATACACGTGTCATTTCGGCATGTGGCTTGGCACACGAAGTCAACGTGCACCTGGGATAAAGTGTTATTCCCAAGGACACATCTTAACTGACCTCGTCAGGTATAGAACCCGGATATTCATCAAATTGAATTGCGAGGCAATTTCTCGATTGAGCTAATAGTGCTCCCCACGTACATGCGGGTACATGCGGGTGATGCTTTGTATGTAGGTCTGCCTGTCTTTCCGTCATTCAGTTGTCTATCCACGTCTAGTGGTTATTTTTCACACGCCACATTGCTATCTGTCTGTCTGGATTTCTGTCCGTATGCCTGGATGCTGCTAACCTGCCTGCCTACACACTTGCCAGCCTTCATGTCTGACTGTATGTCTGTCTGTGCGAGCTACTAGACTAAATATTTCAGCGTCGTATCAATCCATTATCTATTCAGAGAGAGAGAGAGAGAGAGGGAAGGAGAGAGAGCGGGGGGGGGGGGGGCGAGACAGAGAGTTGGGCAAAGACAGAGGGAATGGGATAGAGAGAGAGCGATAGAGAGAGAAAGAAAGGGAGAGAGAGGGAGAGAGAGAGAGAGAGAGAGTTGGACAAAGACAGAGGGAAAGGGGATAGGGAGAGAGCGATGGAGAGAGAAAGGAGAAGGGGAGAGAGAAGGAGAGCTAGATATAGGGGCAAAGGCAGAGGGATAAATAGATAGATAGATAGAGAGAGAGAGAGAGAGAGAGAGAGAGAGAGAGAGAGAGAGAGAGAGAGAGAGAGAGAGAGAGAGAGAGAGAGAGAGAGAGAGTTGGGTAAAGACAGAGGGAGAGGGGGATAGAGAGAGAATGAGGGAGAGAAAATGAGAGAGAGAGAGAGAGAGAGAGAGGGGGTGGGGGAAGAGAGTTGGGCAACGGCAGATGGACAGGGGGATAGAGAGAGAATGAGGGAGAGAGAGAGAGAGTGAGATAGAGAGAGATAGAGAGAGAGAGAGGGGATGGGAAAGAGAGTTGGGCAAAGACAGAGGGACATGGGATAGAAAGAGAGGGGAGATAGATAGATAGATAGAGAGAAAGAGGAAAGAGAGAGAGAGGGGGAGAGGGGCAACGGCAGAGAGAGAGAGAGAGAGAGAGAGAGAGAGCAAATAGGATGGGATATGTTGTGCATATGAAAGAGGGAAATAATTGTTAAACATAACATTCCATATTTACTGGGGTAAATGTGTTTAATCTTGCGCGAAAATGGTTAAAAGTCGATAAATATAGGCATAAGTACAATTTGAGCAACCCCCCAAAATATTGAAATTTTTGCGAAAAATCGTCATTGTGGTCGTCACTTTTTGACACTACTGGTTAATTTTTCGACATTACGGACTTTTACATTACTGGTCGATTTTTTCGACATTACTGGTTGATTTCGACATTACTGGTTAATTTTTTCGACATTACTGGTTGATTTCGACATTACTGGTAAATTTATACACTACTGGTTGTAACAAACCCCCTCCCGGTCCCTCCCCCTAGTTGGAAATTCACTATCCTACACCCCTCTAATCGGAAACCTCTAGCAACGTCCCTGGTTCAGTTATCAAAGTTTTCTTTGTGATGTCATTTCAATGCGGTTTCCGTACGGAACGAAACAGTTAATGGATGAGAGAACGCAGTAATAACACTTTTATACATTTCCTTTTAGTCACTTCTTTAATATTTGAATTTAGAATTTTCTTGTTTTCATTTTTAATTCATTTGAATATTTAAATATAACACCCACATTCCCTTTCTCATCCCCTCTTAGAGGTGGCGCCAATATTTCCCAGACGCGGAGGCTATGATCTTCGATAGGGGTTTAGAGAGCCACCGCGACACACCGGGCTAGAGGTTTTGAGAGAGTCAAAACGAAATACAAATAAAAATTTGGCTTGTGGAACTACATGTAGGATAATCAAATACAGGTGTCATGGCGATCCGTAATCCATAAGCCACGACTCCTGGTTCCACAAGACACAAATTTAATAAGAAGGATAAAACCCACAAAATATTAGAATTGTGTCAACCGGTGATTTTGTAGAATGTTTCTGGTATCAGGGAAAAAACAGAATCCTCGTAATGTAACTAAGGCTTCACCTAACGAATCGCCGAATCCGTCCGCGTAATTTGCAAACTGATCAGTTGAGAAAACTTAACTTTTCAAAAATATTTCAACAAAACCATATCATGTGACCTCTCATTGGAACGACTCTTCCAGCTCGCTCCAATGAGGGTCCACATGAAATGGTTTTATTGATTTTTTTTTTTTAAATTTAAAACAAAAGTAATTAAAATAATAACTTTCGATATTCTCTGTGTTGGGTAAAGGGTTTTAACCCAGCCCCTGCCATAGTGATTAAATGCCCATCGGGTTATTCCTATTGTGCACGTGTAACGGTTCTTTGGCAGTATTACCTCTATCATCAAGGTGTTTGCATAATATCGAATTTGGCTCATTTTCTCCGATGGTGGGTGGGGATGGAGGGGGTAACCATTCACGACAGGGCTGGGGAGGGGCGTTGTTGCCTCCACTCCTGCCGCCATCACTCCTCCCTCCCTCACATCACTCTGCATTCAGCACGCATATTACTCAAAATAGCATTTTACGGCCATTTTACTTTGATTCAATACCAAAAATTTCGCCTAAAACAAATTAATTTCTCTTTTTGGTGTACAACACGTGGAGAGTGGATTGTAACTAAATCACCCACAGAGTGAAGTTATCACCCAAACTATAACTTTCAAATTTTATACATATGAACGAAAAACACAAGCAATGTTTCGGCCAATGGACTTCCGGGTTAACCCGGTGGTCCATTGGTTGAAACTTTGCCTATGCTTGTTATGCTTTGCAACAAATTTGCAATTATTGCTAAGGGTAGAATCTCCACTCTGAGGGTGATTTAGTGACAATACATTCCCCACGTACTGTTGTAAGAGTATTAAGTGCATTGTACTGTAAGGTTATTAGCCAGATTAAGTTCGGAAAATAAATGTGGCGACATCTGTACCCTGGAAATTGTTTTACTGTGAACAACAGAACTTTACAAACCGATATGCTGAAAATATATTACAGAATTTCTACACCTATTTGGATGATTCAATTCATTTCACAATATCACAAAAATATACCGTCGGCTGTTTCTTCATCTTTGTCTGTCTCAGTCGAGTCATGGAAAACTGTGAAACATTTTGATAAGGGTCCAAGGATACTTCCACTTGCCAGTTGTGGATTTATTCGCTTTTACCATTCCGCAACCAAAGAAACTTGACCGGTCTCATGTCTAAACGAGCCAATTTCTATATACCGAGCTATTCAAAACTCGAAATGTGACGTCGTTATCCCCATACGATCGTTGAATTAAGCGCGCCATAAGGTTGTTCTCATCCTTTTAAAATTTCCAAATGTTTAGTTTCTCTACTGGCGCAGTTTGTTTAATGCGTGTCGCTCCTTTCTGAATCTGATTATCTATCCTCCTCAAAAACCGACAAAATGTCACCTTCTTCAGCAAATCGCCTTCACTTTCCATTATTATTTAGAAACAGTACTCCTGAAGCTGTCTCGACAGGTCATCGGATGAAGATAAAGACTTTCCACAAGTGTGACACATTCGTATTTCTTAACAGCACAGAAGCAACTTTACAACTAGCGCTAGGCCATTGACAATACTCTATTTAAAAGAGTCATGATATAATATTGCATTATGGGATAGTTATTAGAGACTTACACATGCCATTGTCTCCCACTGGCAGTTCATCTCGGTCCAAAAGAGATGACTACCACGTTTAAAATGTCGTTGTTCTCGTATGAGCCGAGCGGAGTCACTAGGAACCCACATGAGGAATTGTTTACAGTTCGTGAAAAGTGTGTCGCAGTTGTGAGGATTTCGTTTCAGTTCGTTAGAAGTTTTTAACCAATGAGAGGGTATTTTACATTGCGTTTGGAGATTTTTAACACGACCCCAATAGCTCATAAGCTTATACGACGAAACATGGATTCAAAAAAACATAGTCAGGCTATCGAACAGAGATTCCATATAATTGGATGTCCAAACCGATGGGTACTTGTAGAATGTCATAGGAGCCACTATGGGCCATGTTACAACCGATAATGTTACAGCGCCGCATAATGTTACACCAACGCATAATGGTACAAAAAATGTAGTAAACAACCGATAATTTTATAAACTCCGCATAATGTTAACTTTTTTCAACCCGTTATGTTATAAAAATCGACGCATAATGTTATAACTTTTTTCAACCCGTTATGTTACAACAAATTAACCAATAATGTTATAACTTCAAATAAACATGTCTTTGGTAATTTATACTGTCATGACATCAGTTTCAGGTGGAGACCGTCAGTCTGTATTCGAAGGAACTCTTCAGTTCCCAGTGTAGAATTGGACCATTTTGACTTTAAATAATATATACCATTATTGTGATAAAACCATTTCTGTGATAAATTACGCCTCTATTACATGGTCGGACATTAGGTAACGATACTATCCTATATTTTAAGGATACTAAACCCACGGAATCCCCCTTTTCGTCGTATGAAGCAATGAAAGCTATGAAAAAAAGCACGATGCGCGCAAAATCATACTTCTCAAAATGAAAGCTATGAAAATGAGCGCAAAAAGTACCTCTTCATACGTCTTATATCCTCATTAAGGATACTATCCTACTTTTATTTGGGAGTGTTTTCGGGAGTGTTTGGGTCAGTTTTCTGAAGACTGTCGGGTTGTTTGGATTAAATCAATATCTGTTGTCGGATTGTTAGGGGTGAGACGGAGCATGTGTCCCCATCCCCATAGCAACACGCGCTGTGCATACGCACTCCTACCACCTATTATCATGATAATGGCATCACAACATGGCCACCCACGTGCACTATCATGACAACCCAACATGACCGCCCAGTCACGTGACATGACGTCACTTCCGGGGTCCTGCCCCGGGTCCCACAAAATGGCTCATTTTCAACATACATGACTACTCAACACCATCACCAACACCGCCACAACACCATCATCAACACAACTCCTCCCCCACAACCTCCTCCTTCTCCCTATACTGCCTATTCTAGTGATTCCGCCTTTTCCAGAACCTGTAATCCCAAATTCATCACTTTTACTTCTTCCGCCATCTCCACCATCTATATTATCATCCCATCTAGCACTACTCCCTTCTAGCATTCTCAGATAGCCTTCTCTGCACAATCACCCTGATGTACTAATCCATTACCTCCTCTCTTTCTCTGCCTAATCCCTGCCCATCTCTTTTAATCCTACTAAACCCCATTTCTCTTCCTACCCAGTCTCGCAGCTCATTCTTGTTTCGCGCGACACTACCAACCCGCCACATCCACAAAATGTACCTCGCTCCATCCAATTTTTTGATCTCTTTTAACTCCACCTCATTTTTGTTCAATGTTGTTAGTTGCAACAAATGAGTTTTAGCTGCCCAAAACATGCAGAAACAGGGGCATTTGCCCATCCCCAAAGGCATCAGGGGACTTTGGTATACTACATTTCTGGAAGCGGAGACTACGCATGTTGGTAAACATACAAACCGGATAAAATAGCAGCCCCTCCCCCACCACCCCCGCCTTCACCATGTTGGGCACTGGATAATAATGGTAATGACATCACACGATTGAGTTACCAGGACAATCCGCGTCTAATGCCGTGTAACGTGACTAGGTCATTCTATGATAAATCCCCTAGAGTTTTTGTTTTTTTTTTTTTTGGGGGGGGGGGGGGGGTGGCTGTCTCCTCGCCTTAACTAGAGCAGAAACCTTTAGTATAAATATTACATACCTTTATGCAGCAATAAATGGTAAGTGGTAAAGTCCATCTACAATAGCTGTAACTGGAATTAGTATACAGAAGTTATAACATTATCGGTTAATTTGTTATAACAAAACGGGTTGAAAAAAGTTATAACATTTTGCGTCGATTTTGATAACATAACGGGCTGAAAAAAGTTATAACATTATGCGGAGTTTATAACATTATCGGTTGTTTACTACATATTTGTAACATTATGCTGGTGGACGGATGAAACGAGAGGCCACATCCTTCTGCGATGGGATAAGTACCATGCCGATTAACCCATTCACACGAGCGTGTGGTTCTGTGTTTATTACACGCCTTCTATAAGTCCTGAAATCGTTGACGGACTATTTTTAAATAGAAGCGAAATTCCAGAGGAATATTCCACAAATCGTGCACCGCAATTACAATTTGAATCGCTAGCGATAGCTAAAAATCACACTCTGAGTTTCAATGTGTTCAGAGATGTTGCTGGCCAGCCCATACGCCCAATCCCCTCCCTCTGTCGGTACTCCCCGACAGCATCGGCAACATCAGGACTGGCATTATCGTCCATCAGAATGAATCTATCACCCACTGCACCTGCATACAACATGACGTGGACATCCAGGATCTCATTAATATACCGCTGTGTAGTCAATGTACCACGTTCAAGGACACAAAGCTTTGTACATCCATCCCTGCTGATGCCACCCGGACCATGTTTGACCCTCCACCATAGCGGTCATGCTCAGCAATGTTGGCTGCATGGAATCGCTATCCTGGTCTTCTCCGTACCCTAGAACGTCTATCTGTGCGGTCTAGGCAGTGCCTTGACTCGTCTACGAAAAGGACTGGTCGCCAATCTTCTCTGGTTCATCCAACGTGGTCCATGGCCCATTCAAATCGTGCCTGGTGGTGGTTCTTGGACAGCGGAATGCGAATACATGGTCTTCTCGATCGGAGACCACTTGGTGCAACCTTGTCCGGATGCGTCGAAACATTTACCCCGGATGCATTCTGAAGGTCTCTGCGAAGCTGGGTTGCGAAGCGGTTCCTAAGGGCCTGAATGATCAAAAAACAGTCTTTAGGTGCAGATGTTGCCCTGTCTCTACCACCACCATGCCGTCTTACTGGTGTGCCATACTGCTGAAATCTCACCCAGGCTCTGGTGATCACCGTATGGTGCACACCAAGGGCTTCACCAACCTGACGATGGGTAGCCCATTGCTCCACCATCTCTACAGCCCGCCACATTTCTGCTTCAGACAAATGTCTTCTTACATTTGCATTTTCCGTAATCAATCATTAAATCACAAGCGTTTGTGTTGAAATGAAGATTGAATACCCTACACATGTCATGTACATGTAGACAGTACACGAAAACATCATGAAAATCAAGGGGTACATCTTTTCCATGACTGTCACGAAAAGTCTGCCTATCAAGAGAGCTAATGTAAACACAGGGGGCCATCTCAAGACATTCGTCAATCATATCCACCCAAAATATCGCAAATATGTCACAAGCAAATTTCACAATGATGTGTCAAATATTTGGTGCTTAGCAAACTTTGAGTAGTATAGTAACACGGGTTTCCCTCGCAAATTTGGTTGGTGTAATAAACACAGAACGACACAAACTTGTGAATGTGTTAATCAGTGTGGCACGAGTGCCATCGCGAAAAGATAGAATGAGAGGCCTTCGGCATCTCATTCTATCTTTTCGCGATGGTACTCGTGCCACCCCGATTAACCCATTCACAGGCGTGTCGTTATATATGTATGTATTGGCAGATTCAAAATGTCTACGCCATTGGAAAAATCATTGAATGCAATAATTTTATTGCAAAATCCTCTAAAACGCATTAAATGATGTATTTGGGAATGATGTCACTGGAGATGTGTCTAAGAGAGTTCTGGGGATAAGGTTCAAGTTTCGGGACAGATACATCCGCGAACGCTCCCAGGTCACCTCTGGGATGTTATTGAATAAAAGTGCTTCACTGCTTTTGTAGCAGCAAATCACAAGCAATCACCGAAGCTCACAGTTGATGTCATCTACGAATATTAGAACAAACGAACTACGATTGGGAGATAGACAAAACAATGTAAGAGTCAATGACACTGTAGCTCAACTTAACAAACTTGAACTTGATAAATTTAAAAGTGAATTGGCAAAATTGAAGAACATTGGTTCAAATCTTATTTGGTGAAACGTCAACATAACAGCACTGTGTGTGCCAACATCAGAGCAATCCATGCATTTTTAAATGCAAACCCTAATAATATAATAACACTTTGGCCAGCCGCTGATTTGTCGCGGTTCTCGGACGAGAAGACCATGGTTACCCCTGTACTCCCAACTGCCTCCCTATTCCCACGCTTCTCCTCTCCTCCCAACACTCGGAGACGAACTGCTTGAAATATCCCTTGTCCCATTCTTCCCAATCTCTCCGATTAGCATATTAACCCTCTCCTTTGAGTCTCCCCCTAACCACATGTCCTTCATTCTCCCATCCCACTTCCCCATTATACTCCCAGTGAATCTCATTCTTTTAGGCTGATAGATTGGACATTATAGCAGAAAGTGTTCCAGGGTCTCCACCATGTCCAAGTTACACATCTGGCACTCCCTTTCACCGTCTTTCCCAATTTTTCCCCTCAGCTCCAGGGATCGCGACCTCAGCTTGAACAACAGTGACCCCCAAAGGTGCCATCAAGGTACTCTTCAAAACCTGGCTTCTCTTTATCACGCAGGCCACCCAAAGACCTCTTTCATTTGACCCCCTCTCGCCAATTACGGTTACAATCCTCCATGACCCTTTCTCTGACGATTTTTTTACCCTGGTTTGCCCCAACGTCCAGGTCCGAGATCTCCAATGAGTAGTTCTCTACTAGCTCCCTCACTTGGACCATCCACCCCGTTTTGATATTTGAGTTGAAAATTCTCAGGAACATTGCTTTACACCATCGGCTGTCGGGGAGATTTACCAAATAATTAAGATAACCGAGCTTCAACAGGTCTATCCTGTCCTTGATCCTCATCCACCCAAGCTCACCCCTGATTGCTTCTAGCGCTGCGGCATTACTCCACCCCGTTATCCATCGGCCTGCATCGTTCTGCAGGATTTCCAAGCTCTTTACGGCCGTCTGGTTTAGGGGTACCACTTCCGTTCCGTATGTTATACTTGGTAGCCCCACCATTTCCCAAATGGTTTTCCCCACGAAAACCTTATTGAAACTGTTTCTCCCTATAAGTTTCATTTGGTTAAGGATTCGCTTCCCCTTCAGAATCAATTTATTTGTGTGGTTCCGGTAGATGCCTCTTCCTGTAATGTTTATA